>SJXQ01010402.1:68359-93556 GCA_006408695.1 Aepyceros melampus
CGGGGGTGGGGAACCCAGTTAGCTCCCAGGTTGGTTGCCAGGATCCCTCCTTGGAGGAATCCTCCACCTGAGAGGATGGGGAGAGCAGCCTGCTCCGGGGTGAGATGCAGGCAGGGACGCCATGAGGGGGCCTGGCTGGGACTGGGTCCACCTGGTAGCTACTTAGTGATTTATTTATTTGGCGGTTTCACTCCTGACTTCCTGACTGAATTTAAAACCTCCCCTCTTGGGCTTATATTTTTCCTTAGCTCTAAAGTAGAAAGAAAGGAAAAAAAAAAAAGAATGATTTCTCTGTGCAACCCAGTGCTATAGAGATGACTGTGAAATTCTCTGGGCTCAGAAAAGGGAAAAAGAGAGAAAGAAGCAGAAAATCACAAGAGAGCAGAGCAATACAGAGACAGGAGTGGCAAGGAACAGGGAGGAAGGGCAGAGATGGGAGAAGAGCCGAGAAGGGAGGAGAGAGGAAGGGAGTGAATGCAGGAATGAGGCAGAAAGAAAGTACGGAGGAGAGAAAGGTCTGATTAGACCCAAGCTTGGGGCGCCCGAGGAGCCCTGGCGGCCTGGGGAGATAGAGTGAGATCTGCTCTGAAATCTTCGGGGATCTATTTTCCACAGATGTGCTGGGTACAGAACGCCAAGGCCTGGGGAAAAAAAAAAACTCAAACTGCCTTCTTCCTGTGGTGCAGGGTTATGGGGCTGGAGCAAGGGAAGGAAGCCATCTGCAGGAGAAAGTGACCGGTTTCAACCTCAGGCTTGCTATGTGGACCGGGAGCTGAGGCAGAGTGGGAAGAAGACAGACTCTCAGGTTGCGGGCAGTATATGCAAAAACCTGCAAACATCTAAAGAGGGGTTAAACTCTAATGTATATGAAATCATATGCATAAAAGTTAAAACGCACACTTTGCTTTGCTATAGAACAATGTATTTTAGGGGCTTCCCAGGTGGCAGTAGTGGTAAAGAACCTGCCTGTCAATGCAGGAGACACGAGAAACTCAGATTCAATCCCTGGATCAGGAAGATTCCCCAAAGGAGGGTATGGCAAACCCCTCCAGTATTCTTGCCTGGAAAATTCCATGGACAAAGGAGCCTGGCGTCTACAGTCCATGGGATTGCAGGGTCAGACACAACTGAAGCAACTTAGCACACACAGTGTATTTTTAAAAAATCACTATAAAAACAATCCAAATAGAACAATTAAATCCTAAAATTTATATGAAATCACAAAAGACCCAGAATTGCCAAACAATCATGAAGAAAAAGAACAAAGCTGGAGGCATAACCCTCCCAGACTTCAGACTATACTACAAAGCTACAGTAATCAAAACAGCATGGTATTGTTACAAAAATGAACATGCAGATCAACAGAATAGAATAGAGAACCCAGAAATATACTCACGCACCAACAGTCAATTAATATAGGACAAAAGAAGAAAGAATATACAGATAGAGAAAAGACAGTCTCTTCAGCAAGTGTGCTGGGAAAGCTGGACAGCTGCATGTAAATTAATGAAATTAGAATGCTCCCTCACATCATATACAAAATAAAAATTAAAAAAAAAATTCACTCTCTTTTCCGCCATCTTTCTGTGCCGCCATAATGGTGCGCATGAATGTCCTGGCTGATGCTCTCAAGAGTATCAACAGTGCCGAGAAGAGAGGCAAACGCCAGGTCCTTATTAGGCCGTGCTCCAAAGTCATCGTCAGGTTTCTGACAGTGATGATGAAGCATGGTTACATTGGCGAATTTGAAATCATTGATGATCACAGGGCTGGGAAAATTGTTGTGAACCTCACAGGCAGGCTAAATAAGTGTGGAGTGATCAGCCCCAGATTTGATGTACAACTCAAAGATCTAGAAAAATGGCAGAATAACCTGCTCCCATCCCGTCAGTTTGGTTTCATTGTACTGACAACCTCAGCTGGCATCATGGACCATGAAGAAGCAAGACGAAAACATACAGGAGGGAAAATCCTTGGATTCTTTTTCTAGGGATGTAATACATACAAATAAAATGCCTCAGAGGAAAAAACAAAATTCAAAATGATTTAAAGACCTAAATATGAGACTTGATAACTTCCTTGAAGAGAAAATAGGCAAAGCATCCTCTGATATAAAGCACAGCAATGGTTTTTAGATCAGTCTCCCAAGACAAAATAACTACAAGCAAAAGAAAGTAAATAGGACCTAATCAAGCTTAAAAGCTTTTGTACCACAACTGTCAACAAAATGAAAAGGTGACCAATGGAATGGGAGAAAACATTTGCAAAGAAGACCAACAGGGTTTACTTTCCAAAATGTATCCACAGCTCATATAAGTCAATATCAAAAACCCAAACAACTGAATCAAAAAATAAGCAGAAGACCTAAATAGACATTTCTCCAAAGAAGACTTACAGATGGCCAACAGGAATATGAAAAGATCTTCAATACTGCTAATTATTAGAGAAATGCAAATTAAAACTGCAATGAGGTATCACTTCACACCTGTCAGAATGGCCATCATCGAAAAGTCTACAAACAATAAGTGGAAAGGGTGTAGAAAAAAGGGAACCCTTGTATATCCTTGATGGGAATGTAAGTTGGTGTAGCCCCTATGGAAAAGGAAACGATCCTCAAAACTAAAAATAGAACTACCATATGTGGTGTTGGAGAAGACTCTTGAGAGTCCCTTGGACTGCAAGGAGATCCACCCAGTCCATTCTAAAGGAGATCAGCCCTGGGATTTCTTTGGAGGGAATGATGCTGAAGCTGAAGCTCCAGTACTTTGGCCACCTCATGCAAAGAGTTGACTCATTGGAAAAGACTCTGATGCTGGGAGGGATTGGGGGCAGGAGGAGAAGGGGATGACCGAGGATGAGATGGCTGGATGGCATCATGGACTCAATGGACGTGAGTCTGAGTGAACTCCAGGAGTTGGTGATGGACAGGGAGGCCTGGCGTGCTGCGATTCATGGGGTCACAAAGAGTGGACACAACTGAGCGACTGAACTGAACTGAACTGATGATCCAGCCATCCTCCTCTTGGGTATATACCCCCCAAAAAGACAAAAACTCTAATTTGAAAACCTACATGCACCCAAATGTTCGTAGCAGCACTGTTTACAATGGCCGAGAAATGGAAGCAGCCTAAGTGCTCACTAACAAGATGATTGGCTTAAGAAGGTGTGCTATATATATATATATATAATATTTATATGTATATGATTATTAGCCATAAAAGAATGAAACATTGCCATTTGTAACAATATGCTGCTGCTAAATCACTTCAGTCGTGTCCGACTCTGTGCGACCCCATAGACGGTAGCCCACCAGGCTCCCCCGTCCCTGGGATTCTCCAGGCAAGAACACTGGAGTGGGTTGCCATTTCCTTCTCCAATGCATGAAAGTGAGAAGTAAAAGTGAAGTCGCTCAGTCGTGTCCGACTCTTAGCGACCCCATGGACTGCAGCCTAGCAGGCTCCTCCGCCCATGGGATTTTCCAGGCAAGAGTACTGGAATGGGGTGCCATTGCCTTCTCCTTGCAACAATATGGATGGACCTAAAGATTGTCACATGAAGTAAATCAGATGGAGAAAGACAAATATTATATGGTATCACTTATATGTTGCATCAAAAAAGTAATACAAATGAATCTATATACAAAAAAGAAATAGACTCACAGACATAGAAAACAAACTTTTGGTTACTAAAGGGGAAAGGGAAAGGGGAAGGATAAATTAAGGGCATGAGATTAACAAACTTGTTTGTTAAAAAACTATACAAACTATTTTCCATAAAATAGAAAAGGGAGTTACATTCAATATCTTGTTGTAACTTAAAATGGAAAATAATCTGAAAAACAAAATAACTGAATCACATTTCTATACACCTGAAACAAATGCGATTGTAAATCATCCAAATCAACTATAGTGCAGTTATAAAAATCGAGGTGGAAGATCCAGACATAGGTGTCCACTATGATGGGTGGACACCTGTGTGCCCACTTGGGGCGCCATCCTGAAAAGGTACCAGCCTTGCGGGGAACGAGGAAGGGTCTTTGGTGCCCTTGCTGACACACTTTGTATTAATAATTGCATCCTTGTATGCCCAACCCGAAAGAGAAATACGCAGCTTCCCTGCACGATCTGACCCTGGGGTGAGTATTTAAAGTCAGAATATTGTGGGAAATCACAGGAAGCTATAGACTTTCCCGTTTAGGCCCAGCTATTTAGCCACAGATTTGCTTCCTCCTCCCAGGAAAGGAGGTGGGTCCCCTGCCAGGAGTAGCAATCCCAGGTCTGCGTAGAAACAGAATCCGGGGGTTGTTCCAAGGGATGCCTGGTCCTTGGATGAGATTTCCTTTCACTTTATCCGTCCAAGGGGAGAGTGTGGAGATCCCAGGGGGAACCCCCCAGTGCGGGGAGGCGGGGAAGGGCAGGAGTCGCTGGCTGGGCTGAACTGGGGAAGCTGACAAAACGCAACCCCCTCTCAGCCCCCTCGAGCGCCCACTTCCCGGCGCCTCATCACCCCCAACCCGCTGTAACGCACGGTGTAATCTCGCTTCTAAACACCGAATTACAGCAAACCAGGGGAAAAAGCCCCGAAAGGAAGAATTAATTTCTGCTTCCCCATGCAAATCCTTCGGCCAGTCATTGAAGGTTCAGAGCAGGACCAATTCAGCTTCTTGTGCAAATTCCAAGCTGAAGGCATTTAGAAAAGAAGAGAGAGCGAGAAGGAGAGAAATTGAATGGATTTACTTTTCTAAGCACCAGCATTAACAAAGGTTCCATTTTCCATGGTTATGGGTCTGGCGAGCCGGCTCTCCCTGACGAGCTCTCCAAACACATGTGCTGGCCTGTTGAAAAGGCCTCACTGTTGACTGACAGATAATTGAAGTGACAAATTGTTTCATTGTATTTGGCAGGGAGAGTGCTGTATTAGATAATTATGGGGAACAGAGGAGCTCTGGGGTCTCAGGTCACAAGACATGCCTGACCCTATTTTCTGAACACTCTGAATGGAGTCCTGGGTCCAGAGGACCTGTGTGAGGGGCTCTTTTTCTCTTGATGCTGCGTTTTTGTGTGTGTGTGTTTTTTTTCCTTCCCCTTTACCTTCCCCTCCCCCTCCCGGCTCACCCCTCCTCCTCTTTTCTGATCTAGTGATTAAGAGCTGAAGCATATAGAGACCTCCAGAGCGGGGAGGGGGCCCTGCTCTCACCCCCCATCTAACCCTAATGCTAGTTCCTGGCCATTTAGGAGAATAGCTTGTGGATTTTATCCACAGCAGCAAGTTTGCAAACTCATCATCCTTGGTTTGGCTGCCCACAGCGGCCTGAAAGGAGGCTGGCTGGTGTGGAGGGTCGGGGGCTGGGGTCAAGGGAGTCCCTTCAAATGGCTGTGGGTGCTGGGGGCGCATCCTGCCAGAATAAAGGGGGTAAGGGGTTTTCTGTGTCGTCAGGTCTTCCTGCCTTTGGTTTATCTAAAGAAAAATTAGGGGATGAAAAAGAGCTAAAGATTATTATTAGGTAGTAGCACTATCTCTTTTCCAGCTAAGCCCCAGGAGGGTCATACCATTTGTTGGTGGAGAAACAGGGGGGCCCTCAGGTTGGAGAACTCCCCATCTGGCACTTTGCCTCAAACACGGGGGGCCTCCTAGGAGATGATGAAAAAAGTTTCTGTGAGGTCAAAATACAAATTGTGTCCACCTCTTCAAGAAGCTGGAAGCACATCACGTGTAAGGGGTACATGGATGGGTGGATGAGTGGATGGATGGGTGGGTGGGTGAGTGGATGGATGGTGGATGGATGAGTGTGTAGGTGGATGGATGGATGGTGGATGGATGGGTGAATGGATGGATGGTGGGTGGGTAGATGGATGGGTGCATGGTGGGTGCATGGTGGGTGGATGGATGATGGATGGATGGGTGAGTGGGTGGGTGGGTGGATGGATGAAAGTGTGGTGGATGGGTAAGTGGATGGATAGATGAGTTGATGGATGGATGAGTAGGTGGATGGGTGAGGGGCTTCCCTGTGTCACACCTCCTGCCCTCCCCCACACACCAGGCAGTCATCCTCAGGAGTCGAGGGAGAGACCCAGGGTTTGAGATGCCTTGGATGGTTCAGGGAGAGCCCGGAGCAGGCCAGATAGGCCAGGAAAGAGCCTCCTTTCTACTTTACAGGAGTAAGTGAGTGGCTGATCTTCCTGTTCTCAGCCTGTAGCAGCTCAGGAAGAGGTGGACAGTAGATTGGAGTCTGAGGATTTTCAGTCTAAACCTCTCTTGTTTTCTTCGGAGCTTTGATGTTTCAGAAGATTCACTTTTCTTTCCAGTGGAAAGGTATTAGAATTATATAGACTCTCAAGATTTCTCAGTTTCAGCTAAATTTTCACTCCCCCCCACCGGACTTTCCCCCCCTGCCTCCCTTTTTATTTTCTGATTTTTCACTCTTAAACAGAAGTCCAGAGGAGAACCTCAGAAGATGATTGTCATTTGGTTTCTCAAAATAATAATAATAATAATAATAAATAATAATAATAATGATAATAGTAATGGTGGGAACACCTGAAAATTTCTGCAGTGTATGTGACCCATGGACTTTCTCTGTTTAAAAAATCCAATAACTTAAAAAAGAACAAAAAATTTCTCCAGTGGTTTTAAGGTAGTCATTCTCTGGGTCAAAAATCTGCCGTGCTCAGTTCAAGACTGGCTTTGACTGACTTACAAAATATATATTCTGTGTGTGCGCGCGCGCGTGTGTGTGTGTGTGTGCACGCACGCTAAGTCATATCCAGTTCTTTTGTGACTACATGGACTGTAGGCCACCAGGTTCCTCTCTCCATGGAATTTCCCAGGCAAGAATACTGCAGTGGGTTACCATTTTCTTCTCCAGGGGACCTTCCCAACCCAGGGATCCTAGTAGGAGCTATTAATTGGAGAGGTTGTGAGTCTGAGGGGAGGAAGAGAGCAGCACAGGGTCAATGATGAATAAAAAGGTGTTAGCATCTTGTGAGGAGAAGGCAATGGCACCCCACTCCAGTACTCTTGCCTGGAGAATCCCATGGACAGAGGATTCTGGTGGGCTACAGTCCATGGGGTCGCTAGGAGTCGGACACGACTGAGCAAATTCACTTTCACGTTTCACTTTCATGCATTGGAGAAGGAAATGGCAGCCCACTCCAGTGTTCTTGCCTGGAGAATCCCAGGGACGGGGGAGCCTGGTGGGCTGGCGTCTATGGGGTCGCACAGAGTCAGACACAGCCGAAGCGGCTTAGCAGCAGCAGCAGCATCTTGTGATAAGACTACGACATGGCTCTATGGCGAGTTTTCAGGCATGGCTGTCCTCAATTCCCTGGCACTCGCACGCCTCTCTCTCATCAGGAGACGGACTCGGATTCCCTTCCTGTAGGACTGACCTTCATGCCTCACCCGAACAGTAGGATGTGGCGGAAGTGACTTTCAAGGCCTTTATGGCCAGGTCGTGAGCACTTTACAGCTTCTCTGTCTGGGTCTCTTAGAATAGTTGCTTCTCGGAACACTCCTTCTTGGGACGTCCCTTCTTGCGGCCCAGCCACCCTGCTATGAGAAGCCATATGGAGAAGCCACGTGAACTTGTTCCGGTCCTTAACCAACTGACCTCGCTGACAGTCAACTGGCCACTGTCATCCATCTGCCAACTGTCGGCCATCCGGTTGGAATGGAGCAGGACCCTCCGGGGCTTTCCCAGGATGGAACCATCACCCACTCCCATGTTGTCTGCCTGCTTTTCATCTGTAGAAAAACTTGGGTCAAAGAATACATTTAATCAGAGAAGTCAGAAAATGTAGATGCGAAGGAGAGCAGTCAGATAAGATAAAATAATAATGACCGCGTCGTTAGGAAAAGCCAAGGACCCTCAGTTCCTCCTCAAGGGTTCCCGATAGTCCTCTGAGCCATATCCTTTGAATTGCTTTGTAGATACTGAAACCCTCACCAGGTGGAAGAGAAGCTTCTGTCTATGGGGTCGCACAGAGTTGGACACGACTGAAGCGACTTAGCAGCAGCAGACTGTAGTCATGATACAAGCTGACATCATTCCAAGAACTGGCCTCAAAGAAATGGGAACAGACTAACCCTTGAACTAAAGATGAACTGACTGAAAACAGTCAAGAGAACACTGATCAGACCATGGATGACCAATTTCAAGATAACTGTCAGAGATGACTGCTCTTTTCTGCATGTAGTCCCTTTCCTCTGTTTATACACCCAGGAAACTCCCTTTTAAAAGCTCTGGTCCAGTGAAGTGTGGGGAGGGGACGAGAGGGGAATTGGCCTTTGGGCATGAGTCTGCCTTCTCCCTGGGTTTCCAGTCTCTGAACAAAGCAACCTTTCCTTTTTACCAACACTTGCCCTTGAGTCTTGCTTTTAAGCCGTGAACAGGCTGAGCCAATAGAAAACTTCAGCCCTGACCCCTCTCTATCCAAATACAACCCAGGAGACATCTTAAATAAGCACAGCCCAACGGCCCCATCAACAGACACATGAGAGGCGGTAACAAATTATTGTTTCAAGCTACGATGTTTTGGAATTGTTTGTTAATCAGCCAGGTGGCCAGCACACACACACACAAAATGAGGCTCTGGCCCTAAAACCTTGTCTCAGGGAAGGAGCTAAAGAGAGAAGGGGGACTCCAGAAGAGGTATGAGAAATAGAACACTGTTGATGAACAGTAGAGAAAGCAGAGACCTAGAAGAAGGAGGCAGAAATTCTATGGTCCAAAGGATGTTTCAGCTGATGTAAGATGTGCTGCTGCTGCTAAGTCGCTTCAGTCGTGTCCGACTCTGGGCGACCCCATAGACGGCAGCCCGCCAGGCTCCCCTGTCCCTGGGATTCTCCAGGCAAGAACACTGGAGTGGGTTGCCATTTCCTTCTCCAGTGCGTGAACGTGAAAAGTGAAAGAGAAGTCGCTCAGTTGTGTCCGGCTCTTAGCGACCCCATGGACTGCAGCCCACCAGGCTCCTCCATCATGGGATTTTCCAGGCAAGAGTACTGGAGTGGGGTGCCATTGCCTTCTCCTGTAAGACGTGCAGCTGGCCCCAAATGCTTTGAAGTGCTAGGGGAACAGCGGCATGTTTTTCTCTCCTTCTTATTAAAAGGATGCTTTCCCCCATGAAATCAATCTGAAGGACTTACCATGCTAGGCAGCCTCTCCTCCCCATCCTGCTTTAACCTGTACAGCTGAGTGACAACAGGCCCTATTCCCTTGACGGGAAGGGAGTATAATGTGTGGGGTTCTCCGTGTGGGGTAAGTAAAGGTTGAGGATGTTTTCACGAACCTGAGTGATGAGTTTTGAGAGTTCACATCGAGAAGCTGGAGAGGTTTGCAGAAATCCAAGGTTCAACAGGAAAACAGTCTGGGGACTCTGTCAACTTGGTCGCTTGACCCCATACAGAGCCAGATGCAGAAGCAAGCAAGTCAGTGACATCAAAGGTCCTTGCATGGGGTTCCCATCTCTCTTGCCCAGTGGACTTATCTCCTGTTTCCTTTTCCCTGCTTCTCTATCCCATTGCACCTTCTGGCAGAGACACTTCCGGGGTGATTTAAAGACCTCTTTGGAAATGAATGGTCTCAGCCCTTCCTGTTTCTAAACCTCCCTTTCGGAGTCAGGCTCCCAGGTGGACCTGCATGCAACTCTGGCAAACAGGCATGCCCTCCTGGGGCCTCAGCCTGGAGGGAGACTGCAGGCAAACCACTCTGCTAGCTATCCCTTCTGAAAGAACAAAGAGGAGATGGATATTCCTTGAGAAAATTCAATATGAAAAATTCAGGTTTCATAGAAGGTAAACTAGAGAGCTATTCATACTGTAGGAGGTATTCCTTTAAAGGTCCACTAGTGCATTTAAATATAATTTGATTTTAAACCTTCACTAAAGTAGCATTTCATCAGGCTGTGTTTACCATGTAAAGTGAGAGGGACAGATGTTTATAAGAAGGGAATCTAGCAGAAAGTGCCTCAGTCTAGAGACAAAGGGAGCCCTTGATTGATTCTCAGAGGGGGAGATATTTTTCTACCTTCTGGAGTTAAAAACAAACAGCCAAAGAGGTGGACAAATCAGACTTTCTGTCGTCAATTCACTTCACCAAGCGCTTTGTAAAAGAACCTATATGCTCCCATTTGGAATATGCAAAGTAAAGAGTTTCAAACTAGTAGAGTATACATACTAGGAAGAAGCCATCTTAAAAAAATATAACAAAGTAAAACAAATTTTACTATTGTAAAAGGGTGTAACATGAGGCAATATTCTTTATTTCTTTATTCCATATCATTTCTATAAAAATAGGCTGATACTCTTAGGTCTCAGGAATGGAAAATGAATTTTGCCAAATTATCTAGAAAGAAATGTCTAGATCTATCTGTGAAGACCTTTAGATTCTAAGTTAAACCTCTCAAACTCATTCTCAGGGTAAATCAAAATCAAATCCAATCAAGCTAAACAAATAGACCAGAAGGAAAAAAGCCGACAATAACAAAAACAAAAGTGAAAAAAAAAATTTTTAAATTAAAGGCTTTGTGGAAAGAAATTACAGTTAGAGTGGAGGAGAAATGGAAGCCTAATTCGGTTTGATTCCATGTAATTCAACTCAACTCAGCCCACCCCAGCCCAACCTAACCCAACTCAACCCAGTCCATTCCAATCCAATCCAGTCTCATCCAACCTAATCTAATATTTATTGAGTGCCTACTATATGCTGGCAGACTGTTAGATTCTGTGGATTCGGAATAGAGTGGGACACACTCTCTGCTCCCAAGCAGCTCTGTTTGCAGCATCTGCAGAGGATCAGATGTACATTCATATATAAGAAGAGGTCCCGGGCTAGTCCATTGCTTCCTGGCCCTCTGGGAAAGCCCTGCCCTTATGACCCCACCTCTGTGCTGCCAGCTCAGCCCAGTGCCTTCTTACCTCTGCACAGAGGGGGTACCACAGCTCCATGTGCTTGGCCGGGGGTGGGGGGTGCACGTGGGCAATGTGCCTGGTCAGATAGAGCTCATCTTTTCCAGCACATTTGCAGAGCTTAAATTTCATTTATGATCCCTTTTATTTCTCTCCCACTGTCAGCCTAGCACAAATAATAATTATTAAAGCCCTTTCCCCACTATCGAAATAAAATACAGCCAGAGAGCTAAAGCACAGCCAGTCCATTGAGAGCTGACTGAAGCTGGGTAAGACCAATAATTCAAAACAGATGAACGAACGGCAAATACTGTGGGCTCAGTATCCCAGGCTGACCTGACCTTTGAAACTTGCTGAAAGTTATCCTTGAAATTCCCCAGAACTCCTTGAATAACTTCTGTAAAAGGCTTATTTATCACAAAGTCATAAATAATATTCGCTAGGTATTTGCTCCATCTATCTAGAAAATGAACGAGGCCAGAAGGCGTGAGCTCAGTGGCTGAGCTGGAGTGGGGGTGGGGTGAGCCCGGGTTGTGGGGTGACCGCTCACAGCTCTGGGGAGAAAGTACAGAGGGGCTGCAGCTTTCCATCTTCCAAACGTGGGGGTGGGGGTGTAACAGGAGGGTTGCTCGAGGAATTTGGTTCAATACAGCAGATTTTAATTTCATTGCCTCTACGCAGAGGTGGCTGCAGATGGCTGTCAAGAGACATAGCTCTGGCAAATAATTCAAGTGATACTTTTACAATCACCAAATTGTTTCTGGGCAAGATCCCAAAGTCCCTTCCTCGTGAGGTAGGTGCTCTGCCACTGCCTTCTGTGAACGCTAGAGGCACGAGTCATTCATTCATTCATTCAACAAATCTCTCCAAAGGCATCATCCTCGTTTTTTGAGGGCGATAGAAATAAAAAGGATTCATTTACATCTTCCAAGGAATCTTTGTTTTTAGAGAGACAGAAAAATGTGCCAACATCTCGGACACTATGCGGAAAGCGATAAGCATCTTAGGGCAGGAACACAGACAGGGCACCAGGAATCCAGAAGATGACTTCCTGCTTATGGGGGCAGGCAGTGGTAAGAGGGGGGCAGGGGAGGAGATGAGAGGATTTCTAGAGGAAACCCCACTGAGCGGAATCTCAAGTCTGGGAAGGATTTAGCAGGGCAGGGGTGAATCCTTCCAGGATGAATGGAGTGTGAGAAGATCAAATATAGACAGATACAAGGCTTGGCCCCAAACAGGCTATGAATTTAAAGAGGGCTTGGTGGTGGGAAGGGAGGCAGGGAAACTAGGACCACTGACAATGCTTCTCATAAGATCTAAGGAAGATGCTGTTACAGGAATGAAGAGAAAGGGAGGCTCCACACCTATTATGCAGAGTGACAGACAGAAGTTGGCATCTAATCGTGTGGGTGCTGCAGGGTGGGAAGGCAGATGAAGGGATCCTCAAGCAATGATGTTAAGACCATTTCCTTTCTCCAGTGTGTGATGCTATTAAAGATGATGCTATTCAGCCTCACAGTCTGAGTCTGCCGGCAGGGAATTGGGGGTCAGCAGGGAAGTTAGGAAGTGATGCCTGCTTGCAGGAGAGAATCACAAAGGACAGTCAACTGTGTCTTAGGCAGCTGACAGCTGGGGCCAGGAAAGGTGTGAGGTGTTTGCAGGTGAAGGGGATGGAGCCTGTGGGGGGAGGCTGAGGAAAGGGAGGGCTAAGTAAAGAAGGGGTGCACAGCCTGCAGGAGAAAGCCTGGGCTCTCAT
The DNA here is from genome assembly GCA_006408695.1 of Aepyceros melampus. Taxonomy (NCBI): domain Eukaryota; kingdom Metazoa; phylum Chordata; class Mammalia; order Artiodactyla; family Bovidae; genus Aepyceros; species Aepyceros melampus. The sequence goes on from SJXQ01010402.1 coordinate 81,021, forward strand.
GAGCGAATGTCCAGGAAAGTCGAGGTGGGGAGAGAGAGGAGTCAAGAGAGTGCCTGGGGAGTTCCCTGCCGGTCCAGCAGTTGAGAGACTCCAAGCTTCCAGTACAGGGGCTGGGGGTTCAATCCCTGGCTGGGGAACTATGATCTCACATGCTGTGTAGTTAAAAAATAAAATAAAAAGGGGGAAAAGTAACTTTAAAAAAATGAGTGCTTGTCTTCCCTCTGATGAGGTCAGAGGACACAGAAGCCACCTTGAGACCTGGGGAGGCGGCTGCTTCTGCACCAGGTCAGCAGGGAGCAGTGGTCAGCACCTCCTGCCTGATGTTTTGCCTCTGTTTTTATTCTTGCCCCAGGGCTGATGTTGAAGCTGAAACGCCAATACTTTGGCCACCTGATGAGAAGAGCGACTCACTGGAAAAGACCCTGATGCTGGGAGGGATTGAGGGCAGGAGGAGAAGGGGACGACAGAGGATGAGATGGTTGGGTGGCATCACCAACTCGATGGACATGGGTTTGGGTGGACTCCGGGAGTTGGTGATGGACAGGGAGGCCTGGCAGTCAGCGGTTCATGGAGTCGCAAAGAGTCGGACACGACTGAGCAGCTGAACTGACGGTCCACTGGGCTCAGCTGGGAGCTGTGTCTCCACCATTCCTCCCTGGAGGACAGAGCTCTGAATTGGGTGGCTGGGCTGTTTGTCTTTTCTGGGGCAGTGAGCCCTTTGGCAGAATGGTGGCTGGATAGATTGGAGAGGGGAGGTTTGCCATGCCAAGGAGCTCTGCCCCGCGACGCTCTGAAGACCCTGCTTGCTTTTCCGTGTTCTTCGGTGGCCTTCTTGGTGACCCCCAGAGGACACGTGCTGTCTGCCGGGCACAGCACAACTGGTTTTGATGGAAGCCTCACCAGGAGCTTGACACGGTTCCTGTTCTTATCCTGGAGTGTTAGAGCTGAACCGGGGCTGAGGGGTCATGTTGACCAGGGGCCTCCAACCTGCCTGCCCAGGAAACCAGGTCTGGACTGAGTGTCCCAGCAGCTGCCGGAGAAGCCCTCCAGGGTCACGGAGGGAACCTGGCGGTGCAGCTTGGGTTGGTGTCTCCCTGGCAGGGCAGATGTGATGCCGGGCTTCAGAGATGGAGTGGGGAACCAAGCTGCTAAAAAGGTGTAGAAATGACTCATGGGGGTGATCTCCACCCAGCAGGACCATGGGCTGGGGCCTGGTGGCTCAGATAGTAGAGGATCTACCTGCAATGCCAGAGACCTGGGTTCGATCCCTGGGTCAGGAAGTTCTCCTGGAGAAGGGCATAGCAACCCACTCCAGTATTCTTGCCTGGAGAGTTCAACAGACAGAGGAGCCGGGAGGCTACAGTCCATGGGGTAATGAAGAGTCAGACATGACTGAAGCAACTAACACGATGATGCCTGGCATAGATAGGTGCTTAATAAATAGGAGTTGAAATAAAAAAGTGAGGACATTCATTAATTCCATTGTGATTAGAGAAGGAATAAAGTTTGAGGAATTAGGGGTTTTGATTATGAGTTCAGTCTCCTCTCACTGCACCATAAGCTTTTCCTCCCCAAACATCCTGTTTCTTTAAGGACTTTGTATCTTCAACAGCTGCATGTCTTTCTTCAGCTTCTTGAAATTCCAGAGTCTTCCTCCAGGCCTGAGCGACTCAGTTTTCTTTAGGCACCTGGAGTGTTAGACCTCCATTCACGGTTCACTCACTCACTCCTTATTCAGTAATTCTTTTTTCTTTCTTCCTCTCTCTTTCTTTTCCTCTTTTTTTCAGTTATACCATGAAGACATTAATTGGCCATCTATTGTAAGTCAGGTAAGGAAGAGATATTCTTGATGTTCCCTGTAGGACTGTGTAGAAATAAAAGGCAGCCTGGTGGCTCACGTCCCCGGGTGGTGAGTGCCCAAGTGGCTACGATTTGCCCTTGCCTGGACTCACACCATCCTGCCTGCTCTCTGACTGCCCTCCCCCTCAGAGCCTGGGCTTTGTCACGTGACTTGCCCTGGCTGCTGGGAAACCAGCAGAGGCTGAGAAGCACCTGTGCGGTGGGACCGGTCCTCTCCCCATTTTTAGAACCTGTGTTTGCCGCCATGTGAAGAAGCTTCTGGTGATGGGAGACACTCTCCCTGGTTGTTCTGTCATCCCGGTCAGCGGTCTGCCATCAATCAGATGTGGAAGTCATCCCATTACATTTCAGGGCTGTTTATGAAAGTGAAGTCATTTAGTCATGTCCAACTCTTTGTGACCCCGTGGACTGTAGCCTACCAGGCTTCCCCATGCATGGGATTTTCCAGGCAAGAGTACCAGAGTGGGTTGCCATTTCCTTTTCCAGGGGATCTTCCCGACCCAGGGATCAAACCTGGGTCTCCTGAATTGCAGGCAGATGCTTTACCCTCTGAGCTACCATTTCAGTTCAGTTCAGTTCAGTCACTCATCGTGTCCAACTCTTTGCGACCTCATGAATCGCAGCACGCCAGGCTTCCCTGTCCATCACCAACTCCCAGAGTTCACCCAAACTCATGTGCATTGAATCGGTAATGCCATCCAGCCATCTCATCCTCTATCATCCCCTTCTCCTCCTGCCCCCAATCCCTCCCTGCATCAGAGTCTTTTCCAGTGAGTCAACTATTCACATGAGTTGGCCAAAGTATTGGAGTTTCAGCCTCAGCATCAATCCTTCCAATGAACACCCAGGACTGGTCTCCTTTAGGATGGACTGGTTGGATCTCCTTGAAGTCCAAGTGACTCTCAAGAGTCTTCTCCAACACCACAGTTCAAAAGCATCAATTCTTCTGCGCTCAGCTTTCTTCACAGTCCAACTCTCATATCCATGGCATCTGGTCCCATCACTTCATGGGAAATTGATGGGAAAACAATGGAAACAGTGTCAGACTTTATTTTGGGGGGGCTGCAAAATCACTGCAGATGGTGATTGCAGCCATGAAATTAAAAGATGCTTACTCCTTGGAAGGAAAGTTATGACCAACTTAGATAGTATATTAAAAAGCAGAGATATTACTTTGCCAACACAGGTCTGTCTAGTCAAGGCTATGGTTTTTGCAAGGGTCATGTATGGATGTGAGCCACCAGGGACATCCTTGAGAGGCTGTGAAAAATGAGCTTCTAATGTCTTTCCAACTAAAAATGTATTCTTGCATCAGGATGGACCATGCTTTAATCCCTGAATCATTCTCCAGCTATGGATCTCATTTTATTTTGCTCACACTTTAAAAAATTTTTAAATTTTATTTATTTTTTAATTGAAGGATCCTTGTTTTACAGAAGTGTGTTGTTTTCTGCCAAACATCAGCATGAATCAGCCATCGGTATACACATGTCCCCTCCCTCTTGAAACTCCCTCCCATCTCCCACCGCTTCCTACCCATCTAGTTTGTTTCAGAGCCCCCATCTGAGTTCCCTGAGCCATACAGCAAATTCCCACTGGCGATCTATTTTCGTATGGTAATGTAAGTTTCCGTGTTGCTCTCTCCATCCATCCCTCCCTCTCCTTCCTCCTCCCCTTGTTCACCCTTTCAAAAAAAGTTTACTTATGGGGTTGCACCAGGTCTTAGCTGTGGCATGCGGGATCCAGTTCCCTGACCAGGGATGGAACCCAGGCCCCCTGTTTTGGGAGTGTGGAGCCTTAGCCACGGGACCATCAGGGAAGCCCCTTGTTCTCACTTTCTTGAAAGCTATTTGCTCTCTTCCAACCTCTGGCCTGAAATCAACAATAACTATTTATTGGCCTCGCTTCACAAGACGCAAAGTATGAGCAGTCTCCCCCAAATTCCCCGGTCTGCTGGGAGTGGGGGCAGCAGAGGAAGAAATGTGCATCTCCCAGGCACCCCCAGGGAGCACAGGAGAGCTGCTCCTTCAACCAAGGAGCCTTGCAGACTGGGCTCCACTCTGCCAGGCACCTGAACAGAGGGCACCCGTCACTGTCCTTCCACGAGGAGCCTTAAAGGGCCAGGGATGGCAGCGTCTCTGTCCGCCCACTCAGGAGTCTTCCCTGGGTGAGGGCAGAGTCTCCGCTTCTGGGGCACAAGACCCAGCTGAGGAGTCTGTGCTTTGTTATAAGAGGGGATGGTTCCAGAGGGTTGAGTTGGAGCCTGCTTTGGGGGTGCTCTGTGATTCAGTGGTCCCTGCATTCGTGGGGCGACTTCTAGGGCTGGGGAGACTGTCAAGAAGATGGACAAGGGATGCAGATACATAAGTAGGGGGTGACGGTTATGGAGGTGCAGTGGTAACAGCAGCGGGAATCAGGCGCCACTGGCCCTGCTGGCAGGGTGATGGCGCTCGCAGTGCTGTAGGGCGGGTTTGTGCTCGGCCAGCCTGGGTGCTGCCCACTTGCACGGGGCACCCTCTCTCTGGCTCCCCCACCTCCAACCTCAGGCTTCTTCACTCCAGTCATCCTAACAACTTCTTGAACATCCAACACCCCCTCCTGCCAAATCCATGTCCCTTCCTCTGTCACAGTCTTCTGGGCTCTGGTCTCTACCAACAGACAGTTCAGCCCAGATAAAGGCAGCCCGGTTAATCTGTATGCTACTGCCAGTGTTCCAGTTTCAGATAATACACTCATTACTGCAGGCACGTGGCTGGGCTCTTGGAGAAGGTCATGCACCAGCGAGACTCGGGCTGGGGTTTGGTTTGTACCTGGGGGTCCTGGGGAGAGCTTGAACAGAGGGGGTCTCACTGCCTCTTAAGCCATCATGAGGGTACGGCCATTCAGGCCTCCTCTGTGTCTGACGCTGACCTCTGAGCTGGGGCAGCAGAAAAGGCATGGGCTTTGGAGTGAGATGAATCTGATTTGGCCCCTTACAAGCTCTGTGACTTACAGTTTCACTTCCTGTCTCTGGACCTCAGTATTTTGCATCTGGATAGGAAAGCATCTCATCTAAAAGGAAAAGTAAACCCTTTCCTAGCAAGTGTGGGCTTGCTGTGAGAATTGGAAAGAATAAATGAAAAATAGTTACCCAGGGTGGGTCCCCGCCGAAGGCAGTTCTGGGACGAGGGGGTCCTCCAGCCTGAAGCCTTGGGGACACAGGGTGCCCCCAGGCTCAAGGCTGCAGGCTTGGCTCTGGAGTCCTACCCCGTGGGCTCCAAGGCTGGTTCCACCACTTATGAGATGTGTGAATTTGAGAAAGCTACTTTTCTGGGCCCGGTTTCCTTATCTGTAAGGGGACAGTGTCAGTCCTTAAGTCATAGGGATTAAGTAAGGGATCTCAGAGTATGATGGAGCTGGCACTGTACCTGGGGGAGAACTTCACAGGCTGACCGTTTTGTCTCCTCTCTCTCAGCTCTGTCTCTCACCAGTGGCGGGGTCACTGCTGGGGGAGAGGCACTGGGGAGCAAGCTGTGGGGCCCTGGGGGCTCAGGGTGGAGGTGCCCGCCCCATACTGCAGAGGGCAGAGATTCTCAGGGTGTGACGGATCAGAGCTTCTCACCTTAAGAGGCCTGGAGAGCTGCAGACAGAACTTTCTGGGAGGGACAGCCTGGGCCTGGGGTGTGAGAGGTTTGGCATGTAGGTGGAAGGGAAAGAAGTTCAGCTTTTGTTTAGCTCCTGGGTGTGTTAGAGCGTTATTGATATACAGATACATTATCTCCATTAGTCTTTGTGGACTCCCGAAGGTATGTTATTGCTGTTTTAAAATTCTTTTTTGGCTGTGTCATGTGGCATGTGGGATCTTAGTTCCCTGACCAGGGATCGAACCCTCGCCTCAGCAATAGAAGTGCAGAGTCCCAGCCACGGGGGATGTCTCAGGTATGTAATTATCACTCTGCTTTGCAGACAAGGAACCTAAGGCAGAGTGGTTTCTATCTGCTGAGGTCATGTGGAGAGTGGCTGAAGGGAGAGGGACTAAGCCAGGTGTTTGCGGGGCTCCAGAGCTCCTCCTGGGCAGAGGCTGGGCTGCGGCCCCAGTGGCTTCGGCATGATCCGTGGATCCTCCAGTTACCAGCGAGGCCAAAGCGAGTCCTGTGACTTGGGGCCATCTGGATCCTTGGGGTGTGGCTCCACGAATCAGTCAATCAACAGACACAGGCAGACTCCAGCTTCGACACAGGCTCCGGGAAGTGGGGGAAGGAGACCTGCTGAGCTTGCCAACTTGCAGCGGAGTCGCCAGCTTGGCGTTCGCTGATATCGCCTCTGAAACTCCGGAGGGTACTACTACTACTAAGTCATTTCAGTCGTGTCCGACTCTGTGCGACCCCATAGACGGCAGTCCACCAGGCTCCCCCGTCCCTGGGATTCTCCAGGCAAGAACACTGGAGTGAATTGCCATTTCCTTCTCCAATGCATGAAAGTGAAAAGTGAAAGTGGAGTCAATCAGTCGTATCCAACTTGTAGCGACCCCATGGACTGCAGCCCACCAGGCTCCTCCGTCCACGGGATTTTCCAGGCAAGAGTACTGGAGTGGGGTGCCATTAAGGCATCGCAGTCAGTCAGTCAGTTCAGTCGCTCAGTCGTGTCTGACTCTTTGCGACCCCGTGAATCACAGCAAGCCAGGCCTCCCTGTACATACCATCTCCCGGAGTTCACTCAGACTCACGTCCATTGAGTCCGTGATGCCATCCAGCCATCTCACCCTCTTTCGTCCCCTTCTCCTCCTGCCCCCAATCCCTCCCAGCATCAGAGTCTTTTCCAATGAGTCAACTCTTCGCATGAGGTGGCCAAAGTACTGGAGCTTCAGCTTTAGCATCATTCCTTCCAAAGAAATCCCAGGGTTGATCTCCTTCAGAATGGACTGGTTGGATCTCCTTGCAGTCCAAACCCTCCCTTTTTCTCTTCTCCTGGAACTGTTCTTGACCACAATTTCTACTGTCCGTTTGTTTTGTTGGCTTGTTTCTCTTTCTCCTGTAGAAAGATTACTCGGATTGAAAAGACAAGACAAACAAAAGCTTCAGTGAGACGAGAATTGAGGCAGACGGAGTTCCGGCTAACAAGCATCGTGCGGAAAGCGGCTTTTAACCCTGTCACTCAGCATCGGTTTAGTGTGTATCTGCCATCGCCACTGACAACCAGCAAGTCCTGTGTGTGGTCACGTTACCTTCTGGGGTGTGTCTGTGCCAGGGGATAAAGGGGTCCAGCAGGTGGGTCTGTCCCTCCCTGTTCTCCTGTAGGGTCAGGGGCCCTTGGAGAGGAAGTGGATCTCATGGGGCCGAGCCAGCCCTGCTCTGCCTTTGCAGGTTTTCTGCGCAGTGATTCCAGGTCTGTGTGATGGCTGCGGCTGAAATGGGTACAGGAGGGGCAGGAGGGAGCCATGGAGAGAAGGGCTGCAGGTCTGGCATTTTCAGTGGGCGGAGCCTCTCTGGTTAGGAGGCTGGTGTTCCCCAGGGCCTTTTGTTTATCATTCATTCCTGTGTCTTCCTTCCTCCTTTCTCCTTCCCCCTTTTTCCATCCACCCATCCATTACACTGTGTAAGAGATGTGGGATGACATATACAAGATGAGGTCCCTGCCCTTTAAGAGCCTCCAATCTAGGAAGATGGGTGAGATAAAGACACATAAAGCAAAGCAGGAAAACAGCAGGGCTGTAGAGCGGTTATAACCATGAGCTTTCAAGGGAGAGGTCTTGCTGATGCGGTCAAGAAGAGAGGTGAGTGAGCTGAGCCTGGAGGGGTAGGTGACGGGGTTTCAATTGATGGAGGGGACAGGATCAGCCTGTCAGGGAACAGAAAGAGCAAAGGTCAAGGTTGGAGGTTGGGAAGCCTGTGGGTGTCCAGGGAAATGGGAGCTGTTTAGTTTGGCCATGGAAGAGGATGAGAGAAGATAAAGATGGGGAAAGTTTGGAGCCGAGTTGCAGAGGGCCCTGACTTTAGGCTTTGCTGGGAGAGGCAGTCAGGATCCACACAGGGTTTCTGGCTGGTGGGTGCCTGTCCTGAGCAGTGCTGACACACAGCTGGCAGGGACTGCAACACCAGGAAGGGCTTTCTGTGGCTCTGGATGCCCAGGGAGTGAGTCCACACCCACGGTCACTCCCTGACCCGGAGGTGCCTGCCATGGCTTGCCCGGTCACTCCTCCCCTGTGCCAGCGCTGCGAGCCACTCCCACTGAGCTGAGGATCCAGGGAGTAAGCCCTGGCGGACTTGACTGGATGGCTAAGTGATGGGGCACGCTTATGGAAGGAAAACACTGACCAGAAGAACCTGTCCAAGGGAGGCAAAGTTTCATACAATTAAACTTTGTCAGAGACAGAGAGGAGTTGCTTGGTAGATGTGAATGTCCCAGTTATGACTGGAGAAGGCAATGGCACCCCACTCCAGTACTCTTGCCTGGAGAATCCCAGGGACGGGGGAGCCTGGTGGGCTGCCATCTATGGGGTGGCACAGAGTCGGACACGACTGAAGTGACTTAGCAGCAGCAGCAGCAGGCATGAGAGTCCTTTTTTTTAAAAATGCATTTTATCAAAGTACAGTTGATTTACATTGTGTTACTCTGCTGTACAGCAAAATTATTTCAGTCATATATATTTATATACAAATATGCACACACTCAGTTATACACATGTACACTTACATAGCTCTGGTTTTCCAGTCGTCATGTATGGATGTGAGAATTGGACCAAAGGAAGGCTGAGTGTTGAAGAATTGATGCTTTGGAATTGGGATACTGGAGAAGACTCTTGAGAGTTCCTTGGACAGCAAGGAGATCAAACCAGTCAATCCTAAAGGAAATCAACCCAGAATATTCACTGGAAGGGCTGATGCTGAAGCTAAAACTCCAACACTTTGGCTACCTGATGCAAAGAATTGACTCACTGGAAAAGACCCTGATGCTGGGAAAGATTGAAGGCAGGAGGAGAAGGGGACAACAGAGAATGTGCTGGTTGGATGGTATCACCGGCTCAATGGACTTGAGTTTGAGCAAACTGCAGGAGATGGTGAAGAATAGGGAAGCCTGGTGTGCTAGAGTGCATGGGATTGCAGAGCTGGACACGACTGAGTGACTGAACAACAATATATATACAGATATATACGCATTCTTTTTTGTGTTCTTTTCCATTCTGGTTTATTACAGGATATTGACTATAGTTCCCTGTGGGGTAGAGTAGGACCTTGCTGTATCCATTTTCTCCATCTGATAGTCCGCTAACCTCAAACTTCCACTCCATCCCTCCCCCACACTGGCAACCACAAGTCATGATTGTCCTTTTGAATGAGAGGTGAGCTTAGTTCTTACAATACTTTAAAGAGTGTGAAAAGGTATTTCGTCCACAATAATTATCTCTCCCTCATCACTGCCCTAGGCCTTGGGCTCTGTTAGGCCTTCTTCTGGTTTAAGGACTACACGGCCCCCAGTGTATAAACACTTCCCTGGGAAGGGGAACCCACAGAACTCTCGGGCCCTAACACCTCAGGATGAATGGACTCCTCAGGTCAGCAAATCTGTATGCTGCCAGCTTCTGAGGACCAGCACCCAGGACTGGATGGATGCAGAGTATTTTTAACAAACCAGGAACAAGCATCTACTTGTTAAGTGTGCCAGTGTCTACACCGGAGCTGGGACTGGGGAAATAAAGATGAATACATCTCAGTCGCTTGCAGTAGAGGGTCCTGCAATCTGGTAAAGAAGAAGCATCCTAATGTCTGCAGGGGATGAGGACTATTGACAGGCGTTGTTAGTGTCTCCATGGGTTACCTCCTCTAAATGCATTAATGCACCCTTGTAAGAAACTACTAGGATCGTTACTGTTTTAGACTGAGGAAACATGTTCAAAAGCAGGTATACACTGTGTTAAAATCAAATGAAGGAGAACAGGGGCAGGGGGGTGGGGGTGGACAGGAGCTGGCAAGCGACCAGGTGTGGACTTAGCCAGACTCCAGCATCCACGCTGAGTCTACGGGGCTAAGAGATAGGAAGGTTGTTCTAACACTCGACCGCTACAGTGAGGTCAGGAGGAGAGAAGCCAGCCAGACCCAGGGCCAGAGAACAGAGCAGGGGGGAGGCAGGGCAGGCCCTGAGGGTGGGCCCAGGGCGGGTGGCACCCCTGGGCCCACATGGTGCTTGGCGCGTGGGAAGCACTTGGTCATGGCTAGAGGAATTTGCTCTTTTTCTCTCATTAGTGAATTCTGGGGGCAGGATCAAAAGAAGGATGGGGGGAGGCCTGTCACCCCACTGTGGGGTTGACTCAAGTGGCCAGGTCCTCTTCTCGCGGGACCTGCCAGCCCGGAGATTTACGAGAGAATCAGTGTAATCCCTTCACTGAAGCCATGGTAAACTTTGATGCAACCCTAAAACTACATGGAGAATAAAAGCTTCCCCTGGTGGATCCTGGGAGGATGGGTGTGTGTATGCGTGTGTGTGCATGTGTGTGTGTGTGTGTGTGCGTGTGCACTCAACCACGCTCCCTCAGTCCCATGCAAACATGCGGGCTCCCTTTTCTTGGAGGAGGTCAGTGACAGCCCAGCCTCCCATTCACAGTTTGGAAAAAGGGCATTAATCTTCTTGACGTGGCAGGAGAGTGAGGGCTTGGGGGCCAGGATCCCTCAAACTGGGACATCTCTGGGAGCAGAAAGACCCTTGTCTCCTTCGACTGTGAGAATAAGCTTCGGTTCATAAGCCCGGGACATAAAGTCGGGGGGCTTGAAGAAAATCAAGTGGCATTACAAAAGTAAATACCGTCTCCCCTCTTTCTCTTTACTGCCTTTTTCAGGGAGGTAAATAAGGGCAGATAGGGTTTCCCTGGTGGCTCAGATGGTAAAGAATCTGCCTGCAAAGCAGGAAACCTGGGTTTGATCCCTGGATCGAGAAGACCCCTTGGAGAAGGAAATGGCAACCCGCTCTAGGAATTGCCTGGAGAATCCCCATGGACACAGGAGCCTGGTGGGCTACAGTCCACGGGGTCGCAAAGAGTCAGGCACAACTGAGTGGCTAACACTTTCAGTTTCACTTCAAGGGCAGACAGGGAGTGGGCTCTGCGCCCTTGGAGGAATTCTGCAGTGTTTCTGAGAACAGACACCCGTGTCATCAGCAGGTGGGGCAGAAAAGGCAGGCCTGACGCAGTCTGAACTTGTGCGCGGAGCATAAATCATATGGCCAACGGCTTGTGCAAACTGCTGGCAAGCTGACGAGGCCTCACCTTTCTTGAATGGAGTCCTTTACCTGGATATTGCTACCTCCCTGAATCCTCTCTGTTCTCCTGGGCTCTGCAGCCACTGCGGGGACTCGGGTCTCGTCCACGCGGGATGAGAGCGGCAGGATTGGAAGTGAGGCGCGGGGCAGGTGGTCAAGCACTCACATCCATTGGGTACAGGACCCTGTGCCTGCACCCTCCTGACTCAGGCCTGGGGGCTTCTTTTCCCACCCTATCCTTGCCCCAAGTCCAACCTTCCCTCCCATGGACCACCCAGCCCCCTCTCCCTCTAGCCCTGACTTAGCCCAACATAGATTCTGCCTCTTTCTCAGCGCCACACCATGAAATATGGGCTGGGTCCTCATTGTTTCACTCGAAGTCCTGGGGGCTTTGCCACCTGGCGGGCATGTTGGAACTGTCCTGCTCCAGCTCTCCGGGGAAATGTCACTTCTCCCAGCCTTTCAGATGGAACACTCCTGCTTGGTTCTTTTCCCCACAGCACTTCCCAATTTCTTAACGTCCTGCTTCCTGGCGTCTTGGTTCCTTCTTTGTCTTTCCTACTGGAAAGTTGGGCAAGAAGGCAACTGGTTGCTTTGCTCAGCATGGCAGCCCCAGTGCCTCGAACGATGCCTGTCTGCCCTGGGACTAGAGATGCTCTGGGTGGCACAGTGGGGAGAACAAGGCCCGGAGCCAGCCGTGCAGACCTAGGACTTGGCTTGTGTCCTTTCCTCCACGCCCTGGGTGATTCCGGGCGGGTCCACCAGCCTCCCTGGGGCGGCATGACGGCAGCCCTTCCTCCCGTGATGCCTGGGCCCTGGAGCAGGGCACGTTAGGGACTCTCAGGCTTGGCTGGCCAGCCTGCCTTGGCAGCCGGTGCCCCGCACACAGGGGAGATGCTTGGGTGTGCCCGGGGCTGCAAAGTTCTTTATGGAGCCACCGGAGCAGGCTTCGTTAGTGAGGAAAGGAACAAGAAACAAAGAACGACCTTCCCAATTATTAATAAGGCAGCAACCCCATCCATCTTAATGAGAGAGGGCGGAAAAACCCAGCAGCCCGGCAGCGGGTACACAATGGGATACAATAGAGACCTTGCTCTCCTTTCAAAAAGGAGGAAAGAAAGAGAGACAGACAGAAGGGGAAAAGCAGCACAGATTGGAAAGCCAGTCCAAACGTCCACCTCTGCGGCCCTCATAGAAGGTGTCCCCCATGGGCTGCGGCCACAGATGTCAGAAAAGTGCCAAGGGTGCCGTGGTCCTCTGCCAGGTGGGATGGGGCAGTTTCTTCGATGGGTCGGGGATGGAGTGGTACCCGGCCAAGGGAGAACTTTTATTCCTGGGTGCAAATCTAGCAGCACAGGACTTGGTACCTGAAAAGGGATTCCAAAAAGTTTTGTTAACCTTTTCAGTTAGTAGCTCCCCTCCCCCACCCCCACCCCCACCATGTGTGT
>SJXQ01010402.1:93755-124205 GCA_006408695.1 Aepyceros melampus
CAGACTGGTCCGCTGAGTGACTTTGGGCAAAGCGTTTAGGGTCTCAGCCTCCATTTCTTCAGAACGAATTCACCTCCCAGACTTGCTGAAGTTCTACCACGCTCATCAATGTACCAACGATCCTCTAAGCATCTGACACAAAGGAGGTATTCCGCAAACCCTCCTTGAATCAGAGTCTGAATCTCATCTCAGCTGGTGGAAGGCAAACAAGGGCTCCAGCCTGCAGCTGGGCCACCTTGATGGTGGGTCTGCCTTGCGTCTGCCCTGATCGCCATCCCCTGACTCCCCGGAGGGCCCAGCACGGAGTAGCTGAATGGATGACGGAAAGGCCAGGACTCCAATAAAGTTCTCAAGACAAGATGCTGACCAAGTGTTGGTCCTGCCCTGAAAGGTGAGGAATCATCCCTCCTTCTGGAGAAAGTTCCCTGAAACATGGAAGCCCCATCAGCCCTGAGGGTCCTTCCCTCCACTCCTTACAGGTCCCCCAGGCTGCAAGTTCCAGCTGGGAGCACCAGCTGTGCTCCTCTTCTTCCGGTTGCAATTCTCTACCTGCAGGAGATGGTGGAAGGACGGAGGGAAGCAGCAACCTGGGCAGGTGGGGGGCACAGAGGGAGCGGCCTGGAGCCCAGAGTGCTCCAGCGGGGTGACGGCCCTCGGACACGCCAGTCTCATATCCGGCGGGGTGGCCGGCCCTCGGACAAGCTGGCCACATCTAGCTAGGTCCAGGTGTCCTGGGTGGGCTATGGAAGGCATCTCGATGTGGGGAAAGGGGAGGGAAGAGGGGTAGTTGGGGAGGTGGGGGACACACTGCAGGGCGCCCCGGGTGTGTGCCCTCCCAGGGGCCCGGAGGTGAGGCAGGAAGTTTCTGAGGTGGAGGGCCCTGCTCTCAGGCGCTGCCACCCTCCAGAGGAGGCAGGGCTGGATCCCAATTAGAGCCAAAGTTGCCTGCCAGTGATGGCTGCACGCTGCCAGCACCCTCATTAGCTTGGCAGGAAATCCCTCCTGCCTCGCTGGATCCCGCCCAGGCCCAGACACGCTCCTGGGGGGTCCCAGCCCCCAGCTCTCTGCCTCCCCGCTCTTGTTGGGTGACACCCCGCCGGTCCAGCATTTCCTGAGAGCCAACACCCTCAGGGCTCTGCAGGAAACGCGGGCCCTCCTTGCGGTGCGCGGGGGCAGGGTTCTCACCAGCCTCCCCATCCTGGGACACAGACCAGTCCAGTCCAAGCAGGAGAGGTGTGTTTTGTGTGGCAAGTTATTACAGGACGAATTCCTGCTGCTGAGAAGGGGTGGCCGCCAAGCTCTCCCCTGACATGATAGACATATGACCTTCCACGGCTCCCCTCCTGGCCCCTTCCCGTGGGAGGGTCATCCAGCAATGTCCAGGAGAATGGAAGGGACCCAGGCGAGTTTGCTGGGAGGCAGCTCAGAGGCATCACCAGGGACCACTGCCCCCCCACGCCTTGCTCAGAGTTGAAGCAGGTGGACCAAGCTCAGTGTCTCTTCCTTAAGGGATGCAGGATGGACGGCCAGACTGGACCTGGGGTGCCCCAGGAGGGCAGGCAGCCCAAGGAGAGCAGATGGGGGTGGTGAGAGGTCTCAGGGGGCAGTGAGGAGGCCACTTACCCAAGAGTGAGCACAGCAAGAACCTTGCACGTAGTAGGAGCTCGTTAAATGCCTGTTGATGGATTGATGGCGAGCGAGTTCTCACTCCAAACTTCACTTCTGTGTGGTCTGGAAATGCAGATATGATTCTATAGGCAGTGTGAACTGGACAATGAGGGCAATTATCCAGAAAATGTGAGCCATCACTCACCCCCTCCCACACGAAGGCTTTTGCAATAATTACCTGATGCTTCAAATGAGGCAGAATTTTTAAGAACCTATGTCATTGGGGCTAATATTAGAGACTCTCTGTGTTCTTTTTGCTAAGAAAAATGGTTATGGTGTTCTCTTTACCCAACCTCTTTTCTTTAACAGTAATATTTACTGTCTTACCCTTCCCCCCCCCCCAAGTGACAGTATGGCCATTGTAGACATTTTAGAAATGAAAAAGAAAAGCCCAAAGAATAAAGTTTAAACCGTCTGTGATTCCCAAAACCAGAGGCTGTGAACATTTCAGTGTTGCTATTTTCAAATATTTAGTAATCTTTTACCTTCTTTCCTTCCTTCCTTCTTTCCCTCCTTTCATTTTTGTTTTACTTATTGTTTTTTTAAAATGTTTTATTTTACTTATTTTTTTTTTGTCTACATGGTCTGCGGGGTCTTAGTTCCTCAACCAGGAATCCAACCTGGGCCCCTTGCATTGGAAGCATGGCGTCTTAGCCACTGGGCCACCAGGGAAGTCCCCTCCTTTCTTTTTTTAAATTGAAGCATGCATGTATGCATGCTAATCTGCTTCTCTCATGTCTGACTCTCTTCCACCCTGCGGACTGTAGCCCACCAGGCTTCTCTGTCCATGCGATTCTCCAGGCAAGAATACTGGAGTGGGTTGCCATGCCCTCCTCCAGCGGATCTTCCAGACCCAGGGATTGAACCTGTGTCTCTTATGTCTCCTGCACAGGCAGGTGGGTTCTTTACCACTATTGCCAGCGCCACTTGGGAAGCCCAAATTGAAGTATAGTTGACTTACAATATCATGTTAGTTTCAGATGTACAGCAAGTGATTCTTTTTTCTTCATATTATTATCCATTATAGGTTAGGCAATGGCACACCACTCCAGTACTCTTGCCTGGAAAATCCCAAGGACGGAGGAGCCTGGTGGGCTACAGTCCATGGGGTCGCTAAGAGTCAGACATGACTGAGCAACTTCACTTTCACAGGTTATTACAAGATACTGGGTGTAATTTCCTGGGCTCTGCAGTGAATCTTTGCTGCTTCTCTATTTTATGCGTAGTATTTGGTCTCACTTCCTTCTTTCTCTTCCTTTTATTCTTTCTGCAAAATCTGCATCGTACTACATATACATTTGTATCCTATATTCTCCACATTCACTGATCGTTAGTTCATTCATCAAACAGAAAGTGTTTCTGTATTGAGTGCTTTCTAGGCACCAAGGCACCGTTCTACAGATGCAGTTGTGAACAAAACTGATATAAATCTCTGCCTTTGAGAAGCAGTGGTGGCGGTATAAAGGGAGACAGACAATAAAATACATGAGAAAATATATGTGGGTGTTAGAAGATCACAAGAGGTGGGTAGGCAAATCAAACAGGAAAAAAGTAAAACAACAAAAAAGCAGGCCAAGGGGTTGGTTGTGGTAGAAAGGCCAGGTACATGTTGAAATAGAAAAGACCTCCCCGAGCAGGTGACATCACTGGCAGGTGAGCATTCCCACCTGAGATGCCTCATGTTCAATACCTGGGTGCTTGGGATGACTTTCTTAGGTGCACAAAAAATCTTGTGGCTGCCATATTGATGATGCAATAGTGAAGAAGAAGAATGCAAAGGGAAGAGCTAAAAGCTGTCCCTCTCCAGGGGGATCACAGCACGTCCACGGCAGAGACGAGAGCCAGCTGGGAGAAGGCCGGGTCGTGGAGGCGGCGTTGTAGCACCTGCCAATGGGAGACTTTCTGGTCTCTCCAGCTTGACACAGTCATTACAGGAACAGCAAAAAACACATCCAAACAGCCGTATTTTTGATTATGGCTTTGCTCATTCCACACTAGTCTTTGCCAAAGGTTATAATCATCACTAACATTTGCACTGGGCTCTTGAGTTTCCTGGCGTTTGGGGAGTTTCTGATGCAGTATGAGATGTAAAGGAAAGGCTATATGGCCAGATTTTCTTGCTACATAAAATGTCAAGGTTTGAAAAGGCCTAGAGCTTGTGTGAAGGCAGTGGCACCCCACTCCAGTACTCTTGCCTGGAAAATCCCATGGACAGAGGAGCCTGGTAGACTGTAGTCTGCGGGGTCGCTAAGAGTTGGACACTACTGAGCGACTTCACTTTCACTTTTCACTTTCATGCATTGGAGAAGGAAATGGCGACTCACTCCAGTGTTCTTGCCTGGAGAATCCCAGGGACGGTGGAGCCTGGTGGGCTGCCGTCTATGGGGACATGACTGAAGCGACTTAGCAGCAGCAGCAGCGCAGAGCTTGTGTAGGCCGTATGCGTGTGTGTGCGTGTGTGTGTGTGTGTGTGTGTGTATTAATCACTCAGTTGTGTCCAACTCTTTGCGACCCCATGGACTGTAGCCTGCCAGGCTTCTCTGTCCGTGGAATTCTCTAGGCAAGAATGCTGGAGTGGATTGCCAACTTCTTCCCAAATTAAGGCCCTGAGGCTCAGAGAGGACAAGAAATAGGTCCCCTGGTTTGCTCAGGCAGGGAAACCAGACTCTTCCCATCACAGAGCTGATGGCTGATGTTATTACAGCACTGTTTCCTCCCAGAAGCTGAGCTGGTTTTTCCTAAATAAAACTCCCAACACGAAAGGTTGTTCTGGGGTTAACCACTGGTACCAGGCCTCGCAAATTAAACACAGAACCTGCCTTGCCTGCGTCCAGGGCAGCGCGCGGTCGCCGGTCTCGGGGGCAGCTGGCCTTGACCAGATGGTGTCTGCCTCCCGGCTCTTTTCTGGGTGCTGGGATGCTTGGAGTGTGGGGCCCAGGAAGTAGCCCGGGCTGGTGCCCCCGTGCCCATTAGCCACCCCCTTCGGAAGCCCTGAATATGGACTTTGTCTGGCGGCCTCCATTCTGCTCCGAATGGACTAAAGCCAGTCATTTGGCAAAAATCAGCTCAGTTGCCGCCATTGTTCGTAAAGAGGCAGAGCTGAAAAGGCTGCGGGACTAATGTATTCTATTGTGCCCTGCGCGGCCTCTGAGCGTGGGGAGGGGGCCGCATTCCACAGACACCCCCTCCCCCAGTGCTGGAGCTATGGAGCCAGCCTTTGGGGGCTGGGGGTGCCTCACCTCCCAGGGAGAGTCCCAGAAAATCAGGTTGGGGAGGCACCCCATCTGGAAGTCCCTCAGAGGGAAGAAAAGGTCTTGAGAGCAGCCAGGAGCCGAGTCCGAGAGCCAGGGATGGACTGTAAAAGTGGGGGGCTTTAGTGGAACCAGGAGCATCGCACTGGTGGTCCAACCCTGCCTCCCTCACCCCCCGACCCCTCCTCGCTTACAGGGCACAGCCACCAATCAAGCAGCCCCTTTCCCCTGCAATCCATTCTCCATCAAGAACATTCCATCTCTGAGGACAAGAAGGGTCACGGGATTTGTTTGGAGCTGCCTGCAGATCTCTGGTTCCAGGGTCAGTTATGCCCGAACCGAGAGAAATATGATGTGTGAGAGATAAGGGGAAAGGGCCTGGCGACAGGGTGCCTGGGCGGACACATTCATCATATGCGCCCTTTCGGTGCAGAGAAGCGGATTTGTGCGTAGTCTTGGCAGACTATGTCTGGTTCCCTGTGTTTCTGCAAAACTGGACCTCCATCCGGGGCTTCCCCTCACCTTGGAGGGCTAGAGGGGACCTCAGCCAGGGCAGGAGGGAGGGAAGGCTGGGTGTGGCCCGCTGGTGCAGGACTTTCCAGCATGACAGAGGCGTGGAAGTGTGATTCCTTTGGACTTCAGGATGCCCTGCTTCTTCCTGCCAGCCACCTCCTTTAATCTGTTACAACTGCACTTACTCTTGTGACAACTACCCAACCTTTGGGGGTAGTATCAGAAGGCTGAGAGCCTCCTTTGTTAGTTAGCCAGTTAAGGGAATGGACAGAATGATGGGGGGGAGAGAGAGCGATTCCTAGATGATAGAAGGAGGGGTCTGAGATTGAATACGGGGTCTCTGCGTGCTGAACGCCACAGTGAGGGTGTGCCCCTCTCTCCAACTTTGCTCTGCCTACACCGGCCCCCTGAGTCATCTCTGATGGTTCTTTCTTTCCTATCTCTACGCTTGTAAGGGTCTGGGGACACATCTTAAATGCCTGCTTCCCCACAGGATGCAGCTCAGACAAAGCTTGTGTCAGGAGAAAATGGAGGATGGAATCAACCCTCAGTCTGAAATCCCCACTGATTACGAGGAGGCACCTTCCTTACAGTGGAGCCGGAAATGGAACCCCCAAAGCTGCGTTACAATCATGCAGGATGCAGAGTGTGTCATCTTCCAGAAAGGATAGTTTATCCTCCGGTCAAGGCGCCAATGATGTGGCCGTAAAAGAAGACGCAAGTGATGGCGGTAAGGACTGTGTGACACCACAGGAAGGGGTTGGTTACATATTTACGGATGAAAACGGCTGGAAAACTTTTCACACCCAAGGAGCTCATGCAGAACGTGGAAAGCACTCCAAGGCTGAGAGGTTCTACTTGGGAAGTTGTTGCTGATGGAGCTTATACTGTGTTGTATTCAGCAGTTTGGTTAATAGACTACAGTTGAAAGTCAAAAACAAAGGGGTGGGATGGACACGCTATGCTTTCCTGAGGGCTGGGGATTATGGCTTTCTTGTAATGCTGTAAATGTTAAAAGGATCCATAAAAGGGCAGGCTTATCTAGGGACACATACTAAATAATATAGACTCTGGACCTGCTGGAAGATTACAGACGTCTCCAGATACACAGCTGCTTATTCTGCAGCGAGTCGGGGAGAAAGTGCGGTCTGTTGGCTCCAGGCTGGTGCGGTCAGCCTTGGAGGGACCGAAGGCCAGTACTTCCGTGCCGCCTGCCCTTTGCCTTGTAGCAGCCCTGAGCTGTTTCCTTAAGAAAAGAGAGTCACCTGTCCACCCTTCTGTCTTGTGAACTTGGCTTCAGTGCTAAAGGCCTGTCTGAACGCTCCATCCTTGGAGTGGCTGGTAAGCCTCTCTGTGGCTCAGTCTCCTCTTCTGATGAGTAGGGGTCCATAAGCTCCTTCCAGTGGATTGCTAAATCAAGGAACACAGAGCAATGGGGATGCTTGTGCATGACAAGTGCACGGACA
Organism: Aepyceros melampus; assembly: GCA_006408695.1. Lineage (NCBI taxonomy): Eukaryota > Metazoa > Chordata > Mammalia > Artiodactyla > Bovidae > Aepyceros > Aepyceros melampus. The sequence continues at coordinate 100,654 of SJXQ01010402.1, forward strand.
CCTAGAGAGAGGATTCTTTTGCAGCTGTAGGTATCGAAACAGAAGAAAGAAGAGTTTCTTAGGATGGTACTTCCCAATCTTAAATACGCATAACATGCATATAAGAATCTTAAAATGCAAATTCTTATTGAATATGTCTGGGATGGGGCTTGAGATTTTGCATTTCTGACAAGATCCCAGAAGCTACTGATGCTGTGGTCTGGGGACCAGACTACGAATAGTAATGTCCCAGGAGGCAGTAAAAATTAGAATGTTCGCCCTCCAGCTTCCTGTCTGCTGTGAGAGTCTCTAAATGAGAGACTTGGGTCACTTCTGTTTGTTTCTAGCTGTTTGAAAGAGAAACCCAGAATGACTTTGAATTTCAACACGTGAAGCAGAGAGACTGCAGGGCTGACCCAACGGGAATTCTGGGGTAAGCCACTCAAGTCACTGCTTATAATCCAGGTTCTTCCCATCTTTCTCTTCCTACATTCTAGTATGTGAGTCTTTATCCGTATGCTTGTGGACCTCATGGTTGCGAGATGGCTGCTGTACCTCTTGGCATCACATCTAAATTTCAGGCCAGCACAAGAGTGGAGAGAGGGTCAAGGTGCTTGCCTTCTAAGACTGCTTTTTTTTTTTTTTTTCCTACCTTGCTGTGCAGGGACGGCGGAGCCTGGTGGGCTGTTGTCTATGGGGTCGCACAGAGTCGGACACGACTGAAGCGACTTAGCAGCAGCAGCAGCAGCAGTGCAGCTTGTGAGATCTTAATTCTTGAGTAGGAACTGAAACTGGATCCCTAGCAGTGGAATCAAGGAGTCCCAGCTGCAAATCCACCAGGGAATTCCCTAAGGCTGTCTGTTTTAAAATGCTTTCCAGGGTGTCCCACTTACCAGCCTGCACTTACTTCTGACTGCACAGAGCTGGGTCATAGGGCCTGTCTTACTCAGGGATCCCATGTTATTACACAGCAGGCAGGGGGCCAAGTACGGAAAATGCAAGGACGGAAAGGATACAGCTTCTGGCTTCAAGGAACTTCTGGAGGAGCTCCAGACATGCAGACAAGCAAAGAGCGTTTGAGGAGAACTGCCTGGATAGCCGTGGTGCACAAGGGCAGACAGGGAACCACCCTGGCCTTGCAGGGAGAGCCTGGGGAGTGGCCAGACATGAAAACATGGGGAGCTGAATCTTGGGTTCCGGCTGGGGGGACAGTGGGCCTGCAGGGGCAGCGTGGTGCATTCTCGGAACGGCGCATCCTCTTGCTCCTCCATGGGAACTACCCTGGTGCTGGGATGCCGCGTTCACCTGCAGGACTCCACAGGAGCGTCCTACCTGGCGTACGACCTGATTGGTCGTGCCATATTGGTTTTTAAATATTTTTAATACTCCCCCTGGGAAGACCATGTAACCTGGTAACTCGCAAGATGTTCAGGGCCTGGAGAGGACTGTGGACAGATCTTCTGCCTTACATCATGGACTAGCTGTGGTCCAGGCTCTCTTTCTCTCTCTCCCTGGTGTAGTGAGCTCTCCCTCTTTGCGTGGTTTGTAGTCTTTTCTCTCCTGGAGCTTTTCTTCTGGGCACCCACATGACGGAAGGTCAGCCGCATGTGTTTTGTTGGCAGCTGAAGTCTCAGAGCATTATAGTCCCCTTGGCAACCCAGGACCCCCTGAGTTCCCTTTCCTGGCAGCAGCCCCCACACCCCACTTCTGACGGCCGCAGGCACCCGCAGCTCCTTCCTGCTCTTCTGTGGGGAGACGATGGGTGCGTGCCCATCAGGTGTGGTGACCGCACTGGCGCTCTGACGCCAACCACACTCCGATCTCCATCCGCAGCTGGGGCCCCTCTCCCAGGCTCCCTCTGCCTGGATAATGCATCCCGTCTTAGAGGTCATGCTCACCTGAGTTCAGGCACTCTGCCCCCCATCCCCAGGACCCTCAGGAAGGGACCTCGAGCACTTGCCCCTGCTTCAGACCCATCTCGCCATCCCTCCCTCTTCCAAAACCATTCCTTCCTTCTAGCTGGTCTCTGGGAAGAACTTGACAAATGAACGTATGATAAAATGTCAATGCCAGCAAAGGCTCTCTGGATTTCTCTCCCCTGAGACGGGGATTTCACAAAGGCAATTAAGCCGAGTCAACAGGATTGGAATCCAAGATGGGTTTTCCTGACTTGAATCTGTCCAGCACAGAGCGCAGTACTGGCTGGACTGCTAGTAAGGGTCCCACCACTCTGAGCCTCTGGGCCTTCTGTTCAAGGGGAATAACGAATTGTTCCGCCTGCTCAGAGGCTTTTGTGAGGCCCAAAGGCGATAATGCGGGTGAGTGAGACCTGGGAAGCCTGCAGCGGTGCAGTCACTACTGGGGATGGAGGTGGGTGGGGGAAGAGCGCCTGAGCTCAGGTGAGGACCTCCGGCTAAGACCGGATGCGTTCCTCTGGCAGAGGGATACTGGACCGCCAGCTGTGGATGGAAATCAGGGGGTGGGTGCCTTTAAAGCGCAAGCGAGGTCACCCTGCCTGATGGACACGCGCCCATCCTGTCCCTGGCGCCTTGTTTATATCAAACCCCCGAGAAGGGCGGGGCGCGGGGCTCCTCCTCGCACTCCCCGCTGGCCGTCCATCCCGCCTCGGGAAGCCTTCTCAGCAGATTTATGGGCCCCTAAGATGGAAGCCTGTGCCACTTCACTTTCACCGCTGGGATCGTCAGAGGGGAGGGGTTCCTAAGGATTCACTTTCCCTGCTCCGTGATGGCCAAGCAAAGCCCCGCAGCTCAGAGCCACGACCTGGCACCGGGTCTCATCACTGCCAAGCCTCCTCCAGCTTCTGAGCCTCCTTCACTCTCAGGTACTGTCAGAGGCTCCCAGGATCCCGGGCCTTTTGGGTTCCAGATGCCGAGTTTTTAATAGGCTTGTGTTAGCATTTGGGGGGTCAGGGTCCACACAGGATTCACAAGAAGTTCAGTTCTTCTCCGGGAATCGACCGGGGCAGTCACTCACTCCCCTGCGGCCCATGTCCGCTGGCTACTGAGCAGCCTGCTTGGTGCAGGCCCCCTGGGAGAGGTGAGTTGGATGGGCTTCTGCCCACAAGGTTCACTCTGAGGGTTAGCGGGATGCAGGGGGAAGGTCCAACCCGCCACTGTTGGCTCTGAAGATGGAGGAGGGGCCAGGAGCCAAGGAAGGCCGGCAGCATCAGAAGCCGGAAAAGACAGAAAAAATCCCAGAGCTTCCAGAAGAGACACAGCCCTGCCAACAGCTTGACTGTAGCCCAGAGAGGCTCTGACCTCCCGAACTGTAAGACAACAATACATCAGTATATCTTACAATACATCTTACACAAGCCCCACGCCTGTTTGTTGCTGTTTAGTCATTCAGTTGGGTCCCACTCTTTGTGACCCCACCGACTGCAGCACACCAGGCTTCCCTGTCCTTCACCATCTCCCAGAATTTGCTCAAACGCATGTCCTTGAGTTGGTGATGCCATCCAATCATCTCATTCTCCTCCTGCCCTCAATCTTTCCCAGCATCAGGGTCTTTTCTAATGAGCTGGCTCTTCACATCAGGTGGCCAAAGTATTGGAACTTCAGCTTCAGCATAGTCCTTCCAATGAATATTCAGGACTGATTTCCTTTAGGAATCACTGGTTGAACACTCTGTTCACAGTATAAGGTGCTGAGGATCAGTCTCTGCAGTCAAGAGAACTGTGTGAGTTATTCATGCTGATTTACTGCCTCAGTTATCAGGAAACAGTGCACAATTGATGTTCGAGGATATACCTCTCTCAGCCTGGATCCTTCCCATATCTGCCTTCTCTACTACATTGGAGAAGGTGATGGCAACCCACTCCAGTACTCTTGCCTGGAAAATGCCATAGGTGGAGGAGCCTGATGCATTTATTGGGGATGCAGAGACTTTTTGAGCACTTACTGTATGCTTGGCACCATGCTGGAGCCTAAGGTTACAAGGATAAGTGAGACAAAATAAGACAAGATCCTGGCCCTCCAAGAGTTCCCGGTCACGTAGAAGACACCCCAAAGCAAACAGTTATAAAACAAGAGTGTAATAATGAAGTGTACAGAGAAGAGGAAGTGGTTAATCCCCTTAGGGTGGAGAAGGAAGGTGCTGGGCCAAGAGGGGAATCAGGCAAGGCTGCTGGGAGGAGGCAATGCTGGAGGGGTGAACAGGTGGGTTTGTCACGTAAAATACAGGATGCCCAGTTCAATTTAAATTTCACATAAACAGGTATGAGGTGTAATATTAGTATATCCTATGCAATATTTGGGACATCAGTTCAGTTCAGTTCAGTCGCTCAGTCATGTTCGACTCTTTGCGACCCCATGAATCGCAGCATGCCAGGCTTCCCTGTCCATCCCAACTCCTGGAGTTCACTCAGACTCACGTCCATCGAGTCCGTGATGCCATCCAGCCATCTCATCCTTGGTTGTCCCCTTCTCCTCCTGCCCCCAATCCCTCCCAGCATCAGTCTTTTCCAATGAGTCAGCACTTTGCATGAGGTGGCCAAAGTACTGGAGTTTCAGCTTTAGCATCATTCCTTCCAAAGAAATCCCAGGGCTGATCTCCTTCAGAATGGACTGGTTGGATCTCCTTGCAGTCCAAGGGACTCTCAAGAGTCTTCTCCAGCACCACAGTTCAAAAGCGTCAGTTCTTCGGCGCTCAGCCTTCTTCACAGTCCAACTCTCACATCCATACTTGACTACTGGAAAAACCACAGCCTTGACCAGACAGACCTTTGTCGGCAAAGTAATGTCTCTGCTTTTGAATATGCTATCTAGGTTGGTCATAACTTTCCTTCCAAGGAGTAAGCGTCTTTTAATTTCATGGCTGCAGTCACCATCTGCAGTGATTTTGGAGCCCAAAAAAATAAAGTCTGACACTGTTTCCACTGTTTCCCCATCTATTTCCCATGAAGTGATGGGACCAGATGGCATGATCTTAGTTTTCTGAATGTTGAGCTTTCAGCCAGCTTTTTCACTCTCCTCTTTCACTTTCATCAAGAGGCTATTTGGGACATACTTACACTTAAAAAAAAATTCTTGTTCATCTGAAATTCAGATTTTACCAGGCATCCTATATCTTCATTTGTTAAATCTGGGAAGTCTATGAGTTGGAATTTGTACAAAGGTGGAGGGTATTACTGACAAAATGACATGCGTGATCTGGAGGGTGGAGGTGGGGTACTAGAAGGACGTTGGAGGACAAGATCTTGATTTGTACTGAAGTCTGGGCTTTTTCCTGTGGACAGTCAAAAAGTCTGTGAGGATTTTAATCAGAGAAACAACCCATTAGAGATTTTTTAATGTTAAGTTAAAAATATGTGTATTCACTAGATACTCATACTTGAAGCTTTGGAAGAACTTTTAGCTTAGAGCTCTGAGTTATTCAGGCTGCCCTAGACTGTTTTATGGGAGAAGGCAATGGCAGCCCACTCCAGTACTCTTGCCTGGAAAATCCCATGGATGGAGGAGCCTGGTAGGCTGCAGTCCATGGGGTTGTGAAGAGTTGGACGCTACTGAGTGACTTCACTTTCACTTTTCACTTTTCTGCATTGGAGAAGGAAATGGCAACCCACTCCAGTATTCTTGCCTGGAGAATCCCAGGGACAGAGGAGCCTGGTGGGCTGCCGTCTATGGGGTTGCACAGAGTCAGACATGACTGATGCAGCTTAGCAGCAGCAGCAGCAGACTGTTTTATGTATTTAACTTTTTATTGAAATATATATATATATGCAGAGAAGAATTCATATTCATATTCTGTTTATTCAGTGTTTTTTTTTTTTTTGTAAATTGTGGCAAGAATACTGGAGCAGAAATTACAGGGAGCACAGTTTCCCTTTAGGAAAGGAAGAACATTTTACTGATGTTGCCTGAGCCTGGTGGCTGTGTCCCCAAGAAGCGAAAGGAGCCAGTGGTGGCAGCTTGGGGCTCAGCCAGCTCCCTCCAAGTGTGGTGCAGAGGTTCGCCAGTCCTGTCCTGGATACTTACGAATGCATTTGGAGGGACTTCCCTGGTGGTCCAGTGGCTAAGACTCTGAGCTCCCGATGCAGGGGGCTCTGGTTCCATCCCTGGTCAGGGAGCTAGATCCTGCATCCTACAACTAAGAGTTTTCAAGCCACAATGAAGCCTGAGGAGCCTGTGTGCCACAGTTAAGACCTAGCGGTGACTCAGGGGTAAAGAATCCGCCTGCCAATGCAGGAGACATGGGTTCGATCCCTGGGCCGGAAAGATCCCCTGGAGAAAGAAGTGGCAACCTGCTCCAGTATTCTTGCCTGGAAAATTCCATAGACAGAGGAGCCTGGGGGGGGGGGTACAGTCCAAGGGGTCACAAAGAGTTGGACACAACTGAGCATGCACACAGCCAAATATATAAATAAATAAAAGAATGCATCTGGAGGGCATTCTCCTCTTACGTGTTCTTAGGACAATAGAAAGTAAATAAAAAGAAAGATGCAGGGGGATGCTTGCCTGGGAGGGGATGGGTCTGTGCCTTTAACTCCAGTGTTTATGGTTCTTCCCAGACAGTCCCAAGCCCCAGACAGCAAGTCAGGCCAGTTCTTGAGTCAGAGGGACTTGGGGACCACAGGGCATTTGTACCTCCATGGAGGCAGAGTGGAAAAGATGCTTATCCAAGCGAGAACATTACTGTGCTTGATGTTGTCTTGTGTGGAATGCCACTTTATTTATGTGCTTATTGGTCATGAGGCACGTGGGATCTTAGTCACCTGACTAGGTGCATTGGACCACCCCCTGTGTTGGAAGCTCAGAGTCTGAACCACTGGCTCAGCAGGGAAGTCCGTGGAATGCTTCTTTAAACGTTGCAGACCTTAGAAGCCTAACTGTGAACCTCAGTGACACTGGACACTGAGAATGCAGAGATGGTGCCTCCTGAGGGAGTAGGGCAGGCATTAGCTGCTGTGATTTACAGATGAGCACTCAGCCCAGGGAGTCGAGTGTGAGTCGCCCAGCCCCAAAGAGCAGAACTGAAGCCACACGCTGTGCTTCCTGGCTCTGGGTCAGGATGCTTTTCTCCACGTGGCCACAGACCCATCACCGCCCAGCCACAGGCAGGACACCCTCCCCTCCGCCCTGGTGTCCCACTCCTGACTGATTGAGAGGACGCTGAGTGTAGTTCTAGGGAGTATGTGGTTAAGAATCTGCCTTGCAATGTAGGGGACGCAGGTTCGATTCCCAGTCAGGGAACTAAGATCCCACATGCTGCCAGGCAACTAAGCCTGCTTGCCACAACTAGAAGACCTGACACAAATAAATCAATTCATAAAAAAAATATAAAACCTGCCGGGAAGTTTTCCCCACCTTATTTTTCTTCTTCTTTTTTTTTTTTTTGGCTGTAACATATTGCATGGAATCTTAGTTCCCAGACCAGGGACCAGGATTGAACCCTCGCCCCCTACAGTTGAAGGGGAAGTCTTACCCACTGGATCACCAGGGGGATCCCATCTGCTGTTTTTCTGGCAAAGGGCAGGGAGGAGCTCTGGGTATAGGTGCTGGGAGGCCCCACAGTGATCCTGCTTGGCCTGACCGTCAGCTTCGGGTGATGGGGAGGCTAAAGAATACCTCCTTAAGCTGGGGACTTGAGACAACAGGGGACGTACTTCCGATGTTCTTGTACAGGCATCTGGCAGGGTGGGAAAAATAAGAACTTTTTTGAAATGAAAAACACAAATGTGAAGGTATATTTTTGCCCCTGTTCATTCAAGAAGGAAAAGTGTGCCTCGTGGTTCATGATCCCATTCTGGAGACTCCTGGTTTCTGAGATCTCTGTCATGTCAATAACATGTTTAAAGAATCTTTGCTCTAGAACTTTCTGCTCTACACACACACACACACACACACACACACAACACAAATTCTTGCCTAGGGGAAGGGAGACTGGGCTTTGAAGTGCAAAATTTTGACAACATGACAAAGAACAGCCCCCTCTCCCTCCCTTGCCCCTCGCAAAATCCCAACAATTGCATTCACCTCTAAAATACGGAGTGTTTAGGACTGCCTGGCGCTGTCTTGCAGCATGAGAACTGACCGGGGCTGGCAGTCACTCTCCAGAATCCTGTGCAGTGCTTAGTCGCTCAGTTGTGTCTGACTCTTTGCAACCCCATGGACTGCAGCCCGCCAGGCTCCTCTGTCCATGGGGATTCTCCAGGCCAGAATACTGGCGTGGGTTGCCATGCCCTCCTCCAGGGGATCTTCCTGACCCAGGGATGGAACCAAGGTCTCCCACATTGAAGGCAGATTCTGAGCCACCAGGGACGTCCATGGAACGACTCTAAGCACTGCAGACCGTAGAAGCCTGAACTCGGTGTGTGTTTAAGTCTGTCAGTGGGACTGAGACTTGAGCCCTGCCTTTCCAGCTGGGATTTGGGAGGAGCCAGAAATGCACTGAGCGGAAGATTCTGGGGGCTTAGTTGCTCTCACACCCCCTGTTTTCTTGGACAGTCATGTCCCTGGGTGCCCCAAGAGGCCTCTCACTGAGACCGTTTGGGGGTGATCAATCAGAAATAACCAGACCTAGGCTAGGCCCTCCCATGAATGGAACTGTGACATTTATTCCTGCCTCGAGACCCCTAGGGACTGGTGGAGGAGCAGTCCCATGAACTAATTTCCCGAATTTTCATATGATACATACAGGCCCTTCCACCACTTGGGGAAACAGTACAGAGACGAGTGAGGGCAGGGTGAAGCCTGCATCCAGAGGTGACAGGATGTTATCTGCTAACATAACTCTTTGCATGGAGTGAGTAAACAGGCACATTTGCCTTGGGACCGAGGGCCTGCCTCAAGGAGAGAAAAGGACCCCTATCAAACTGCCTTTTTCTCTAACTGCCCCTTGAATTGAGACACAGTTGCTTGGTTTCCTGTGGTCTCTTCTCTGTCTGTGAGGAATGTCTTCCCCAGCTTCTGGGCTGAGCATTACCAATTGTTTAGGGATTAACCCTTTGCCACCCGAAGGAGTCTCCCCCCATCTCTTTCCCTCCACATTGCCCCTCTTGCTTTAGAGCACCTTTCATCAGCTTAGAAGTGATGGAGAAGTTGACCCCCGGCACACGCTCCCTGGGTGCACAGTGGCATCACTATATTTTTAGGCGCAGGACTGCTTTAAGAGCCTCTCTTCATCGAAAAACTCCAGTCGTTTGACTTGGAATCTGTCCATCAAGATATTTGGTCTGCAGGGTCCAAAGTCAGCTTCCCCCAGCAAGGCGGCGCCTCCTCTGGTGTCTGCCTTCAGCTCTGGGCTCTGTGGCCCATTTGCTACCTGGGGTAGTGCCATGCCCCTCAGATGCGAGTGATGCCACTCAGACGCGGTCTGCAGCCTTCTCTGCGCCCCCTCTCCACCCCACATTTCGGGACACAAGCAGTGTGGAGACCCAGCCAACCTCAGGGACAGCTGTTGCTCTTGCCTATTCCTGGAGTCGGTTGCGGTCACACTCCCAGCTTTCTGGAGCTTGGCCTCATTACAAAGAATCCCCAGGGACTCTGAGGCGGAGGGTGGCAGGGGGACCACCCTCTGTTCTGGGGTGGTGGTGGGGGTGGGGTGGGAGTGAGCTGGATGGAAAGAATGGGCTGTTTCTGCTGGGACTTTTTTCTCGCCTTCTGTCTGAACAGGAACCCTTGGTTTTTGACTTGAGGTTCCTGGGCCGGCTCTGAATGTAGCATGTGTGCCTGAGTGATGGACTTGATATTTACACAAGCCACGCTGATAAGTGCACATGTGTTTTTAATGTTTTGGCTTTCTAGACCACAAACATGTCAATGTGGATATGCGTGCACACACAGACGTGCTGTCGGGCTGGGCCTCGAGCAGGGCTCTTTTTTCCCTTCTTCTTCTTTTAAAAAAAAAAAACAAAAACAAAAACCCCAACTGTCCTCCCCAAATCAACACCTTTGTGCGCACCCTTCCCTTCCACACTGCCTCGGGACTGTCAGAGGGCCTTCATCCGGTTGTCTCACCTGGAAACGCAGCTGCCTTTTAAAGCCAGCAAACAGCCGGGACTCCACCTTCCCCGGGTCTTCGCGGGAGCCGAGCCCCACCGGGCCGGGGATGGAAGGGCAGACGTCCCTCTCTACAGCCTTTCTGAGCCCCAGGCCGTCGGCAGCGGCCGCTTTCCGTGCTGCAGCCGTAGAGAACAACACCGAGAAAGCAGTCTGCTGCTGCGTTAAGTTAGGGAAAAGTGACAAAAAAAAAAAAAAAAAAGTCTTGATTAGCTCATGGACTTGCAAGTACTGTTAAGCGTCCTTGCTTTCCCGAGATCGGACTCGAGCTAGCTGCAGCGTTGCGCATCCTTTTTACCTCCCGCACGCTTCTCTCCATCCCCTCTCTCCCTTCCTTTTTTCTTTCTTTCTTTCTTTTTTCTTTTCCTCGTTTTCCCCCTCTTGTTCCTTCTTTTATTTATTTATTTTTTTTGGTTTTGTTTTTTAAGGGGTGTTGACCTGCGCTGAGTTCTGGGGAGCCGAGCCCTCCCGCCCGCGACCGATTGGCCGGCGGCGCGGGTGACTGACGGGCGGGCCCGGAGCGCTCCCGGCGGCCGGCGCTGATTGGCCGGCGCGGCTCGGAGGCTCGGCCGCGGGAGCGCCGGGCACTCGGGTCCCGCCGCCTCGGGCGCCTGGGCCGCACTCGGGCCGCGCGCTCGCCTCCCCGCGCAGCTCTCCCGGGCCGCCCCGCCAGCGCCGGGCAGGAGCGCGCGGCCGCCCAGCTGGGCGCGGAATGGGCGGCGGGCGCTGGGCCGCGGCGGGCGCGCTGCTGGCGCTGGCCGCCGGGCTCCTGGCCGCGGGCTCGGCCAGCGAGTACGACTACGTGAGCTTCCAGTCGGACATCGGCGCCTACCAGAGCGGGCGCTTCTACACCAAGCCGCCGCAGTGCGTGGACATCCCGGCCGACCTGCGGCTGTGCCACAACGTGGGCTACAAGCGGATGGTTCTGCCCAACCTGCTGGAGCACGAAACCATGGCCGAGGTGAAGCAGCAGGCCAGCAGCTGGGTGCCCCTGCTCAACAAGAACTGCCACATGGGCACCCAGGTCTTCCTGTGCTCGCTCTTCGCGCCCGTCTGCCTGGACCGGCCCATCTACCCCTGCCGCTGGCTCTGCGAGGCCGTGCGCGACTCGTGCGAGCCGGTCATGCAGTTCTTCGGCTTCTACTGGCCCGAGATGCTCAAGTGCGACAAGTTTCCCGAGGGCGACGTCTGCATCGCCATGACCCCGCCCAACGCCACCGAGGCCTCCAAGCCCCAAGGTGAGGCGGAGGTCCCCCGGGCTGCGCCCCGGGCCTGGGGGACGTGCCCTCGGCCCTGCCCGACGGCCTCGAGACGTCCGAGGTGGTGCCCGGCTGGGCAGCCCCGCGCGCGCACCCGCTGCGCGTCGTGGAGCCGCTGCCCTGGGAATCCAGTTTCCAGGAAACAAAGCTTTAGCTCCGGGTCCCAGGAGAGCGCTTTTCTCCCCTGGGAGGGAGGCGAGTCCCCATCGGAGCTTTGAACCCCGTAGACGAGATGCCCCCGGGGCTGGGGGCGGGAAACACAACCCAAACTCTAAATCTGGGAAGCTCTGGAGGGCTGAGCAAATGCTAAGGTGCAGCTTTGTTTATATTCTTAGGTTCGAGGAGGATTTTTTTTTAAATCGCTTTTCTTAGCTAGTCATTCAGCCAAGTAGCTCCCGGACTGGTGCAAAACGAACCGAGGAAAAAAGTGTAGAAACTGCAAGGCTATTTCCTCCTTTCAGGTAACAGCTTCGGGGACTTGAGGGAGGGGGGTGGATGGAAAGACTCTTCTCCCTCATTCTTGCATACCCCCTGCTTCTCTCATTCACACAAATCCTCAGGTGATTAGGAAGATACAATTGTCATTAGCTCATTGTTCCGCTCTCCTTGGGGAGCGGGGCCGCAAATTGAAGACTTTCCTAACAGCCCCGGAGAAGGGCAGGAGGTTGTTCTCAGAACCCCCTCCCGCTTAAAGGGCAGCTCTTGATGGGGGAGGAAGGCACATCACCCCGCCACCCCCCACCCCTAGGCCGAAAGACAGAGCAAAACAAGTTAACAAGCCAAAATGAAAAAAAAAAAAGAAAATCCCTAATAAATCAACACTCCAGCACCCTCGCCTGACTTTGAGAGGAATGAATTCATCCTCGACCTCTTTGGAAGCAGAGTTGAGGCTCAAAGAGCTGCCAGTGATCAGAGATGGGGAGCCGTGTGCCCCGGGCACCCAGCACAGGGCCCCCGTCTCTAGGGATTTTGGAGGAAAGGGCTTAAGGTGTGTGTGTGTTGGGGGTGGTGGTGGTGGAAAAACCTGTTGCTTGCTGGCTCAGCTTATCTCCAGGTGATGCCGGAGGAGGAATGTCTCCTGCGGGGCAGGCTCCCCAGAGTGAGGGTGGGGTAGTCTGGGGAAGGGCACCCTGAAACTTGCATGCCTTTGCTTATTTCAGGGAGGGTGGAGATAAGTCCAGAGTGGGGGATGTGGAGATGGGCTCAGTGGGTGGACAGGGCTCGAGGTCTGGGCCCCGTGCTCGCCCTTTCTGGAGGTCTGCACAGGGTTCACCTTCCGGGAGATGCTGCCGGTACCTCGAGCAGACTAAGCCCTTGGTGTCCTGTCTGGTTAGAACCCACGGGATTTTCCTTCTCCCCTCCTGGGAGAGAAGCCCAGCCCTACCCCCAGAGACCTCAGCCAGCTCAGCTCGGGCAGAGCCCACCCCCAACTGCCCCTGTTTGGTACAAGAGGCGACAGAAACCTTCCGAGAGAGGCTGGCAGGTGGGGAGACTGGTGGGGTGCCTCCTTATGCCCGGACAAGAATCCTCTTGACTCGACCCCGCCACCCCACGCCCCACCCCCGCCCAGAGACAGGGGTGGTTGAGGGAAGGGAGACCAAAATCCATGCTGTCTGCTTGGAGCCATTAACTCCTTAGCTGCTGCCCACCTTGGCCCCCTCCCAAAGTCTGCCCTTGGCACCATCTCCCCTCCTCCCTCCATCCCAGGAGTGCTCAGGTAGCCCACTCTGGACCAGCCACACAGCCATGAAGGGACCAGTCTGGGGTGGAACTTGGGACCTGGTTCTCCCCACCGTGTTTTTGGTGACAGGTTCTGTGGGAGGCACTGCTCCTACCCGGGACTGCAGCCCCCTCAGTAGGAGGAACCCCCAAAAGGCATCCCCTGGGGCTGCTGTCAGCTGAGCCTGGAAGTGGGAGGGATGTGTGTGTGTGCACACAGGTCAGGGGGAGAGATCAGACTCTTGGTCCTCATCCCTTATGGCTCGTGCCTCCAGAATAAGAACTGGTACTTCTGGAGGCAACCAAGTCCACATGCCCGACTTTTATTCTTTATTGCTTTTTATTCTGTAAAATTAAAATGGGATTTTCAAAGCAATGACATGTTTCCGAATGCCGGCTGGCTGGCTTCTGTTCACATATGGGGGCAAGTACTGTTTAGGGTACTGGGGCTGGCCTTTGGGGCCACACATCATTTAAGATCAACTTGATAATGAGAGGAGCCTCCGCTTTTTGGGGGTGCGGAGGCTCCCTTGCACCCCCCAAAAGCCGAGGCTCAAGCTGCTTCAGCATCGGTTATGGGAGAGGTACTTTTTTTTTTTCCCCAGAAAAGTTATTTCTCAATCTTGTACTTGCATTATACCCATGCACTCTCAGGCCAATACATTGTCATTCCTCCTCCCTGCCAGATTCAAGCTCCGTGAAGGAGCACATACTTTTAGTTTTATTTTGTTGTTGTTTAGGCATGTTGTGCGTTAAATCAGCCTGTCTGTTTCAGGCACAGATTGCAGAGGCCAGGGTGCTCATTCTTCCCTAGAGCCTTCCTTAGGGTCCCTCCCCTGTATTGAGGAGCTGGCCAGGGAAGACCTGCTCTGTGTGTGTGTGTGTGTGTGTGTGTGTGTGTGTGTGTGTGTGTGTGTGTGTACTGTGTGTGTGTACTGCGTGCATGCGTGTGCATTGATTAAAAAAAAAACCAAGTGTTTCTGATTCCAGTGGTGCACTCGTCTTCCCCTTAAATATTGATGAAACGCAACACCTTTTGGTTTTTGCTTCTTTCACGTGAAACATTTTCAATGCGTCTGAACACAGCCGTCTCGTCCTGCCTCTCTGGTGGATGACTGGGTGTGTTTGATTTTTTGTGCTCAGGCTGCCTGCTGCCACCCCCCTCTGCCCCCGCCTCTGCACAGTCCAGAGAGGCCACAGATTAATATTGCCCTTCAGAGCTGGCTGTGAGAAAAGTTGAGGCGGGCTGGGGAAAATATACTGAGCTCATCCCAGCCACCTCCTGCCCCCCGGGAGACGCTGAGGGCCAGATGTGGTGATGGGACTGAGAACAATGCCCGAGTGGTGTGCAGAGCCCTGGGCTGCCAGTCTAGTCGGGGAACTCAGGGTGTCCAGACCAGGTGGCGTGAGTGAGCCGAGGGCACCCGGTGTTTGCGTTCGGATAGTCCTGCCCTGCCCCTTGTTTGGCCAGATTATTGAACTTTGCCCTGTGATAACTTCCGTTAAAATCTTTTTAACCCAAATAAGGAAAGCCCCCCAGCACAGTCCATACTCCCCAGGCAGGTACCACGGTCCTTCCCATATATCGTGGGACTTCCTTTCCGTTTTTCTCCTCATAGAAGCCAGAATCAGAATGCACAATTCTGGGTAAGCATTTCCCTTTTATCAGAAACACAACCTCTGGAATCTGATCTTAAGTTGCGGCTGAGAAGCACAGTTCCAGCCTCTGAGTCCAAAGATAGTCCCACCGTCTTTTGTTTGGAGCACGGCAGTGGCTCCTGCTGCCGAAGGAGTCTGGACAGCGTGTAGCCCTGGGCCTAGCTCAAGGTGGGACAGGGGTCTGCCAGCAAAGACGAAAGCGTGTGGCCTCTGCTGGGCCTCACAGGGACTCTGCCTAGAAGTGGGATGTGGTCAGGCACCCCCTCCTGGGCGCTGGGGGACCAGCTGTGTCCCGGGGGGTGGCACCGGCCCCGGAGTGCTGTAGTTGACTCCCTGTCCGCCGAGGGAGGCTCTGCCCATTTCTCGACCACAGAAGTGCTCCAAGATGAAGGAGATGCTGCAATAGGAGCCACAGAGAGGGAGGGGGAGGGGAGGAAGAAGCGCCTTAACGGGAGTGGAGGTGCTCAGCACACCGTCCTCCTTTGTGACTTCCCCAAAGCTCGGCGCCTCCGCTGCTGTGCTGGATGGAGGCCCCTTAAGATGTGCCCAAGCTTTCCTACATCCTGGATAAAACCCCAAGATGTCTGATAGATGATGGAGGCGATGCTGATGCTGACGGTGGGATGGTGGGATGGTGGTGGTGGCGGCAGTGACAAGCCGCCTCCCCTTCTGGTGATACCACTGGGTCGCTTTCTCCCAGCTCTTCCACAGGAGGCCCTTTGCCTCCCAGGGGAGGGGCCCCTCCAGCATCTGCAGCATTTGGCCAGGAGGATCCACTGGCTCTGGCTTCCAAAGCCTCCTCCCCCTGGGGCCTAGTCGCCTGCAGTTCCCCCCATGCCTGCGGCACACACACCTCCTCTTCAAAGTACTTCACGGTGTGAAAACGCCAACAGAGGGTCTCCCTGTCCCACTCGGTCCTTTCATTTGGCAGCAGGGCTGGTGATGCCCCCCCACAGCCTCCACCCAGCTCCTCCTGCTCCCTGCCCCGCAGGATCTTGCTGCAGCAGCCCTTCTGGACAGGGGTGTTCAGGGCCTTGGTTGGACTTTGTGAGTTTGGCTGATTTTCTTTCTTGGCTCATGGAGAGCTGGTCAGATGGATCGGGGAGTTTGGGAACACGAATAGGGCAGGAATCAGGCAGGTATTTCAAGGGGAGGGGAGAAAACAGGAGACAAACAAACAAACTAGGTAGAAGTATTTGGTTACAAGTCAGCTTTTCTCAGGGACCCAACACATCAAGACACGATTCACAGGACCCGCCCATTCAGCCCCAGATAATGTTGATCTGAATAGCTGTTCTATATTCAGTAGCTCTAGTCCCTGAATTTTCAAGGAACTCAGTGTCTGCCTGGGTTTCCAGGACTCGTCTTTTCTGGGATTGCCTTTCAGAAATTCCAGAAGACAGTTACCCGCTTCCAGCCTGGTCCCGAGGCTGATCTCTGTCTGTCCCAGGGGCAGTTCCTCCAGCATCCTTGCCCCCCATCACTCAGCTCCTGTCCTCCCCTTTCCTTTCCTAGGCACGACCGTGTGTCCTCCATGTGACAACGAGCTGAAATCTGAAGCCATAATCGAGCATCTCTGTGCCAGCGAGTTTGGTAAGAAAGCGGCTCAGGCTGCCTCCGGGAGGTTGGGCATCCCTGGCTCCTCCTGGTCTGCGTCCTTGGAGCAGAGCCTTTCGGAGCTTCTTTTTGGAGATATGTGTTCTCTCCCTCCATCCTCCCCAGACAGCTGCTTTTCTCAGGCGGATGGGAGACTAGATAGGGTGGGGAACTGGCTGCTTTTTATGAAAAGTCAAACTTGGCTTCTGCCTTTCTGTGTGTGGGATCACTGGATGGTTTTGGAGGGACCTTCTCTGGGCATAGAGGGAGGCAGATTTGGGGCGAGCTGGGGGAAACCAGGCTGCTGGGCTGGCTTCCCGCGTGGCTCTTTTTCCATCCACCCCTAGGTGTCAGCACCACGCCGCCCAGGATCGGGGAGGGGGGCAGACATTGGTGTTTAGGGCCCTGGGGGCAGGGGCTCTCAGGAACTTCCTGCCAAGTAAAATGACATCCCCACAGTGGGGGGAGTTTCCCTCCCTTCTTCCCAAGTCTCTCTGGGTTAAAAGGGAATTCTGGGTCCACATTTGCAGCCCCAGGAAGAGGGCTGGATGTGGGCCCGGGGCCTGATCTCAGGGGACCTTTCAAGGGTGGCCCCTGTTGTCTGCTCCTCAAAGATGGAGCCTCAGATACCTCAGAAGTGTGTCCTCTGGGAAAGTAGATGTGAACGGCATCCTTCTGAAGGGTTGGCTCCCTTCAGCCTGCCTCTATTTTGTATAGAGCTGACATAAAATAGAGGTGGCCGGGGCTGTTTTGCTAAGGACAGGTTCTCACGATTCCAGCCATTGTGTCCCGAGGATGGATTTGTTACAGAAGTCCTCCCAGGAAACATGTAATGGGCTTCCCTGGTGGCTCAGACTGTAAAGAGTGTCTGCAGTGCAGGTGACCTGGGTTCCATCCCTGGATTGGGAAGATCCTGTGGAGGAGGGCATGGCAGCCCACTCCAGTATCCTTGCCTGGAGAATCCCATGGACAGAGGAGCCTGGTGAGCTACAGTCCCTGGGGTCACAAAAAGTCAGACACGACTGAGTGACTGAATACTCAGGGCTGTTTTGCTAAGGACTGCTCCTGCTACTGCTAGGTCGCTTCAGTCGTGTCCGACTCTTAGTGACCCCATGGACTGCAGCCCACCAGGCTCCCCCGTCCCTGGGATTCTCCAGGCAAGAACACTGGAGAGGGTTGCCGTTTCCTTCTCCAATTCATGAAAGTGAAAAGTGAAAGTGAAGTCGCTCAGTCATGTCTGACTCCTAGTGACCCCATGGACTACAGCCTACCAGGCTCCTCTGTCCATGGGATTTTCTAGGCAAGAGTACTGGAGTGGGGTGCTCCAGCCATGGTGTCCCTGAGGCTGGATCTCTTACAGAATTCCTCCCAGGAAAAGTGTAAATGGTAGGTTAAGGAAATCTTTATGTCCATCCAGGGCTACCTATTGTGGGTTTTCATTAACCAAGCATAGTAATGCACATGAGTGGGCCTTCTGCTGGCAAAGTGCTGTTGGAGAGCTGCACACATGTAAAGCTGAAGGAAAGGGTACATGTGATGTTTGTAGTCTCAGGGCATTTGTCACTGTGACTGCAGGCAGGACTTGGCCCAGAGAGCTCCTTGAGAATGCACACGCTTTTCATGCCCTATTTCTCATTAAGTATCTCTACCTGCCTCTTTGGTTCTTGGTGGATGAGCTCTAGGGAGGTCTGTCTGCCCTGCCTTCTGCTGCTAGTGTGTGAATCACACCCTTTGTTCTGTTTGCCATTTTAAAAGAATTTCAAATAAATTGTAAGAGAGCACCTGCAGCAGTGTTTGCAAACTCTGATGACCCTCCTTCTGTCCGACTGGGGTGACACTTGCTTCCTGAGGCTCACATTCTTGCTCCATCAAAGGGACCCCAACGCCCACGAGGCTGCGTGGCCCTAACCTGCTGGAGTGACAAGCTTTCCTTCCACAGATGGCGCAAGATTCCTTCCCAAAGAGGCATTTGGGCATTGAGTAAAAGGCCATAAATAAAAGCTCTCAGAAGTCCTCACCAGAAACCTTTTGCTGCAAAGGGTAGGGGGGAGGGACAGGAAGAATCAGCTTGCATAGAAGTTGACTCCCTGATGTTTCAGCAAATCCAGGGAATCCTATTAGAGCCATTTCTGAAAGGTGGTGTATGAGCGGATGCTTAACGCCGGGATCCCATCTCCCGGGACCCAGTGTGCGAAGGAGGCGGCGTCCGGTCGCTGATTCATGCGTCCACTCGGTCATTCAGCATTTCTCCCCCTCAGAGCTTTATGCTAGACTCCATGTACCCAAATATGGACCTAGCATAGCTGAAGATTTAATTTTTAAAAATTTCATTTTTCACTCCGACCACACACGAATCGGTCATTTCCTAGAGAACCGTGGAGTCGTATAACTCGCAGCCTGAAAGGGGCGCTGTTGACGATGCAAGGCAAAGGATGTCTGGGCGCTTTGGGAAGAGAATCGGTTGTCTTTCTGCTCTGATTCCCTGGAACTCGCCAACCTGAGTTTGTTGAGGGGCTTTGTGGCAGCTCGTTAATCTAAAGTCATTCCCTAGGCGTAGGCTGAAGAGGCAAACCTTGGGAAAGAATGTGAATGTGAAAGCTGACCTTTGAGTAAAGGGCAAGGGTCTCAGGGGGCTGGGGTAACCCACCTGGGGAGATGACTCCTCCCCACGCCACAGTGGGTGCCAGTGGGTCCCTGCTGGGTCTGCTGGCCACCTGCTCCCTGCAGCGTGCAGGCACCAGGAGTATCTCTTGTTTTAATAACCAGTCTGGGCTTGGCCAATCTGATTAGCAGTTTGGGACTGTGTTCCTTTCGCCCAAAGATGGTTTCCTTCTTGAGTGCCTAGAACTTCGGCGTTCTCCTGGGTCCTCTGGGTCATCCTATCAAGTCCACTTATTTCACAAAGAAGGAATCTGACCTGCTCCCCTGGTGTTCTTTTTCTGACACGCTGCCTTTCCCACTTAAGATGAATAGCCTTGGGGCTGGACGCCAGACTTTGCTATCTGGATGCAGGAGAGACTTTATGGTTTGTGTGTGTGTGTGTGTGTGTGTGTGTGTGTGTTGTATTCTCATAAGGCAATAGAGAGGATTTTTTTTTTCTCTCTCTCTCTCTGCAGGGGCTGAGTTCAGCTCTGCCCTTCTCAGCATCCTGGAGAATGCAGCCTTGTTGAGAAACTTGTTTCCTAGCTCAGTTCATTTCAAGTGAGGGAGGCAGTCAGCCACGCTGATGGGATTCAGTTAGGAGACAAAGAAATGCAGTGAGGCAAGCTGATACACAGCCGAGAAGAAAAAGAATGCTTTACTCCCCACTCGAGGGATCAAACTTTGCATTAAATGGCCTTGACATCCCCGGTGGGAAGACATCAGCTTGTTGGAAGTCTCTTTGGGAGCTCGGGGAACAAGGGATGCATTCCTTCGGGGTCAGCACTCCCGAGCCTTCTCCTGCCAGCAGTCATCCTCTGACTCCTTACCCGGCCCATTACCACCTCCCCGGGAGGTGGGATTGTAACTCTCTGGCAGCTCTGCCTGCCCATTGGCTCTCTCCACCCCTACACTGTACCTCCCGCAGTTGAGAATACATTTCCACTGACACCCCCTCACCGACAGGGAAAAGCCTCAGTAGAAACACCTGTGGGCTGATGCTCAGGAATGCAGCTGGATCAGCCCGGATCAAGTGCCAGATGTGTGGCAGCCCAAAGTTAGCTGGGGAAGAGGTTCTGAATTAGCTTGATGGCCAGGGTGCCTGCTGGGCTCTATTCAGGATACCTGGCCCCCGCCACTTGCTCTTGCTCTGCTTTTCCTGCTCCGTGATAACAGGGTGCTGCTGTTTTCTCTTCGATGGGGTCAATATATTATTTGCGAGCCGCCACACTTAGTAATCCTACTGTTAACAACTCAGCGCCCATAACCATCTTTCCTTCAGCCCAGCTTATCCCAGGAGATGAGACGGTCTGATTTATGATGGCTGTGGGGCTAGGACCCCTCACCGCCCCGCCTCGCTCTGGCCACTCTCTCGAGCTTCTGGACCCGTAAACACCCTTAAGCTTTTCTGGTCGAAATGGGCAGAAAGCATCATATACTTCCGCTAAGATAGTTCACAGCTTCCTCTTGTGCTGGCCTTCTGAGATTTCAGGTGGCTGCTTTGTTAGCCCAGTATTTTCTGGCTGTAGAAAAAGATCTCTTGGCCCCCCTAGAAATTTTTCTTACCTTCTGAACATTTTTTTTTCATTTATATGTTTCCTCATAAAGAGTAAAAGTGTACATTGCAACACTGCTGCTGCTGCTGCTGCTGAGTCGCTGCAGTCGTGTCCGACTCTGTGCGACCCCATAGACGGCAGCCTACCAGGCTCCCCCGTCCCTGGGGTTTTCCAGGCAAGAACACTGGAGTGTGGTGCCATTGCCTTCTCTGACATGGCAACCCTAAACTGAGTCAAAGAGGAAAGAAAAAAAAAAAGGCTCTCACCGTTAGCATTTGGGAGTATTTCCTAGAAGAAACATTCTCGGCGGTTCCTGGACCTTCACTAATTTGTTTTCACTCTGCCGCATTCTGCTTTCAAGGTGTCTTGGCTGGGCTACTGTTTGGAGGCACAAAGTTTTACTCGGAATGTTTGATTACTTGCAAAAAGTAGGCTCAGCCTTTCCAAGCCAAACCTTGGGTTTCCTCCTGCAGAGGAGGAGATGTAGCTGCCAGCAGGGTAACTGTAGCGTCTGTAAGCTGCTTGAGAGCAGGGTCTGTCTCTGCTACCATATTTTACCTACTGTAAGACACCCATTGACTTCGAGATGCGCCATCCATCACACTTGTGATACCTTGCCTACAGGGGGACACATCCTTCGTGTTAAAATGTGAAAAGAATCTGTGTCTTAGAATGAACAAAATAAGGCCTGTGTGTGCTTAGAGTGATTGCACAGTTCCACGGGAGGCATAAAATAAAAGTTTGTTGGACTCATGTATGGATAACAGGATATGACCGGGAGATGGAAATTGGCCTTCTTTTTTTTTTTTTTAAAGTGGTTTAATTTCCAGCTTATTTTCTGTTAAGTAACTACAACTTGATTTTAGGAGGCATCATCTGAAAATCCACTGAGATAGATGAATATAGGAGTCTTTAACTCCAAAAATATGATAGGAAGTACACTTCGAGTATAAATCCTAGATTTTCTACAGTGTGCATAAAGTGCCTTTCCTGAACATTCACAATTGTTAATTGGGCACAAGTACATTTAAATCATAAGACTGGGCTGTATTTAAGTGAGAAAGATGATGTAAAAATTATTTAATATTAAAATATCCCCAGATGAATACAAATTGGGATAATTTAGACTTACATTTCAACTCATTGTACAGGGTGGCCTTTTTTTTTCCTTGACCTAACCACTGTCTGTCCTCTTTTTTGGCTGTTTTTACATTCTACTAGTTCTTGTGGAAACTTGGAGGATAGACAAGTGATATTGTTCTGGCAGTAAATGCACCTGGTGGGCAAAAAACAGAACACTGGTTTTGTTTTTGCTTTCTTCTTTTTTTTTAAAAAAGAAGTGTAGCTGATTTACAGTGTTGTGTTAATTTCCCCTTTACAGAAAAGTGATTCATATATAAACTTATATATACTTTATATACATAAGTATACATATATGCACTTTTATATATACATGTATATATATTTTTCATAGTCTTTTCCATTATGGTGTATGTGCTACACAGTAGGACCTTGTTGTTTATGGCCTTCTTTTTTTATATAAGGAGAAAGCTCCTTTCCAAACAAGTATGTGCAATTTGTTTATTAAGTTTGAGGGAAGGTACATGCCCTGTTTTGGGTAACTGAGTGTATATGTCAAAAACAAAACAAAACCCTAATATCCAAAAATCTAGTTCAGTTGATTTATCATTACTCGATAAAGTTGAAGTAACATTAAATA
This sequence comes from Aepyceros melampus, assembly GCA_006408695.1. Classification (NCBI taxonomy): domain Eukaryota; kingdom Metazoa; phylum Chordata; class Mammalia; order Artiodactyla; family Bovidae; genus Aepyceros; species Aepyceros melampus. The sequence goes on from SJXQ01010402.1 coordinate 122,801, forward strand.
GACACATAGATGATGGCAAGGTAACCCCCTGAGTGGAGTGGTTGGGCTGAAAGCAACTGGTTTTCGTTGTCCCTGAAGGTCTCTAAAATACACAGCCTGTCCACAGATCTGGTAATAGTTGGAAGGAGTTGTGTGGCGTTTCATGTTCAAGGAAACACAGAGTCAGCCCTTTAAGTGCCCTGGCAATGCAACTGTCAGCCTGCGGTCCATCCTGAGTCCTCCAGGGACTTAGGGGGTGGCTTGTTCTTGCAGAGACCATGGCTGAACCCTCGAGCACCCTTGAAGCCCTTTAATGGGCCTGATGGGTCGTGATGGTGAGTCCCTGCTCACCCACAGACTCCGAGTGGAGAGCTGGGGGCCTGACTGAGGGTGTCAGGCCCTGGGCAGATGGGTATCACTCTGCGCTCTGAAGCCATGTCAAGGAGCTGTGAGCAGAAGCTGGGAAAGGAGCCGACTTTCCCGTCTGTGAGCACCCCGTCTGCACATCTCATTGTCTCCTGGCAGGAAATACTTAGATGAGGCACAAGTCCAGAGCAGCACTTTTCTTTAGCATGTTCGACCCTGAGGACGTATACTGAACTGAGACTCAAAGGCCAGGATGCACGGGTTGGGGCAGCACCCTGGGAGCTGAGTGCATTTCTCCTTCTGCCCCGGTTCATACACCTGGCAACGCTGGGAAGTCTCGGAACCTCTCCAGGCCTCAATTTCCCCACGAAGTGGCAGCTGATACCCCAGGATGGGTTATCAGGAGCAGATGAGCTGGTGTATGGAACCCAAGCCTAGGCCCCCACACCGACCAGACTCACTGACTGTCCATCCCAGTGGTCTTGCCAAGGGCGGAGTAGCCCGACCCAGCCCAGCCCTCTGTCCCCAACAGGCAAGGCCTCCCTTCACCGGAGAAGCTGGGACTGCAGCTCACAGGCTCTGGGTTGAAACCTTTCCAGAACCAAGCGCTGTTTCCAGCTAGCTCTCCCGTGGCTGGCCTCCTGCTGGGATGGTGCTCTAGGTCGGGGCACTGTTGGTTCAGGACGTGATGGCTTCCCCTCTTCGGTGATGAGTGCAGCTCCAATGAGGTCATTTCTTGAGACAGTCAGTTGCCAAACAGCATGGTTTGGGCGCCGTCTGACATGGTTTTCAACCTGCCATCCTGTGATTCTCCTGTTGAGTGGCTCTGATCCACTGCCTTGCTCTCCTTAAAAAAAAAAAAACTTTACTGTGATAAAATATACATAACATAAAATGTACCCCTTTCATCATTTTTAGGTGTAAGTTAGTTCATTGGCATCAAAAGGGTTCACATTGTGATACAGGCAGCACCGTCCCTCTTTGGATATTTTTCTTCACCCCAAACTGAAACTGCACCCAGGCACTGACCGCCGCCCCCCCACGCCTCCCCCCCAGTCCC
>SJXQ01010402.1:124480-138295 GCA_006408695.1 Aepyceros melampus
GTACCGCTTGTAGTGGAAGCCTGCACTGCTTGTCCTTTTAAGTGTCTGGCTTATTTCACTTAGCATCGTGTCCTCCTTATCATTCGATGTGTATATAAACAGTCATGGAGAAGTCGAGGGGCAATGGAAGGGTTTACCCTCGAGTTCACCTGTGTTCCCTGGAGTCTTTCTGGGGGCGGGTACAGAAGGAGAGGGTAAGGGATGAGCTGAGATGAGGCGGGCTGCCCACCCATTTGCTTGGGTGCTGTCTTGCTCCTCCGTACTCCTTTGTCGTTATGAAGATCTGATGGGCTGGATGGGACCTCAGAGATCAGCCAGTCCAGGGCTGTCAGCTTACAGATGGAGGGAAATAAGACTCAGATACAGGTGTTACTCATCAGATGGCCCAAGGCCACTCCATCTGGCATCCCTTGCTGTTTTTGTTCCCAGCAGCTCTGAGCTGGGTAGCCGGTTCGGATTCCACACCCTTCCTCCTTCATGTTCCCTCATGCCCATCGCGTTCCTGTTCTGCCAGGAATGGGAGAGGAAGCTTTCCGGGAAGGGGCACTGGGTGCTTTCAGAGTCTGCCCAGTAGAAATGGATTGATGTCTGTGCCTGACACAGGGAAGGGGCTCCATAATCCATTGGTTTATTTGTCATGAGGTGGGCCATGCCGTCCAGGAGAAAGAACATAGGCTTTGGGCCAGAGAGACTGAGATGAAGTCCCACCTTTATGTGCGGAATAACCGCGAGGAAGTCTCTTAGCCTCTCTGAGCCTGTCTCCATCATCTATGGGCAGCGGTTCCTGTGTGGTTGTGTTGGGAAGAGAATTGGCTCAGTCAAGTGGGTTCAGTTCCTGGACCATGGCAGCGGCTCCAGCCGTGACCAGTATTATCTCTTCTTATTGGAAAGAATTATTTCAGGGTGGAAACTGGCCTCGGTAGGAGGATTGGAGTGCTAATAAAATCAGCTTGCTTGGCACGAAGTGTTAGGAAATGGAATGGAATGTCCTGATGGATTTCTGGTTAGTAGAGGATTAAACCGAGAGACCTTTCACAAAACCCGTTTAGGAGAACTTTTAAAAGCTTGACATGGTTTCAAGGTGCTAAAGTTCACATAACCAAAAACAAACCAAAACCCAGACAAACCAAACAAAAAGCAACCCTATCCATACTAGAAGTTAGGCAGTCCGGGCTTTAATTAAATGACACCCTAAAGCGGCTGTAAGATTGAAGTCATCGGACAATGATGGCCTCAGGGCACATGTAGCTCAGATTGAGTTTTTGCTGATCCCAGGACACACCCACAGAACTTTGTTCTTTTGTTCTGGGGTGCTTTTTAGAAACCTTATTCCTGATGAGAGTTTTTCTGCTTGTAATGTGTTGAGTTTAAGGGAGCTCTTTCAGCCCTTGGTGTTGTCCACTTTTCCCAAGCTCTGTCTTTGCGTAGTTTTTCACATTTTTTCCCCCAGCAGTTGTGATAGTTGTGATACACACAGCCGTTTAGCGAAAACATAGGTCATATTCAGAAGCAAATGAGCATTTAAATATTGGCTAATTTATTCCAGTTTTGCAGAAATGAGCCAGAAGCTCCCATCCGTATTTATTTTCCAAAGGAGAGCAAGTGGCCAAAGAGACGTCAGGCCTTCGCCCTGCCCCAGCCTGCTTGGAGCAACCAATTAAACATGCATTAGCTTTGGAAGGCTGCTCAAAGGCCTATATAGATTGCACTTGAAATCTTTGTTTAGTCTTTCAGGAACACTGTCACATGGATGATTTATCAAAGAAAGTTGTTTATCTGGCAGTAAAATAAACTCCGGGCCTGTTCAGACGAAGGTTTCCCGTGAATTTCTACCAAGGTAAACACTGGTAACTGGCAAATTCCGTGTGAAAGCCAGATGCACACGATAAATATTTGAGCTACAGCTCCGCGGTGTCCGAGGCCCGGCCTGTCACCGGCTCCGTCACTCTCAGCACAGCCTGGAGGCCCGGCCTTGCAGCCTGGCTGGTGGGGCCTCCAGGCCCACGGGCTGGCAGAGGCCACATGTGTGCCAGAGCTGCCCCTCTCGTGGGCCTCCCGGGGCTCAAGTGCCACTTAGTGCTGGCACCGCGGCCTCTCTGGCTGGAGGGGGCCAGCCTCAGGCCCCTCCCACCTGCCTTGCACGCACAGCCCGTCCAGAAGTGGCCAGTTTAGGCTTCCCTGCAAATAGAGACCTGTTGAACCCAATTGGCAGGAGGCTGGGTGTGTTGAAGGATTTGGGAGCTGGGGCGTTGTGGTCTGGGGTGGTGCCTCGTGGATTCTGCTCAGCTAGAAGTAGGGTCTCAGCAGGCTGAGATACTTTCCGGGGGCCTCTGGCTGTCCTCCTTGGGGGTTGGGGAGCTTCATTTGGGATTAAGGAAGGGGCAGGTCCAGCCCTTTGAGGGCGGTGTGTGTGCCTGGGACCTGTGTGAGCGAGGGAGGGAATGAACGGATGAATGGGGATGATGGAGCAGGGGAAGCCAGGCCCTGTAGATCTTCCTGAGGAAGATGCTGCAGCCGATGTTTATAGTGACCTTTCAGGGAGGGGCTGAGTTATCAGCTGCTTGTTCTCAGCCCCAGAGGCTGGAGGTTTTGGATCACCCTGGTCTTGGTTGGGGTCCTTATGGCATGGCTGAGTTGGAAAGTGTCTGTGGGCACCACCTGTGACCCAGGCTCTGTCCTGGATCCTGCCAATCCTGATTTCCCTGCGGGGTCAGGGAGGAGAAGCAAGGACCCGAGAAGAGATGATGTTTGTTCACCTGCAAGGGCTTTCGGATGGGGGTCTGCACGCACGACTGAGTCTTGAGAGCAGATGGCATTGATCTTTCGCCCCTCACCGCTGGAGGGGCTGCGGGTGTGGGAGGCTGGCTGCTTCGACAGCTCTTCAGGGATTGCGGTGCGGGAAATGAAATCTTCCAGGCCTGCAGATACTTAGGGGAATAAAGGAGTATTTCTTTAGGGCAGGAATTAAGGGGAATCATCGACCACAGATTCTAAAAGGATGTCTGTGAGCTGGAGAGAGATTCCAAAACAGTACTTTGGCAGTGGGGAAAAATCAGGAAGCAGCTTCCTAAACCAGGCGTGCTCTCATTCAGGCAGGATTACCAGAGGGATTTTTCTCTCTCCTGTTTTCTCCAGCCCTTCCATGAGCGGTTTCCCCGGGACGTTTCCTCCTGGGGGTCCCTCAGATGTGTTTTCTGCACTCTCTGAGCCCTTGGAAAATGAGTTCACTGGCTGGTGTGTCTTCCACCGCAAATCCAGTTGGCTTCTGGAGCTGGCTTTAGGGCTGAAAGTGAAAGAAAGTGAAAGTGAAGTTGCTTATTCATGTCCGACTTTGCGACTCCGTGGACTGTAGCCTACAAGGCTCCTCCATCCAGTGGATTCTCCAGGCAAGAATACTGGAGCTGGTTACCATTTCCTTCTCCAAGAGATCTTCCTGAACCAGGGATTGAACCTGGGTCTCCTGTATTGCAGGCAGACGCTTTACCCTCTGAGCCACCAGGGAAGCGAGCCACCAGGGAAGCGAGCCACCAGGGAAGCCCTTAGGGTTAGTGCTGAAGGAAATCCCTACTTCCGTGACTGTGGCTGCAGAGCTAGACACGGGGCCTGGAATAAGCATTTGAAACCCTCAGCAGCTGCCGGATGCCCCTCCGCGGAGCGAGTCCCTTCCTGCAGCCTCCACTGGGGCCTCTCGGACCTCGGTTTGTGTCTGTGGCTTCTTGTGGTCTCAGCTCCCAATCGGGTCAGCAGATCCAAGGACCTGGAGGATGAGACAGGCCAAGACCAGGCTCGTCTGTCCGTTTTCTCACTTTGGTGCCGGGTTCTAACTTGCAGGCCTGTGGGAGGGGCAGGGTCTACAGGGGAGCTGGATACATCCAGAGCGGTTCTCTGGAGGAAGTGAAGATGACTGCAGACAGTCCCTGGTGGCTCAGACCTGGTAAAGAATCCACCTGCAATGCAGGAGACCTGGGTTTGATCCCTGGGTCGGGAAGATCCCCTAGAGAAGGGCATGGCAACCCACTCCGGTATTCTTGCCTGGAGAATCCCCATGGACAGAGGAGCTGGGTGGGCTACAGTCCATGGGGTCACACGAGTCACACATGACTGAGCGACTAAGCAAAGCACAGCACAGCAGACAGTGAAGAAAGGCATCCTGATGTAGGAGAGGAGGGTGGGAAAGGAGCTAGGACTCAAAACAAATACCGAAAGTGAAAAGGGTTAGTCACTCAGTTGTGTCTGAATATTCACTGGAAGGATTGATGGATGCTGAAGCTGAATCTCCAAAACTTTGACCACTTGATGCAAAGAGCTGACTCATTGGAAAAGACCCTGATGTTGGGAAAGATTGAAGGCAGGAGGAGCAGGAAGTGACAGAGGATGAGATGGTTGGATGGCATGACCGACTCAATGGACATTAGTTTGAGCAAACTCTGGGAGATGGTGAAAGACAGGGAAGCCTAGTATGCTGCACTCCATGGGGTCACAAAGAGTTGGACGCGACTGAACAAAATTTTTTTTAAAGAAGTTACTTTATTGAAATATAGTTGATTTACAATGTTGTGGTAGCTTTCACTATACAGCAAAGTCATTCAGTTATCCATATATATGCATTCTTTTTCATTATGGCTTATTCTAGGATATTGAATATACGTCTCTGTGCTCTACAATAAGGCCTTGTTGTCTGTCCAGCCTCTATGTATAGTTTGCATTTGCTCGTCCCAGCCTCCCAGTTCATCCCCCCTACCCTCCATCCCCCTTGGCAATGATAAGTCTGTTCTTTATGTCCAGGAATCTGTTTCTGTTTCACACATAAATTCATTTGTGTCATATTTTATATTCCACATATAAGTCATATCATATGGTATCAGATTAAAAAAAAACCTGATTCAGGTAAATCACAGGTAGAGAAGATCTGTGTTTTGGCAGCTGATTTGGCATCCCGTTAGGACTCGAATTGGCCAAAACTCAGGGGTGCTCAAGGGCTGAGTTGAGGTGTGAGGAAGGAGGCAGTCCCTTCCAGGTAGCCCCCACTGGAAGGTTGCTGGGATCCCAGAGGGAGCAGGATTTGGAGTGAGCAGGTGTGTTACAGGAGTGACCCACCCAGCATGGCCGTGGCCAGAGGCAGGAGGCCCTGCTGGCCTGGGGAGTGAGGTGGTCTGCTGTGCGCCACTGAGCCCGTGAGGGCAGCCTCCAGACCACGTGCAGTCGCCTCCATGACAAGGAGGGGCTGACCGGAGAGTCACGGGTTGGCCTCGGTTCTGAGATGCGGAGGCTCAGATGCCCACCATGTGCCAGGTGCCAGCGAGCACCCAGCCTCTAGGGCGACAGCTCCTTCCTTTACTCTTAGCTTGCGTTCATTTAAAGAAGCGGTGTGATGTGTGCCTGTGTTTTCCTTTAAAAACTCCCAACGATCCACCGAAGGCACGCACTCTTGCACGGATGTCATCCAACAGATGAGTGTTGGGCTTCTGCTGAGGACACGGCCCTACTGATACCCTCGCTGCCTCTGCTGGCTTTGGGATCCGCAGACATCCAGAAACACAAGTGTTTGTTATCGTTTCTTCCCAGAGTCTGGGAGGAGGGGAGTCCCCCCACAGTCAAAGCCAGAGAGAGCAGCTGTCTCCTCCCTGCGGATACTCTGCCCTTGGCAAGGAAGGTCAGACCTCAGCCCGAAGGTAGCTTTTACCAGCACACAGGTGCTTTTTAGTGGGGGCAGCTCCACCCATCTTTTTGTGTGCAGCTTTTCAAATTGCATTCTCAGTGAGAAGGTCTGGGGCTTCCCAGGTGGCGCTAGTGGTAAAGAACCCACCTGCCAATGCAGGAGACTTAAGAGACATCAAAAGGATCAAACACCCAGGGTTTGATCCCTGGGTGGGGAAGATCCCCTGGAGGAGGGCATGGCAACCCACTCCTGTGTTCTTGCCTGGAGAATCCCCTGGACCGAGGAGCCTGGAGGGCTACAGTCATAGGTTTGTAAAGATTCAGACACGACTGAAGTGACTTAGCACACCCACATGAGCTGCCTCTTGGAGGTGAGCAGCCCGTGTTTTCAGGCCTCAGTGGAGCTGGTGGGAGCTGGTGAATGTGGAGGTGAACTAGGGGCGGCGTGGAGTGTTGGGGGCGTGCGGTATGTCTCAGATGAGCTCGTAAGAGAACAAGGACACCTCCCCCTCTATCTTCTTGGAGCCAGCTTGAGACCAGAGCTTCGTTCGGGGGTGGGGGGCTCCACCAAGGGGCTCATGTTCTGTCTCTCAGGGGCCTGGCACCCAGCCCCTCTGTGCCAGTCGGTGTGGCGTTCCTGCCCTCAGGAGGGAAATGGGTCATGGAACCAGCCATGTGCTCGAGTTAGTCTAAGGCAAATTGAATTGAATGGAGGCTCTGTCTGGTGCAGACTCAGGACTGGTCATGTGCAGTTGGGCAGGATGACTGGGGTGTGGTTTCTGCCTTTAGATGGTTGACCATCTAGAAGGGACGGAGGGGAGAAAAGAGACAAACATCAGATCGTGTCATCAATGCTGAGATCCCTGTAGGAGGGAAGCCCTGGGCTGCGGGCACCCACAGGAGGGAGCAGGTCTTCCTGAGGAGGAGGTGGGAGACGGGGTGGCTCCAGAGAGAGGACACCTTGTACTGTCCTTCAAGGAGCTGCTCAAAGCTCGGCAGGCTGAAACGGTGGATGTCGGAACATTACAAGGGGAGGCCTCTGCAGCGACCAGGGCTCAGAGGCGTGATGTCACCCGGGTGCCAGGGAGTGGTGAGCCTCTGTGGTCAGCGTGTAAGGCGTATGGGGGCGAGTGTCTAGAAATGAGATGCCTGGTGTCGAGGAAGGTCAGCTTGGGGCCTTGGATGCTGAGAGGAAGGAAGGAGCTTTTTGTCTTGTTGGCCCTCCTGGGTGTGGGGAGCCCGTTTTAAAGTGAAAGCCTGGGGTGGGGAGCAGGGAGAAGAAGAGAAAGGAGGAGGAGGAAGGGGAAGGGGGAGCTCCGGCATCCACAGCAGTGACGCAAACCTCAGGCGCCTGGGGGAGATGTTGGGGTGGAGGCTGTGGGCTCAGGGCATCTCTGGCGCGGCCGGGCCCCCCACTGGAAGGGGCCCCTATCGGGCTGTTTGGATGAGCTCGGCACATGGCCCCGGCAGCCGGGCAGGGCCCTCTGCTGTGGTCAGACCCTGGGAGACCTCTGGGCGCAGCGAGGTGGGAGCCGGAGCCCACCGTCGGCGCACGCAGGGCAGTGCAGCGCGGGGTCATTACGGGCTGTCGTAAACCCCCCTAGTTTCTCTGCAGACCTCGTTAGCGGCGGACACATGGCGCTGGGCAAGCTGGCTCGGGACTGCGGGGCTGCATCGGCCCAGGTGTCTGGGGCCTCCTGAGGGGGAAGGCAAGGGGCTGCAGCCCCGGGGCCAGGGGGCAGCCTGGGACGGGGTGCGAGCGCGATGTGTGCGTGTGGACTCACGTTTGAGTGTGTGTGGGCGGGTCTGAGGGTGGGTGTAGCCGTGCGCTGTACACGCATGTGTGGGTCTGTGCACAGCATGACTGCCTGGCGAGCATGCGTGGTAGCCACCCCTCCAGGGGCTGAGCCTCCACGGGTGAACACCAGAGGCCTTCTCCCCCCGCCCCCCTCCCCATCTCCAGAGGGGCGCTTTCCATAACCTGCCAACGATTCCCCCTGCCCCGGACCTGGGAAGACTCTAGCGCCCAGGAGGGACTCCTGGGCAGCTGGCCTCCGGGCACACCCAACAGCCATCTCTGCGGTCCAGTCCCCTGTGTTTTGTTTATTCCTCCAGATGCTAGCCAGGCCGATTTTGTTAGGTTTCAGTGTTTGCAGCAAGTCCGTTTGGAACTGCTGCTTCTCTGGGCGAGAGCCACTTCCTTGGTGGATTCCAGCGGTTCGCAGGGATTGTCGTAAAGGGCACTGGGTAATCCCTGGGAGAGAAAAAAAACAGTCCATGGGGAGAAACAAGCAGGGCCTGGGGCGTCGACAGACCCGAGGTCAAGGCCTGGTCCTACCACCTACTGTCAGCTCGTGCCAGCAGCTTTACCACCCTGTGACTCAAGTTTGTCCCCCTGGAAACAAAATATCCACTCAACCGTAAAACTAAAGCCTTCTGGGCTTCTCTGCTGGCTCAGCGGTAAAGAATCCGCCTGCCCGTGCAGGAGACACAGGTTCGATCCCTGACCCGGGGAAGACCCACAAGCCATGGAGCAACTAAGCCTGTGTGCCACAAGTAATAAGCCTGAGCTCTAGAGCCGGGGAACTGCAATTACGGAGCCCCCACGCAGCAACGACTGAAACCTGCGCGCCCTGGAGACCGAGCTCCGCAGCAAGGGAAGCCTGCGCTCCGCAATTAGAGAGTCGCTCCGGCTCGCTGCACCAGCAGCGAAGACCCAGCCCAGCCAAAAATAAGTAAATAAAATTATTAAACCCTCCAAAGTTCTGTGCGAGAGGACGTGGGATGTGACAGACCGTGATCCGGATCCTGGAGACCCTGTGTGCTGGTTTCCTGCGCTGATGCCACCCAGCGGGGCGAGCGCTCAGCATCCCTTAGGCGGTGGTGCCCAGTGGCGGGTGCTGTGCACAGGCAGGAGCTGTGAAACGTCCGCCCGTGGGCTGCAGGCATCATTGTTTGATGCCATGGGGTCAAGGTTGGGTGTTTCCTGCTTTCCCTGGGGCCTGGAGATTCTCTTCCCATATCCTTTTTTAAATGACGAGGCTGCCTTTGCCTCTAAGGACAAGGGTCAGGGAGGTGGTGGTTGAGAGCTGGGACCCGCTTGCTCTGCCAAGGGGAGTTGTGTGCTGTGTCGCCCAGATAGAACCCGGCTGGTTGAGGCAATAAAACCTTGACTCACAAGGTGGTGGGGTCCCCACCCCAGGCACTGTTGACTGGTTGGATGGCCTCTTGCCTGCACTGGGCAGGAGGTGGGACACACAACCCTCTGGTTCCTTCCAGCCCCGTGGAGTCCAGGGCTCCGAGGTCCTTGGAACACCTGCTGGCTGAGTTCCTACGGGCAGGCTTCCTTGGGGCGGGTGGGGGTGAACCTTCCTTCTCAGGAGGACTTTGTGTGATTTTCTGGAGGTCAGTGGAAGAGCAGTGGGGCCCCCAGCTCATCGGGGCCCCCAGCATCCTGGGGTACCAGCCTCGAGTCCAACCTCACACATAGACCCTTTGGAGGGCAGGGTTGGCACCGTGGAGCCTTGAAGCCATCTGGAGTGTGCGTACTTGTGATGAAGGCCAGAGGGCTTGGAGCCCCTGACTCCTAGGACTGGTCCTCCGGCCAGGGAGGAGGCTGATGTAGCTTGAATGGAGGTGCGGGTGGGCCTCCCTCCTGCCCTTTCCTCCTTGCAGGTGGGACCATTTGGTACCCTCCGCTCCGGAGATCAGCTTTCCCAGGGACTTGACCTTCCCAGTTGTGTAACTGGGTGTGCAGAGCGGGAAGGCCGTGGAGCCTGGTTGGCTGCTTTGGAAGCAGGTGGTGTGGTGGCCGACGGGTTTGCGGGTGACGGACAGCTCTTCGCCTGCATGCAGCCTTCTCTCGTTACAGACCTAATGTGTCTTCTGGCAGGTCTCCTCGCTCTGATTATCAGACCCCGCGGAGCACCAGCACTTTCCTCTGCTTCTGCTCACATCCCCATCCCAGTGTCCCCTTCCCCAGTGGGTCGGTGGGTGGAATCTGGTCTGGACCAGCTGAGAACTCTCTGTGCTCCTTCCTTGGGCCCAGGGGCCTTAGCATGAGGAACACCGGCCAGAGTTGAGAATCTGCCTGTTCCTCCCAGGGCGCCCTCAGTGTGGAAATTCCAGGGGGGCCCGCACCTCCAAAACTCTGACACAGACACTGACACGCCGCTGCTCGTGCAGTGGATTGTGGCGTTGCTGGCATCCCCCTGGGTGTGGTCGTTGGGGCGCGAGACCCGACAGCCCACTTCTGTGGGGGGGGCCACTAGTGGGGGAGGCATAGGAGCACTTCCCTCTGTTCAAGCCCCGGCTCACCCCAAAAGGCCCCCAAAGGAAGGCAGGTTGGGGACTCACCTGGGCAGGCCCCAGGATTGCTCAGCAAGGGTGTCCTGGGCTGGGGAAACATGGGGTGCCAGGTCTCAGCCCGCTGTTCTGTCTGATGGGTGGTCCTGGGCCAGAGGGAGGGGCTAAGGTCTCCTTGAAGGGGTTGGGGGCCGGCAGAGCGACCTCTGCCCCGGTCTCCTCCTTTACTGCAGCCACGGCTTTTTGCAGGAAATGCCGATCTGAGAGAGAGAGAGAAAGAGCTGGGGTTGTACTTTTTTAGCAGCTCAGTTTTCTGGTTTGGGACATTTTGTCCTGGCCTCTGGAAGGGGCAGGATTGCTTGCATTTGGAGAGGAGGGGCCGGGCCTGCGTGATCGCCTGGGGTGGGAGCCCTTGGGGCTGGGGTCCTCTTTCTGAGCCGGAGTGTGTGTTGGAGGACAGTGATCGGGGATCGAGGGGAGGAGGCAGCGGGGGCCTGGGTTCCAGCTCCCGATCAGCTGTGGGCGGTTGAGACCAGGGTCCTCCCAGCCCCTGTTCACCGATCTCCGGAACACGGCTTGGCCGGGTGGCCTCTCTGACCCCTTGTTGCTCTCAGACTGTGCTTCTGTGTTCTGACTCTGTGTCCTTTAAACACACCCATGCCATGAAGCAGAACCTTTCTTCAAAGGAAATCTTACCCTTCCCTCCATCGTAGAAATGGGTCCATAAAGACCTCTGGGCTGGAAGAGGGGGCCCTGGACCTGGGTGGACTTAGCCACTTCTTATTCCCGGAGCCCGACTGACACTGACTCTTTCTAGAGGTTCCTGGGCGTGTGGAAGGATGTCTGACCTCCAGGAAGAAGCGCTGCGCTTATCTGATGAGATACGTGTCCTGCATTTTCTTCCTGATGGACACTGGGGCCTCCACCCAGGGTGCCCTGTGGGTACGGACGATACCAGCCTCTTCTTCCTGGTGTCCACCTGCTCACCAGAGGCAGCGGGTACTCTCCACGGGAGACTCTAGCTGTGTCTGCAGCGGGCTTGAGTTCGGCTTGTAAGACTTTGCTAGGGCTGAGGTGACATTGACTGCCGGGGCGCTTAGACAACACAAATGTATTCTCTCCCTGTCTAGGAGGTCAGAAGTGCGATTAAGGCTCCTGCTGGAGTCTGTGCTCCTTACCCACCCCTCCTGGCCGGGAGTCTCCTCTAGGCCCACTTGACCCTGAGGGCAGCAGTTTCTGCATCCATGGGCAAGTCTGTTGATGATGTATTTATTTATTTTTAAAATCTCTTTGATAAGGGCTTCCTAAGTGGCGCTTGTGGTAAAGAATCCGCCTGCAATGCAGGAAACACAGGAGATGAGGGTTCGATCCCTGGGTGGGAAAGATCCCCCGGAGGAGGGCACAATAACCCACTCCAGTAATCTTGCCTGGAGAATCGCCTGGACAGAAGAGCCTGGTGGGCTACTGTCCACAGGGTCACAAAGAGCCGGACAGGACTGATGTGACTTAGCATGCATGCTCTTTTTAAGAAGTGGCTTTCCTGGAGATGCAGAAAGGAGCCCTGAGTGGGGCTCCGCATCCTGTTGCTCTCTTCCCCTTGCACACGTTCCCCCGAGGCTCTCAGGACCCAGATCTGCCGCCTTACCTGTGTGTGAGGCTCCGGGTGGGTGGAGAGAAAGAAAAGAGACTCAGTGAAGGTCAGAGGATCTGGAAGCAGGAGCCAGTATACACCCAGCTCGGGGCTGATTCCACCAGACACCGGGAGTGCCCACCCTCTGAGCTTGGCAGGAGCTGGAAGCCTCGACAGTGGAGAGGAGGCCAGCTCTCTATATTTTATCTGTTGCTTTATACAACTTATAGTTGTTAAAAAATATGACTATATTCCCCATGTTGTACCTACGTCCTTGAGCCTGTCTTACCCCAGTCGCTTATAACACCCACTCCTCGCTTATCGTGCACCCACCACTGGCTGCCTCTAGTCTGTTCCTGTATCTGTGAGTATGCTTTATTTTTTCTGTTATATTCACCAGTTGCATTTTTTAGACTTTAAGGATCACATATAAGTGATATCATATGGTATTTGTCTTTCTCTGTCTGACCTATTTAACTTAGCATAATGGCTTCCAAGTTCATCCATGTTGCTACAAATGGCAAAATCTCGTTCTTTTTCATGGCCAAGTAATATTCCATTGTGTGTGTGTGTGTGTGTGTGTGTGTGTGTATATACATACAACATCTTTATCCATTCATCTGTGGGTGGAGACTTAGGTTGCTTCCATGTCTTGGCTATCGTAAACAATGTTCTGTGAACCCTGGGAGGCGGGTGGGCACATATCTTTTGGTTGGTTCACCTAGACCTTAGCTGAGCACCACCTGTGCTTCAGGTGGGGAACGGTGCCGGCCAAGGCCCCACTCCTCCTGGCATAGTTAGTTTCCCCTTGAGATTATTTATGAGTAGGACTCCCAGGAATCAAACCCCAGCTCTGCCATTGGCCCGTGGGACCTCGGCCAGCTTCTCAAGTCATCCTGCCTTACTGATCCCTCTGGATCCCTCCGATCAGTAAGATCAGTAAGATCCCATGGGGTGGCTGAGGGTTTGGTGAATTAACGTGTAAAGAGCTTAGACCAGGGCCTGGCCTGCCGAGTATATCTGTTGGCGACGTTGTTGCCGCTGAAGCCTGGGTTTGTGTGATTAACACATCTCACCAGGGAGGCTGTGACCTTCGGGGACAGCCTGTGCTGTTTACATCTGTCAGTTCATCGGTGTATCCCATCAGTGTTAGCCGAGCTCTGGGGCGTTTGGGGTACCCTCTAGTCCACATGGGAGGGTGCGGGAAGGCACGCTCACGGCCACGCCCACCTGAGCTGGGTCACCGTGCAGACGGTGGGGGGCCGGCATGAAGGTCAAGACTGGACCGGGCCGGGGAGGCTTCTGGAAGAAGATGGCCTGGAGCTTGACCGGAAGGATGCCTAGGAAAAGCAGTTTTCCCTGGAGGACACCCTCTGCCTGCAGAGGGATCAGCTAGGAAAACAGCGAAGGGCTGAGGTATGCTTCTCGCGGGCTCTCAGACGGGAAAGTCATAGCCGATCCGGGGATCTCCCAGCTGAGGGGTTAGAACCTCTCCTCGTATTTGTGAGATGGGATTCTGTGAAGCCCTGCCTGCCACCAAGCTGGGACATGCTCTGCTGGGGCTGTCTTTTGAGTTTAGACCATGCCGCGGCCATTGCTGGACTCTTGAGCCACTGTGTTCCCTTGGCTGACCTGTGGCCACTGTCAGCGGGGTCCCCAGACACTGAGCAAGTGAGAGCAGCCCATCCCACCCGGACAGAGGGTTCTTTTCCTCGGAGGGTCTATGCTGGATTTCAAGACAGAGAAAGGAGACAAGGTTTAGACAGATGGCCTGTGCTGGAATGGAAATCGATAGGAACTGGTCCAAGTGGCTCCATGAAGACCCAGAGAAGTAAAGTGATTGGTACAGAGGTTAGTGATGGAGCCCCAACCAGAGGCTGGAGTCGGCTGACTCTGGGTTTAGAGTCCTTTCCTCTGAAATGTGCTGCCTCTTGCTGTCAAAGCCTTGGTTTTCCTGACTTTGCAAGTTTCCACTCCTGCAGGGTAGCAGCCCCGAGACCTCAGTGATTCTGAAAATGGCACTAGACCTGCTTGCTCGTGGTCGGCCGGGTCTTGGACATGCCCATGCTGACTTCAGCCTGAGCTTTAACGCGTTTGGAGGGCTGTCCTGGGCCTCCAGAAAGTTCAAACACCATCCAAGAAAGAGTCCTCAGAGTGAACAGTATGAATAACCAAGGTGATTGAGCAAACAGCCCACCCCATCCCCACCCTCCCACCCTTTG
>SJXQ01010402.1:147794-194129 GCA_006408695.1 Aepyceros melampus
TAAACCCCTGGAAGATGGAAAAGATGGTAGTAATTTCTGGCCACATGTGCCTCCTCTTTCCCACCTCAAAAAAAGAAAGTGAGCCAAATGGCAAGAAGCGGAGAGTCTAATGCAAAACACATTTCCATCACTGGCTTCTCCCTCCCCTCTCCCCACCTATGTAAACCAAATTCCTTGACACGGTCATGGCAAAGGAACATTAATTTTTTGATTTGAGTTGTGATTAAAAGCAACACAATCAAAAGAAGGAAATAGTTTCCACTGGAGCACTAGCATTTGAAACCCCGTCATGGTGTAGTGGGAACCAGCGTGCTCTTCGGAGCACGCTGGTTCCCAGGGGCAGGTGTGGGTTCAAGTCCCAAGTCTCTTCTTACAGAGCCTGGCTTTGGTTGTCACCCTGAGTCCTTCGTCTTGATTGTCATCAGTAAGAACGATGGTTGCTGTGCATGAAGTTGGAGCCACATAGAAAGTGACTGTCTTGGGGGTTCTTTCCCCCAGATGATGGCTCACTTCTCTGCAGATAAGGAGGTGCCCAGTTGTCCCTGGAAATGCACTCATTCCTTGCCCCACCCCCACTGCCTCAGTGATGTCATCGATCATTCCTACAGCAACACTGGGATCGTGGCTTTAGACCTTGGGAAGTAGTCCAGGGTCACCTGACATGCGTCCCCATCGCCTCGCCTCCCTGAAGTCCTGGTTGCCTTCCTTGGGTCAGTGGGTCCTTGCGGTGCAGGGGTGGGCAGAAATGGAGCCGAACTCGCCAAGCCTGGCAGAGAGTCTCTTGGGCTCATCCCCAGGAGAACTTTCTTGTTCAGTGAGCTACAGACTTGCACAGGTGAAGTCACTTCTCAGGTGACCCACCAGGTACAAGGATTATAAACCAACTAGGGGACCGAGCCGAGTAGGCCTGTTTGGGCAGACATGGGGGCTTCCCTGGTAGCTCAGCTGGTAAAGAATCTGCCTGCAATGCAGGAGACCCTGGTGCGATTCCTGCATCAGGAAGATCCTCTGGAGAAAGGATAGCTACCCACTCCAGTATTCTTGGCTTTCCCTGATGGCTGAGTCGGTAAAGTATCTGCCTGCAATGTGGGGGACCTGGATTTGGTCCCTGAGTTGGGAAGATTCCCCTGGAGGATGGAAAGGCTACCCACTGCAGTATTCTTGCCTGGACAATCCCCACGAACAGAGGAGCCTGGCAGGCTATACAGTCCACGGGATCGCAAAGTCTTGGACGCGAGTGAGCGGGCAGAGGTCCCAGAGGCTGATCTGTGCTGCTTCCTCTCTGATGCTCTCCCATCTGTGGGTCCTCCTGCCTCGTCCTCAGGGTCTGAGTGGGTGGGGGAGTCAAATGAAGTCAGAAGGGCTGGGCAGTGACTGGTTCAGCAAGGGTGGTGGAGGGTAAAGCCAGGAGCTCCTTGGGAGCCTGTGCTTAGCACACTCCCGTGTGTGCCGGTCTGTCCAGCCTTCGGGTGAGGGCTAGCCCTCTGCTGCTTGGACTAGTCCCCAGAACTTCTGCCACTCTTGGGACTGAAGGCTGAGGGCCTGGGGTGCTACCTGAGGCCCAGAGGCTGGAGATCTAGAACCCTTTCCGTAAGAGAAGGTGATGGGAACACATTTAGTTTCCTGACTTTGACACATCCCCTGAAGGTTTGTTCTAGGATTTCTCCCTCCTCCTAATTCTTGGGTTGGCCAAGAATGTGCTTTTACTCAACTAAACATTAAATAATAAAGCCATCACGCATGCAGTGTTACTTTGGCCTGAATAGCTCCTTTCAACCGGGAGGAACTCTTACATTTCATTAAGTGAAAGCCATTTTGAAATGTGGCTGAACCTGGGGAGAGAGCCCTAACTGTTTTCCCTTATTTTCTTGGTCCATTTAATCAATGCTTGAAATGTCAGCTTCATTATAAAGAATGTTGCAATTCAGCCTGCACAGCACGGTGATTACAAGTGGACACTCAGCCCATGACTCTGGGCAAGTAAAGGTAACCCTGACACCTCAGTTTTCTCATCTGTTAAATGGGGGGAATAATTGCGCCTTCTTGTGGAGTTATTAGGTTTCATGGAGGAGGTGCATGGAGAATACTCAACACGCTTGCTGACATCCAGATGCTTTCCTAATCACGAGCTACTGTTCTGTAGCTCAGATTCAAGTCTTTCCTCCTGGAGTGTGGGTGGAAGCTTGGAGCTATTTAAAAGAGAGGGCTTGGTGATTTGGAATTCAGAGGAGTTCAGAGGATGGACATACCATCTGGTGACCAGGATCTAGAAATGGTTTCCAACCCCTCTGGGGCAATCCCTGGCCGGCCAGTTTGTGAGACGAGCTGATTGCTATGGGGATGCTGTTTGTGTTCTTGGTGCATTTCCAATTACAGGACGCCACCACGCTAATTTACCCTCCCCAGTTAACCCTGTGTAGCCAGCACGGGAGCGTGTTGTCCACACAGTAACACCCAAGCATTGTCGGCTCAGGCTCCGTAGAAACAGAAAGATGAGAAGGTGGAGTTGGCTGAAGGGTTGGCTTTCCCTCTGCAGGGAGCCAGGCTGAGAATGGAAGAAGGCCGTGTACCATGTTGGAACTGAGGAACCGCCACCTGGATTTATCCATCAGACCCCCACCAGGACTCTCTCCAGTGGGTTGAAAGGTCCAAGTCGAGTTTGGTTCTGTGGGTCTACGCTGTGGATAGGATAGTCCATTAGTGGCGCCGTCCAGTGGTTGATGAGTGGTGGACAGCCTGTCAGGGGTACCTGCGGTCTGAGCTTCCTGGAGGCACCGTGGTTGGGACCACAGTCCCGATGCTGAAGTCAGACACTGCTGGTTGATGCAGTTAGCTTTCCCTTCCTGGCAGCACACACATAGGTCTTGTCTGTCTTATTTCCAGAGCCTGAATTTTAGGTCCTTTGGATGTTAAAAAACAAACAAACAAACAAACAAACAAAAACCCTCTAAACCAATAACTTTCTAATAAAAAAACCAAAACAACAAACTCAGGGTAAGTTTTTTCTTTGAGTGCTGAGGTCTGTACTGTTCGATTATATGGCCTTGATTGGTTCAGAGGGTCCCCTCTTCTCTTGAAGCATTGCATGACTGTCTGAGTCCCAGAGTTTTTAAAAAGAAACACATGATTTGGTTTTGAACATCTGTCTGAGCCACTCATGACATCCCGTGGCAACTATGAAGATGCCATCAGATACACCAAAAATAAGGGGCAGAATCTGTGTGTGAAGGTCGCCTGAGACCTTGGTCCTTATCTATAGAATAGAGACATATAGCCTCCCTCTTTGAGGTGCTCTTTGCTTTTTATTTCTCCTGCTCTTCAGTCCCCAGGTGGGTTGTGGTTGCGGATGAAAAGCCGTGTTTGATTTTTTTTTTTTAATTGGAGTATAATTGCTTTACAATGTCATGTCAGTTTCTGCTGTGAATTGGCTATATGTGTACGTATGTCCCCTCCCTCTGGGACCTCCCTTCCCCCAGCCCCATCCCACCCCTCGAGGTCATCTCAGAGCCCCGAGCTGAGCCCCCCTGCTATCCAGCAGCTCCCCACTAGCTTTTTGAAAAGTCGTGTTCTAAAACTCTCTCCTCTCCTCTTCCCCTCCCTGCCCTCGCCCCTCTAGCCCTGAGGATGAAAAAGACCTACACGTGGAGCAGCACATCCCCGGGGGGGAAGGGAGGTGCAGGCCTGCCGGGTCCACCAGAGACACAGTCACTGAAAAAGGCAACGCTGCTGGCCCAGCAAGGGGCTGGCGGCCAGAGCTAGGGAGGGCAGCGGACGCTGCTCCCGCCACGCTCTCCCTGTCACTGCAAACCATTTACGGACCTATCAGCTAGTCTCTGCCTTTGGAACTAGAAAATCCTAACTGTTGGCAAAATGCTTTCCGTTCCAGAGGAATTTTTTCTTTTCTGTCCATTGTTCAGACAGAAACAAACACAACACCACACTCATCATGCAGATCAGCTCCAAAGAGTGACCGGTGCAGCGAGGGGGAGCTTGAGAAATAGCCCAAGGGAGTGCAGTGCCCGGCCCCGCCTCCGTGTGGTCCTTGACGTGAGGACCAGCCTGTCTCGGATGCCCTGGAGGTGTTTACCAGGGCCGTGATCTTGCCTCCTGACGCGTGGAGGGCAGCACAGGCCCGCCTTGGGTGACAGGTGATGACTCATAGACTGGGAAGGCAATTGTTAGTGGTTTTCAAAAAACAAAACAGAGTTAAAGGAGAAAAACAAAAAAAAATTTAGAACAGTCCAGCAAATTGCTAGTCTAGGGCAAACTGTCATTGGGTGAAGAGCTTATTAATCTAATTCCCTTGTTTGTTTGTTTCACATTGTTTTAAAGCAACCAACAACCCCCCTGACTCTTCAAGGTTTTTTTTTTGTTTGTTTAAAAAAGTCTCCATGGAGCATTTGGAAAGGTGTGGCAAGATGGAAGGCCCGCCTTGGGTGACAGGTGATGACTCATAGACTGGGAAGGCAATTGTTAGTGGTTTTCAAAAAACAAAACAGAGTTAAAGGAGAAAAACAAAAAAAAATTTAGAACAGTCCAGCAAATTGCTAGTCTAGGGCAAACTGTCATTGGGTGAAGAGCTTATTAATCTAATTCCCTTGTTTGTTTGTTTCACATTGTTTTAAAGCAACCAACAACCCCCCTGACTCTTCAAGGTTTTTTTTTTGTTTGTTTAAAAAAGTCTCCATGGAGCATTTGGAAAGGTGTGGCAAGATGGGGGACTCTGCATGCCTTTGAGATCACTTTCTAGCTGAGCAGCTGTCTTTCGGGTAGTTTCTGTGGGAGGTGGATTCTCCTAAGCATAGCTGTGGTTCTCCTTCCTGAGGGGTTCTGGGTTACCCTGGGCCCAACACCATGCTAAACTCACAGTGCGCCCCACTCCCGTCTTTCTTGTGAAGAATGGATTCCTTTGAACTTGATTGCCTAGAGATCAGAGACAGTCAGAATAGGCTGCCTGCCTGTCCTCCTGTACTTAACAAAATATTTTGTTTTCATTTCTGCAGAGGGAAAGCTGAGCTACAAAGGTCCCCATTCCAAGGAGGGAATTTAGAAAGCAAAGCAACTGTGGTTTTTCCCCAAGGGCCCTAAGATAATTCTCACAGCCGTTGTGTTAATAAGTGATGTACATAAACCCATTCATGGAAGCAACTTGACTCCTCTTGTTCAATGTATAGGAAGTAATTCCCCCCCCCCACCAAAAAATTAATGTTAATTTCTTCCTCACATCAGATTCTTAATTCTCTGTAACACCCCAAGGACTTTCGTGATTGTCCCTCTGGGCGAATCTGATGCTGCAGGGGAACTCAGACTCATCAACCCCGTGGCTCCTTCTGTTAACTTTCTAAAGTACAGTCTGAAAACCAGCCTGCCAGCCTTGTTACCTACTTGAGGGTTATCCTGATCTAATGAACCCCTGGCAGTTAGTGACCCATCTTTTAATACATTTTTTAATTCTCTCTGACCTTTAATCATAAAGTATTGGGGATTGTATGTGATTTGCCTGTAATTTTGGATGATTTTTTTTTAAATGTGTGTATATATATATTAGTGAATTAGAAATATCCTCCTTTCCTATTGTCAACTGAAATTCAGAGCAATTCATGAAATCCTGGATCTGGGTCTTAGTTTTGATTGATTAACCCAAAAGCTCAGTGTTCTTATGTATCTGCTTGTTTGGACAGAGGGTATCATGTCACAGGGCCTCTTCAGGGTGGGGGCCTTGGGAAAGCTTCGTGTGGGCCACAGGGGTTACTCTCGAAAGGTTATCAGTGAATAGGTAGACTCTAAATGGAATTCTCAGGTAGGAAGCGGTGTTTTCAGATGAGAGTTCATAATAAATAGGAAATGTGAATTGTGGCTGCAGGTTTTACCCCAGCCACAGAGCCCCGGACCTGAGGTTCCCTGTGGACATGGGACAGCCTGGGCTGTGACCTGTCAGCCAGTTTAGGGTGAAGGGAGGCTCTGGGTCCAGAGCTGCATTTGGTCACAAACCATTGTTTTTCTCAACAAAGGATATGCCGAAAGCAACTTGGAGATTCGTGGGCTTGCTCACTCCTTTCCAGAAGAGCGGTGTAGGGGGTTTGGTCATCATCACTAGTGCAAAGATCGTCTTCATAAAGGTTTAAAAGCATCATCCTGGGTTGAATCCAGAGGGGTCATGGGCAAAACTCAGCTAAATCTTTGAGGAATATCAGTCTTTTCCTTAGCAGACAGAGTGAGGTGAGAATTCCAAGGATATTTTATTTGTAGAGATCTTGTATCACCCTTGGCTTTGGGTGGCTGTGAATTAGCACCAAAGGCTCCCTAAGGCATCTGGGTCTGTAAATGACCGAGACCCCATTGTGCAAACCTAGAATCTGTCTTTTTCATCAGACTCCAAGTACCCAGTTGCTGTGCCGTTAAGTGTGTGGATGTCTTGGGCTTAGGAGCTCTGTTTTAGAAAAGGTTCCCCTGGAACAATGTGCTGGTCCCCTGACCTGTCACCAGCAGATACATAGGACACAGACGAGATTCCTGTTTCCTCTAGTTCCTCCATGTAGCATCCCTCTTATAGAACCTAAATCTCTTATAAATGCTTTGAATACTGTGAAAATGTTTTACATTCCATTTCATTTGTGTTTTTTTTTAAACTGCATTTTACCAGATGTTTTGATGTTATCACTTATGTTAATAGTAATTCCCATATGTGTTCATTTTATTTTCATGCTTTTCCTGCCATGTATCGATATTCACTTGACTAAAATCACTCAATTAATCAGTGGCAATGTGCATGGTGACTTCTCCCCCCACAATGGCACACCGCTCACCCTCCCCGCCACAACACATACCCCTTCTCTTCATTTTTTCCAGGGATGTTTTCTGGCCCCTATTCAATACTGTTCACATGGTAACGGGGCATGGTGGGATGGCAGAGTACCTGGGGGCCCCAAGGCACCAGCACCCCATCCCATGTCTACCACCTGCTGCCCTGAATCACTTCCAGAAGTTTCTCCCGGCTGTATGTTCCAGATCAGAGAGAAGGTTAAATACTTGCTCTCCAAGAATGTATTTTTCAACCCTGCCTGAGTTTCTTTTCTGTGTTGTTGGTTTCAGATGCTCTTTCCCCTGCAGGAATTCAATGTTAAAATTCCAACTAAGATTTGAAAACTCTTTGGTATCTGGAGTGAGCCTTAGAGGAAACCATATCTTCCCTGTTAACAGATGAGACACTCAGATAGGAGATGGCTAAGTTTGCTCAGAGAGTTTGGGGCTTCCAGGTCACTGGCGTTGCTGGAACCAGACCCAGTCCTGGGGGAACAAGGTCTGAATCAGAAGGTCTGGGTCCTCCCTCTGGACCCAAGCAGTGCACTTGACAAGCCCAGCTTGTCTCATCTAGGCTACAGGTTTCTAGCCTAAGGAGTTCTTCCATGTGACTTTGTATTCTGTGAGCAATGACAGTGACAGCTTCATCTTGTCTCCTGATTAACAAGACCCTTCCAAACCTCAGACAGCTGGCAGTTTTGTCCAGAAGTGAGCAAGTTCTCCCAAGTGACCCCCAGACCACACCTAAGCACAGAGACACATTTTTAAGGCTTGGTATGAGGACTTGCAAAAATTCCATTAAGTTGTGCTCCAGTAGCAAAGATTTTCCCATACTTACGCCAGCCTGACCAAGGAAAAGATGGACATTTCTTTTTCATTCCCTTCTGGCTGATATGGAGAATCTCTTAAGCTGGGTGTGGGTGTCAATGTCATCCCAGTGGAACCCTACCACTATGACCCATACATCCTCATTGCTCTTGTGAATATTTAAAAATCAGATTACCAGAAAGATGGTGATGTGTGTGTACAAAGCATTCTAGCTTCAGCAGCTGGTGTTGTCCTGGAGTTTGGGGTGTGCAAGGGTCAGGACTGCTTGAGTCTCATGTCTAATGGATGCTTTGGCACCAAGAAGAGCAGCTTTGCCCTCAGGGTGCATAGCACTCACACCTCTTGGAGGAATCGTACAGGTGCTTTTCAACTCGGGCTGAAAGAGATCAAGGATCAACATGTTATCCAAGGTAGGTGGGTCGTCTAAGGCAATGATGAAGCCAGAAGTGCTAGCAATTGAGTTTCTCTCCTGAGAAAGAGAAATCTGTACCAACCCATCCTACAATACTCAGAGGAAATAAGGAGACTCGTTCTTAAGTCTTACCATGTGTCACCGAGGGGAGCTTGCTACCGTGTGATTTCTGCTGTCCAGTCCCAGATATTTAGATTCAGGAGGTTTGCCCTGGGGCCTTAGGATCTCAGCTTTGAACTAGTGATCCAGGTTTACCAGTCGCCAGCAGTCCATGGGATTGTTCTTTCCATAACATCCTATAGGACATAAGTGGCTTGGAGTTGAGAGGTGGACAATTATTGTGGCATCTCCTTTCCCTACCAACAGGGCTTCCCAGGTAGGGCAGTGGTAAAGGCAGAGGACAGGAGTTTAATCCCTGGGTCAGGAAGATGCCCTGGAGTAGGAAATGGCAACCCGCTCCAGTATTCTTGCCTGGAAAACTCCATGGACAGAGGAGCCTAGTGGGCTACAGTTGCAAAGTGTTCAAGGGGACTGAGCGTACATGACATCCCTCCTTTTTCCTACTCACATGCTTCGGATTGCTGCAGCCCAGTCTGAAGTTCTATTATTAGGTATTAATCAAAAGAGGTACATCAAGGAGGGGATGAACCTGCTGCTGCTGCTGCTAAGTCGCTTCAGTCCTTACTCTTTCCTTTACTGTGGGTACATCAGGCTCTCCCGGAGGGCTTCTCAAAACTCTAATGTGCATGTGAGTCACCTGGAGACTGCGTTAAAATGTAGGTTCTGATTGGACAGATCTGAAGCCGTTGGAGTTTGCATTTCTGATTGGCCCCAGAGTGAGGGGCAGAGCTGACGCTGCTGGTGCTGGGAGGCTCCAAGCTACACGGAGAAGGGCCGCCCGCCCAGCAGAGTCCTGGCTCCCAGCGGTACTAATGCCATCTTTTGGGTCAGGACTCAAAATATTAACCAAACTTTGGGATGGAAATAAAAACTGCAAGAGTCACAAAAACTCAAAGCTATGAGCCCATTCTCTCCATCCACTCAGAGTTCACTTTTGTCTTAGATTTCCAGGGGGTGATTCTTTTCCCCCAAAGTCCTTTCCTTTAAAAAAAAATTGCTCAGCAAACTATTAGCCATCCTGCCTCTGCTCTTTAACCAGCCTTCCCCCACTCATCCCCCACCAGGCCCGACCCATTGCGTGGGCCTTGGAATTCACCTCCAGCTGGTGTTCCCCTCCACAGCCCAACAGTATCAGGATTTGAGAACAGAATGGGAACCTTCCATGTTGGGATGCTCACATCTGCGCAGTTTCAAGCTCAGGTTATGGAAGAGGCCACGAAAAGAGGGATGGAGGTGGGAGGATGAAGTGTTTGGAGGGGAAATCCCACCTCTTTGATAAATTGAGGCCAGCCTGCCCAACAGGGCTGATTTACTGGGGGACCAGGCGTGAGGAATTTCTGTCAGTGAAGGCCCAGGAAGGCTGCTCTTTGTAGGCTTGGGGAAGATGGGTACCAGAGCAGGCTGCAAATAGGAGCCCAGAGCGCCTGTGTCTTTATACATCTGTGGACTATTTAGATAAGTGGAGGCTGTACTTAATCACCGAGAAAGTTGTTTGCTTAAATAAAGGGAGGGAAAGTTGCATGTGTGCGTTTAAGGGGAGGGAAGGAGGAGGTGGGAGGTAGGAGACAGGATCCAGCAATTTTTCCACAGCTGAAGCCCCACCACGTGGTTTAAATTAGGATGACCTTCCCATCACCTGAGTGCTGGAGCTGGTGGATGGGGCAGGGGTGAAGGATTCTGAAATCTCACGGCCCTGCCCTCCGGCATTTCAGCAGACTTTGCCGTAGGCATCCATGAGCTACAACGACTGGTTTTACCTTCTCTCTTCCCTGGATTTCCCGAGTCCTGAGCCCTGAAACAGCACTCTCCAGGAGCCTAGTAGTCCATCAGCTAGCCAGGTGGAATCCTGGGCTGGAGGCTGCTCTGAGATTCCCTGGAAGTCAGGACTTATAAAGCCATCAAACCTCAGAACTGCACATTGCTGCTGCTTCAGTCGTGTCCGACTCTGTGCGACCCCACAGACGGCAGCCCACCAGGCTCCGCCGTCCCTGGGACTCTCCAGGCAAGAACACTGGAGGGGGTTGCCATTTCCTCCTCCAATGCATGAAAGTGAAAAGTGAAAGGGAAGTTGCTCAGTCGTGTCCAACTCTTAGCGACCTCATGGACTGCAGCCTACCAGGCTCCTCTGTCCATGGGATTTTCCAGGCAAGAGTACTGGAGTGGGGTGCCATTGCCTTCTCCAAGAAAGGCACATTAGATTTCCTTAAAAAGAGAGAGGGTGGGAATTAGAAAGAAGAGGATACCCCATCTTGGACACGGTCCCACCTCTGTTGTACCTTTTAACAAGTCACACCACCCATCACCATCACTCTTTGTACCTGGGAAAAGATTGGGGGTGGAAGGTAGTTTAAGGGTCTCAGTTTCCATTTTTGCCCTCGAATCCCCCAGAGAGTTTGTGCAGATCTGGGTAATTTAGCCTTTTTGCTTAGAAGATTGAGCCCATTGTCTGAAGGAATAAAGGCATCGTATGCCAAAACCCAAGTGCGTATTTCACAGTGTGGCCCAGAGACAGCCAGGGTGGGCTCCCCAAAGTTAACTGGATTCCTCGGGGGTCATCACTCCCTCCCAAGGGTGGCGGCAGAGGCCACTGGGAACCCAGCTCTGGCTGTCCATCCTGGCTGGTTACTCAGTGAGATCTAGCAGCAGGATGCCCCCCTACCCCCAGCACAGCAAATCAGACCCTAGGCTGGGCCAGGCTGGGCCAGGCTTGGGGGAGACCCCCGAGGCCCCTGCAGAAGGGAAGTGGAGGAGGAAGAGGCAGCTTGGAGATGATTAGAGGAAAATTGAACCCCAGCCTGTGATGCTCAGTTAAATCCGACTCTTTGTGACCCCACTGACCATAGCCCACTAGGCTCCTCTGTCCATGGAATTCTCCAGGCAAGAATACTGGAGTAGGTAGCCATTCCCTGCTCCAGGGCATCTTCCTGACCCAGGGATTGGACCCAGGTTTCCACATTGCAGGCAGATTCTTTGCCGCCTGAGCCACCAGGGACACCTCTAGCTTCCTAGAGCTTCCCAGCTCTGCCATTGGCTCACGGACCCCTGCCACGTGTAAACTCTCCATGCCCTCCCATAACTCCCTCGAGCTCCCTCCATACTTTCAGATGCCACCTCTCTGCAGGCTGTTTAAGATGTGGAGGTGGAGAGAGATGATGAAGGCATCCCCTGATGGAGAACACACAGGAACAGTTGAGGTGGACAGCAAGACCCAAACACTTGCTTTTACTTCCCTTTAATGCATTGGAAGGAAAGAACTCACCTTTAAAACCCTAAGAACTAGCTTCACTGTGTTGTGAATCTGGATGAAAAGTAGGACAACAGTGGCCTTTGTCAGGCCTTCAGCAAAATATTCAATAATTGCAACCTAGACTCTCCTCCCCTGTGATCCTACCTCCAGTCTTGAGCCAGAGAGCCCAGCTCTGCATTGGGGATCATTCTTCTCTGGGTCTGAACATTTCCTATCAGGATTTCACTGAACCTACAGCAGGCCCAGAGAAAGTCCTCCTTTTCTGACTCACTGTCTCCTTCCTGCCTGGTAGATAGAAATTTTTTTTTTTTTTTTTTCAAGAGAGAGGTTTCAACTGCAGGGGAAAGAGATCCAGCTTGAAATCAAGTCAAATGAAATTCATGTGTTTCAAAAGCACCCCGGCCCCACCCCTCATACACACACAGAGTCACACATGTGCTCAGCGAGGGTCACAGCTCCATCCCAGGAGAATGGTTTTTTTCAAAGTGCAAACAGCTCCGGGTCTCAATTTGTGCTCTCATTTCTATAATCACTGTGATGTGTTGGGATGATTGTGAGTGGCGTTGGGAATGTTTGTTCTCATGTAATTGCTTGTTTCCTACTGAAATTTCCATGTCAGACCCTTTCATTGTTCTCATTATCGCCTGCCTCCTTTTCTGCCTGCCTGCCTGCCAGGGAGGCCGGCTGGGTGCTGCTGGTATTCTTGGCAGTTGGTATTGTTGGTATCGATTATGCAGCCCTGTGTCCCCCACCACTGCCCCCGCCCAGGCAGGCTGTCAGGCGGCGCTCACCCACCAGCTGCAGGACGTAGGGGTGTGAGCTCCTGCTCTGTCTTGCCCACCTGGGGTCCCGGATGCTGGGCCAAACGTGGGGACAATGGAGACACAACAAGGGCCTGGCTTATTTCCTGATTTGGGATTAAGCTAAATGCACCCCACCCCAAATATTTCAGAGGAATGTGACCCCTGTGTTTCTTACTGTGTACTTAACTCATTAAAATGTTGATTTACAAGGGATGGGTGATGTACAAACAAACCTCAGGGCCTCTATTCTGAGCCAATCATTTTTTTTTTATATGACCTTTTGTGAGGAGGGTAGGTGGGAAGAAGGAATGGAAGGTCTTGACTTTGAACCCAGAAGCCGCGTGCCATCAGGAGTGAAACTTGGGTCAGAGGCAAAGAATTCCTACCTTTGGAATCAACCAGGTCTCTACTGGATAAGCCTTGTGTTTCCAGACCTGGTCAGAACCACCTGGATTTTCTTACGGCCCAGTCACTGTCCAGGCAGCACGAAACATTTGAACTTGACCTGTGCTGGAAACGAGCCAGAGTCCATGAAAAGAGAGGCCAGCACCTGTTCACAGGAATAAACACTTATCCCCAAGAACACTAAGAACTCTGGGATGGACACTCTATGCTTGTTTCTTCTCTCCTTCATCTGAAACTCCAGAGACCACCCCCACGTACACTGATTTACTCCTCCAAGAAGCCCAACCATTCCAGGAATTTAGGGTGCATTTTCTTATGGGTTACACAACAACATATTTGGAATAAGGCAAAAGGATGATGACTTATTATAAATTTAGCCGATGGAGAGGGTTTGGAGAAAAAGAAACTCTCCTACACTTGGTGGGAATGTAAATTGGTGCAGCCACTATGGATTACAGTATAAAGTTTCCTTAAAAAAGTAAAAATAGAACTAACAAATGACCCAGCAATCCCACTCCTGGACATATATTCACAGAAAACTCTAATTCAAAAGGACACATGTATCCCAGTGTTCATAGCAATGCAATTTATAATAGCTGGAATGTGGAAGCAACCTAGATGTCCATCAGCAAATGAATGAATAAAGAAAATGTGATAATACATACAATGGAATACTACTCAACCATGAAAAAAGGTAACATTGCCATTTGCAATAACATGGATGGACCTAGAGATTATGACACTAAGTGAAGTAAGTCAGAAAGACAAATACCATATGATATCATTTACAGTGGAATCTAAAGTATGATGCAAATGAACTTGTTTACAAAACAGAAACAGACTCAGACATAGAGAACAAACTTGTAGTTTCCGAAGGAGGAAGGAGGCAGGGGAGAGATAAATTAAGGGTTTGAGATGAGCAGATACAAGTATATGTAGAATAGATAAACAACAAGATTCTCCTGTATAGCACAGGGAACTACATTCAACATATTGTAATAAATCATAATGGAAAATGATATGAAAACATAATGTATGTATGTATAACCGAATCATTTTGCTGTATAGGACTTCCCTAGTGGCTCAGCGGTAAAGAATCTGCATGTGATGAGGGAGACCTTGGTTCAATCCCTGGGTCGGGAAGATCCCCTGGAGGGAGGGCAAGGCAACCTGCTCCAGTATTCTTGCCTGGGAATCCTCATGGACAGAGGAGCCTGGCGGACTGCAGTTCATGGGGCTGCAAAGAGTCAGACACGACTGAGCAACTAAGCCCAGCACAGCACATAACTGAATACTTCTGCTGTGCAGCAGAAACCAACACAACATTATACATCAACAATAATTTGATAAGATAAAATCAGCCAGGTGTGCCTTCTCAGGCCACCAGACCTCTTTAGGAAGCCATGGGCTTTTGTCCACTTCTTATTTCCTTCAGCCCTGAACTGGTGTGTGGAGAACACATCTCTTTTCAGGGTGTGTATGGATGGTGTGCGGAGAAGGCGATGGCACCCCACTCCAGCACTCTTGCCTGGAAAATCCTATGGGTGGAGGAGCCTGGTGGGCTGCAGTCCATAGGGTCACTGAGAGTCGGATACGACTGAGCTGCTTCACTCTCACGTTTCACTTTCATGCATTGGAGAAGGAAATGGCACCCCACTCCAGTGTTGTTGCCTGGAGAATCCCAGGGACGGGGGAGCCTGGTGGGCTGCCATCTATGGGGTCGCACAGAGTTGGACACGACTGAAATGACTTAGCAGCAGCAGCAGCGTGGATGATGTGTGTGTATGTGTGAGTGTCAGAGTGTGCAGGGGTTGGTGTTGGGATGTGTGTGCTTGCATTGGTGTTGGTGTCGGTGTGTGTGAGGTGGTTCCACTACCAGGCCGGGGGGCTCCCCCCTCACAGACCCCTCTTCTGCTAGTGTCTGCCACACCTGCTGTATAATGGGTGTTAAATTGTGCAGCGCCAAGCCTGTCTCATATGGGTCCCTCTTGTTCCTGGGGTGTCTTTTAAAGCCTGTAGCGTGTTTGTAGGCACGTGAGGTGTGCTAGTGAAATATACACTGTGCCTTATATTACACGTTATCATACCCGTGACCCCTGCCTGACGGTAGCTCTGGGTCACCCCCTCCACTGTATTGCCAGCACTTGGGTAACCTGTTTTCATGGTTGAGAAAGAGAATGGAAACAGCTGGACTTCTGAGTCAGCAGACGGGACCGTATATGGAGTCCCCCAGAAAAAAGGAGAGTTACTCGGAGTGATTCCTCACCTCCTGAGGCACCATTGGGTTGACTCTAGTTCAATTAAACTAGCTTTGCTTTTTTTCCATTATGAGAGGAAAGTGGTGAATCCATGCCAGTAGATTGGAATGTATAAAGGTTGGTCTGGCTTCACAGAAAGTGTCCATCAGTTGCTGACATACCAAGTAAATTAGAGGAAAGCTGGCTTTCCAGTGTTTCTTTGGCAGAGGACCCAGCAACTGACACCGAACAGAGTTAGGACTCATAAAGTGCAGAGCCAGGACATTCACGCTGAGCTCTTTCTTCAAAGATGCTTTCAGCTCCTTATCTTTCAGAGCCATTAAATGTCTGCATTTGGCTCACTCCCCTGGGGACCCTTTATTGATTTTTTAGAAGGATCCCATCTGATGATACAAGTAATGGAGATCTGAACCAGCCAGAAAGCCTGGGATGTTTTCTCCTAAGTAAGTGGCTTGTTTTGGATCTTACATATGAAGTTAATTCTTTAGAATTTCATGCTGTACAACTTGAAAATGCGTACTCATAAGGCACAGAAAAACAAAAAACAAAAAACAAAAAAGCAACCCAGCATCAAAACAAAACCCAACCAGCAACAACAAAACAAAGAAGCCAAAAACCAAACTCCTAAGTTTAACACAGGTCTGCAAAAAAAAAAAAAAAAAGAAAGAAAAGAAAAAGAGGATATCTTAGAACCTTATGCAAATTCTGACATGGGAAACAACAGAAAGAGAAGGTCAGCTCCTGTCCTGGTCCCCATCTGCTTGTTGGGGCTGCTCTGAGATCCAGGACACACGTCAGCACAGAGTGTTATCTTATTCTCTCCCTTAAAGACATCTTGAGAAGAGCCGTGGTATTGCAATTGGCTAAAATCCTCTTCTTACAGGAAACCAAAGGGAAAAAAATGAATGAGTTGGGTTACATCAAAATTCTAAACCTCTGTGCACCAAAAGACATAGCAGAGTGAAATGGCAACCCATGGAATGGAAGAGTTTGCAAATCATATGCATGATAAGGGGTTAAGAGCTAGAGTCTATATAGAACTCTAACAACTCGACAACGAAATGAAGAACCTTAGTAAGAAATGGGCAAGGGATTGAGTAGTCATGTCTCTTTCCAAAGAGACATTCAAATAAGCCATGCAAAGATTCTCAACATCACTCTTATCATTAGGAAAATGCGAATCAAAACGACAGGCTGGCGGGTGGTTGTGGAAAACAATATGGCGGTTTCTCAATAAATGAAAAATAAATTCCCATGTGATTCATGCAATTCCATTTGTGGGTGTACACTCGAAAGAGCAGAAGGTAAGGTCTTGAACAGATATTGGTGTGCTCACGCTCACATGTTATCCACAAAAGCCAAGAGGGAGATGAGTGGATAAACAAAACATGGTGTATCCATAAATGGAATATCTTCAGCCTTTAAAAGGAAGGAAATTCTGACACATGCTCCAGCATCAGTGAAACTTGAGGACATTATGTGAAGTGAAATAATAGAGGAACAGGGGGTGAGTCACTCAGTTGTGTCCGACTCTTTGCAACTCTAGGACTGTAGCCCCCCAGGCTCCTTGGTCCATGGAATTTTCCAGGCGAGAATACTGGAGTGGGCTGCCACTTCCTTCTCCAGGGGATCTTCCCAAACCCAGGGATGGAACCCAGGTCTCCTGCATTGCAGGCAGACGCTTTACTGTCTGAGCCACAAACTAACCACAAAATGACAAGCACTGAGTGATTCCATTGAGAGGAGATCTGTAGAATAGTCAAGTTCACAGAGACAGAAAGCAGAATGGTGGTTGCTGGGGGCTGGGGGCCAGGAAAGTGGAGAGTTGTTTCACAGGTACAGAGTTTCAAGTTTGTCAGATGAAAAGGGAACAAAGTGAGTGTACTCAACCCAACTGAACTTTACATTTAAAAATGGGTAAGATGGTAAACTTTGGGAATAGACTGGTGGTTGCCAAGGAGGATGAGGGGAGGGGAGGGATGGGGTGGGAGTCTGGGATTTGCAGGCACAAACTATTATATACAGGATGGATGAATGACAAAGTCCGGTGGTATCGCATAGGGAACTGTATACAATATCCTGTGATAAACTGTAATGGAAAAGGGTTTGAAAGAGAATGTATATATGTGTATAACTGATCCACATTGCTGGACAGCAAAATGAACGCAACGTTGGACATCAGGTATACTTCTGTTAAAAAAAAAAATGGTCAGTTTTGGTATGTATATTTACCACATTTAAAAATATTAAAAAAAAAATACTGTTTCATCTCTTCTGGGCGTTTCTAGGACAAAGGAGGGTTTCCAGAGCCCAGGAAGATGTGAGTTGGAAGCTACGGGTGCAGCCGCCCCATATTTCTGAATTCCTTGCACATTTTCGTGGCCTCTTTCACGGAAGAAAGCCTCCCGGGGTGCTTTTTCCACCCCCTCTGCTCACCGCACTGGGGATTACAAGAAGAAAACAGCTCCGCCCAAAGCGAAAGTGAGCAGAATTCTCAGGGGGCAAGATTTTCCAACCCGGGCGGTTGAGCTCCTCCTCCTCCGTCCCTCCACACCCACATGCACGCACACTCACACTCACACACACACACACACACACTCACCCACACTGCATTCCTTCCCAGCCAGCTTCAGCAGACGTCCTGTCCTGTGTGAGATGACACCACTTCCCGGCACCCTGAACGTGCCCCCTGGACCTCCAGGACTTGTTCTGGGAAGAGAAAGGAATCGGACTGCCTTGGGCTTCAGTGAGAAGCTCACAGCTCACCTGTGTGGCCCTGCTCCTTGCTGGTGGGAGAAAGAGGCAGAACCAAGGGCCTCTCCTCGGAGGCGACACATCCAAGCAACAACGTCCCTCAAGATGTGATGGGCTCTATTAACATCGCCTCCTATTTGCCATCTCTTCCCCATAGCTTCTGTTTATCTCTTTATTTTCCTTTTTTCCTTGCTGATTCTTTTCTGTCTTTTCTCTTTTCCATTCTTTTTTTTTTAATTTAATATGATGATTCTAAAATTTTAAATTTAAAATGAAGGTGATTTTTAAAAAATAATCTTCCATTTTCTTATTGGCATATAGTTGGTTTACAATGTTGTGTTAGTTTCAGGTGTATAGCAAAGTAATTCAGTTATGGAAGTGAAAGTCGCTCAGTCGTGTCCAACTCTTTGCGACCCCACGGACTAACAGTGCTTGGAGTTCTCCAGACCAGAATACTGGATTGGTTAGCCTTTCCCTTCTCCAGGGCATCTTCCCCACCCAGGGATCGAATCCAGGTCTCCCATATTGCAGGCAGATTCTTCACCAGCTGAGCCACCAGGGAAGCCCAAGAATACTGGAGTGGGTAGCCTATCCCTTCTCCAGCAGATCTTCCCAACCCAAGAAATGAACTGGGGTCTCCTGCCTTGCAGGCAGATTCTTTACCAACTGAACTACTAGGGAAGCTCAATTCAGTTGTATATATATATATATGCTTTTCAGATTCCTTTCTATTATAGGTTATTCTAAGATATTGAATACAGTTCCCTGTGCTATTCAGCAGGTCCTTGATGTTCATCTATTTTATATATAGTAGTGTGTATACTGGAGAAGGCAATGGCACCCCACTCCAGTACTCTTGCCTGGAAAATCCCACGGACAGAGGAGCCTGGTAGGCTCCAGTCCATGGGATCACGAAGGTTGGACACAACTGAACGACTTCACTTTCACTTTTCACTTTCATGCATTGGAGAAGGAAATGGCAACCCACTCCAGTGTTCTTGCCTGGAGAATCCCATGGATGGGGGAGCCTGGTGGGCTGCCATCTATGGGGTTGCACAGAGTTGGACACGACTGAAGCGACTTAGCAGCACCACTGTGTATATGTTAACCCCAAATTCCTAATTTATCCCTCCCTTTTCCCTTTGGTAACCATAAGTTTGTTTTCTATGTCTGAATGACTTTCCACTTTTATGAGTCTGGCTTTTCCAAAATCGACGTCTCAGTGATGTCACACACTATTTGTCTTTTTGTGTAACTCAGTTAGCAAGATGTTCTCATGGTCCACCCTGTCTTTTGTGTTGAGAGATAGGATGAGGTTTAAGGATATGAAATTACAGCGAGTAGTAAATAAGCCCTAGAGATCTAATGGCCAGTATAGTGAATATAAACAGAAGGGGCACATGATAATCATCAAACTTGCTAAAAGACTGGATCTTCATTATTCCACTACTAAAAAGCAACTGTAATTGTATATAGCATGATTGAGGTGCTAATTATTGCTACAATGGCAATCATATGATACCATACACATGTATCGAGTTGACATGTCACACACCTGACATTTACACAGCGTTATATGTCATATGTATTTCCATAAAAATGTTCAAAGGCACAAAAACGTCGTCTTCCCTTATAGCTCTCCCTCTGGCCCCTCCCACGCCCCCTCCCACAGGCAGGACGCAGTCTGGGATCTGTCCCCGTAGGTCAGAATCCTCAATAGATCGGATCCTTTCAGGGCTGCCCTGGCTCTCAGGCTTCGCAGGCACCCTCTTCCAACGGCCTTTGACTCGAGCCTCTTGAAGCAGGCTGGGCAGCAGAACTGAAGGGGTGGCAGTCTTTCTGAGTTGCAGGGGAACGCAGGTCAGCTTCCATAGGGTTGAAATGTGGCGCGTTTTGCCCGCGTGCCGCCCTCTGTCCCGGTGTATCCGCTGATGCTGGAAAAAAAAAAAACAAAAAACAAAAACAACGAGCCACGACGGGTTTTCCAGCTCACGCGGCACATTCCTCCTCCAGCTCAGCATCCTGTAATCAAGCCTTGTGCGTGCGGTGCACACGAGACTCTAAACAGAAGTGCTTCCTTTCACACACCGCCCACCCGTCTTCCAGCCGCCAGGTCTGCATCGCCAGCTTGGGCCGACCGGGCCTCGGTCCCTGACCCTCCGCTGGGCAGGAAGCGGCCGGCGGGAGATGAAAGGAAGCGTCCTGCCCGACTGAGGCAGGGGGCCGCTCGTGGCCTCACTTTCTGGAGAGCTCTGGGAGGCGCAGAGCCCTTCCAAAGGGTTCCCGGTAGCAGTCAGTCCCTTTCCTTAGGGCTGCTCGCTTCTTCTGGCCTGGGGCCACTGGGGCCTGGGCTTTCTTGGCCCTGAAGGTAGGAAGAACGGACAAACGACCATTTCTCTGCGCCCGGCCTGCTCCATGCAGACTGGGGGAGATCGTTCTGTTGTTTTCAACTGTTGATAAAAGGCAACTTCTTGGGTAAACACTGGGCACTGTTAGGAAGGCAGCAAAGGTAAAAGCGGAAATGAGTCCTGCCCCCAAGTATCCCACCATCCCCCAGGAAAGGAAAGTGTGTTCAGTAGCTCACTCGTGTCCGACTCTTTGTGACCCCATGGACTGTAGCCCACCAGGCTCCGCTGTCCATGGGATTCTCCAGGCAAGAATGCTGGAGTAGGTTGCCATTTTCTCCTCCAGGGGATCTTCCCGGCCCAGGGATGGAAGCCACATCTCCTGTGGCTCCTGCATCGGCAGCTGGATTGTTTACCACTGAGCCACTTTATTTTTTGGGGGGCTCCAAAATCACTGCAGATGGTGACTGCAGCCATGAAATTAAAAGATGCTTGCTCCTTGGAAGGAAAGTTATGACCAACCTAGACAGCATATGAAAAAGCAGAGACATAACTTTGCCAACAAAGATCCATCTAGCCAAGGCTATGGTTTTTCCTGTAGTCAAGTATGGATGTGAGAGTTGGACTATAATGAAAGCTGAGTGCTGAAGAATTTATGCTTTTGACTTGTGGTGTTGGAGAAGACTCTTGAGAGTCCCTGGACTGCAAGGAGATCCAACCAGTCTATCCTAAAGGAGACCAGTCCTGGGTGTTCATTGAAAGGACTGATGTTGAAGCTGAAACTCCAATACTTTGGCCACCTGATGTGAAGAGCTGACTCATTGGAAAAGACCCTGATGCTGGGAAAGACTGAGGGCAGGAAGAGAAGGGGACAACAGAGGATGAGGTGGTTGGATGGCATCACCAACTCGATGGACATGGGTTTGGGTGGACTCTGGGAGTTGGTGATGGACAGGGAGGCCTGGTGTGCTGCGGTTCATGTGGTCGCAAAGAGTTGGACACGACTGAGCAACTGAACTGAACTGAGCCACCTGGGAAGCCCCAGGGAGGGAGGATATGGACTTAAATGACCACAGGGCTGGTGGAAAGAGGGGGGCACCAGATCAGAGCAGCCTCAGAAAGATGCCACCCAGCATGATGGAAAGAGAGTGCAGGTGGCATGAAGTCAGGCCCCGGAGAATAGCGAGGATGGGACAGACCGAGTCAGGAAGAGAGTGTCCCCGCAGAAGGGACAGCTTGAACACAGAGAGAGCATCAGGGTGCAGAGCTGATGCCGTGGGAACCACTGGTGCTCCGGAGCCGGACCTACTGAGAAAGAACTTCAAGGCACCTGGAGGGGCCGCCGGGGAGGAGGGAAGACACAGCCTGGGTCTGTCCACTACTGCTTGGGAAGTGAGTGGCTACTATAGAGCTGACCCCAGCTAGTGCTACATAGAGCAAGATCCTGGAGGGCTGTCTCTGAACGTGTGAAATGCCTGCAGAGAGCGACAGCTGATGGAGTGACTTCATGGCGCATCTCAGGGTATGAATGTTGAGCTTGTATTTTGTGCTCTTTGTGTTTATTCACTTTTTTCTTAACAATTTGTTTCTATGATAGCTTTCAAAATACAGCGTTCCCTAATAGATAGACCAGACCCTGCAATCCCACTCCTGGGCTTCAACCCGGAGGAAAGCATGGTTTGAAGGATACATGCAGCCCTTTGTTCCCCGCAGCACTATTTACAACAGCCAAGATGTGGACGCCGTCTAAGTGTCCACAGATGGAGGAATGGGTACGGTATAAGTGGTCTTTCATGGCAGAGACTTAGAGCAGCACCCCGTCAGCTTACCCCCGTGGTCCTTCCTGAAACAAGCCCCCTTCTCGCCCACAGTTTGAGGAGGTCTGGGGTCTGAAGCCCGGCCTGATTCCCCTCTCCGGATGGACCACACGTGGCACACGCTGTGTCTGCTGAGCCGTGTGGAGCCGCACAGTGGGGCTGGCCCACGTCTACGGTGTCTGTGACAGCAGGGGCTGCCGTTTCGGAACCCCACCTCGGGGGTGGGCGCTGTGGGCCGTGAGGCAGGTCTGGGCCCTGGTTTGGCCACCGATGGACTTGGGGGAGGCCTGCAGCAGCTGCTCTGTGTCTTTGACTCTCTGGAGTCCCAGCTCTTTTCCTATAAACCATTTCACATATTTGTAACTGGTTTGCTGCGTGAACTGGATTTGGTTTGAAGTCAGGAAACGAGACTCTTGTCTTCTGACTGTTGCTTTTCCTACCTGCCCAGATGGATCTGATCCTGAGAACTCAGGCAGCTCCCATAGTTTTCTCATCCCTTGTGGGTACAGAGGAGGAGTCTTGTTTTCACGGATCAGAGTCCAGATTATCTAACAGTGCTAAGTGCTTAATCAAATTCAACTTCTCTCCCCCAGCCTCCCCCCTCTACCCCCCTGCCCAGCCTCTGCAACCTATAGGGGAGAAAGGGCAGGGGTCTTCCCCCAACCTTGCCCTGCCTCCTCCCCCACGGGGACCCCCCAGAGTGTGAAGTTCTTGTCTTTCTAGTGTCTGCAGTAGGGGCTCTATAATTTGGATGGTGCCTCCAGCTAAACTCTTCCTCTCATTTTTTTTTAAATGAATTACTGGGAATCCTCCTCCTTCCCCATGGAGACCCCTCATTTTCCAGCTGACACACTATCTCCATCAGATACTGCTTCTGCCAGTAGAGCCCAGAGCTGTCTGCCTGGATCTCCTGAAGCCCAGCCTCTAGGTGGGCTCCTCCAAGTCACTTTTTCTGGTCCAGAGGGAAAGCCTGGCCTTCGAAGCCACTCCCAGGGCAGCCCTCTCATCACTCCGCCTTTCTGAATGAACACCCACCCTCCGCCCTCGAAGGTCTACTGCTGAGACTCAGACATGGGACCCTAGGACTTCTCAGCTCCAGTGGACACTTTTTATGCTCCTCTGGGAACTTTCTGACTGACCTCTGCTCTCAGCCCAGAGTCCCTCTGCTTGACCCTGGAGAGAGAGAGAGATCACGACCATATCTATACTTTCACAAAGCCACTGACCTTCTTCAAGATATACAACCTCAGTCTAAACATGAGACACGCCAGTGGAGAAATGTTCTAGACAATACTTCACCAGTGCTCTGCAGAACTGGCAAGATCATGAGGACAAGGAACGGTGGTCCAGAGTGATGAAGGAACTGCTGTGGCAAATGCAGTGTGACGTCCTGGGCTAGATCCAGGAAAAAAAGGCGTTAGTGGAAAAACTGGTGAAATCCAGTAAAGTCTGGAGTTTAGTCCACAAAAGGTACTAGTGTTAATTTCTTAGTTTTGACAAGCGTACCGTAGTTATGTAAGATGTTGCTTTTAAGAGAAACTGGGAATTGGGAAACTGGGAATTTGTGCTTGTCTTTTGCACTGGAGAAGGAAATGGCAACCCACTCCATTATTCTTGCCTGGAGAATCCCAGGGACAGGAGCCTGATGGGCTGCCGTCTATGGGGGCGCAGAGTCGGACACGACTGATGTGACTTAGCAGCAGCAGCAGTGCTTGTCTTTAAGCACAGATGTGCTTTACTTTTCTGTAAATTTAAGTTATTCAAAATAGTTTATTTAAATAGGCTATTGTGAATATGCTCAATATGCTCAAAGATCTAGTAGAAAATAAGAGAATGAGGAGAAAGATGCCACATAGAACTAGAGTTGAAAACCATATGCTGACTACTAGAGATGCACTTTAAAAAGTCTTACGGAAAATTGGAAAGTATTTTGAACAGAGTGAAACTAAAGCCACAAAAACACCAACATTTGTCAGGTGTAATGCAACTAAAGAAATATTTGGAGGAGAATTTATAGCTTTAAATAGCTATATGAGGAAGGAAAGGTCTAAAATCCTAAGTGTTCATTTTGAGAATGTAGAAAGAGAGGAGTAAATTATACCCAAAATAAGTAGAGGGAAGGAAATAACAAAGAGAAGAGTAGAAACTGATGAAAAATAAAGAATAAAAAAGTGAAATATTATAAAGTCCAAGCTGGTTCCTTGCATAAAACAATAAACTGATGTACCTCTAGCTGGATTGATCAGGAAAAAAAAAAAAGAGAGGAAGACAGAAATGACCAATATCTAGCAGGGAAGAGAAGACACCAGAGGCCCCATAAGCAATATGAGAATAATAAGATGATATTATCTCTTAAACTTTACACCTATACATTTGACACCCTAGATGACAGGGAAGTGCAGTAAAAAAAATCACTAACAACCAAAACTGATTCAGGAAGAAGGAAAAACCTGAGTAGATCCAAATCAATGAAGGAGACTGAATTCATAATTTAAAGCCTTCTCACAAAGAATACTTCTGGCCCAAGTGGCTTCACTGGAAAACTCTATCCAACATTTAAATAAGAAATTACATGAACCCAACACAAATTTAGAAAACAGAGGAAGAGGGGACATGTGAACTCATTTTATGAAGCTTGTGTTACGCAGGCGGACTGGTTGTTGTCCCTTGTACTTTGTGGTCTTAGCTCCTCCGATCTCAAGTAACTTTTACACATCTAGAAATCTCCTGATTAGAGCACTTGACTGCCTCCTTTTCACTGTTTCTTTTAACATCATTTTTATTTACTGATTTATTTTTGGCTGCGCTGGTCTTTGCTGCTGCACGCGGGCTTTTCTCTTAGTTGTGGCGAGTGGGGGCCACTCTCTGGTTGCATTGCGTGGACTCCTCATTGTGGTGACTTCTCTTGTTGGGGGGCATGGGTTCTAGGGCGTGCAGGCTTCTGCAGTTGTGACTCGGCTCTAGAATGCAGGCTCAGTAGTTGTGGTCCATGGGCTTAGCTGCTCTGAGGCCTGTGCGATCTTCCCAGACCAGGGATCGAACCTGTGTCTCCAGCCTTGGCAGGCAGGTTCTTTACCACTGGACCACCAGGGAAGGCTGACTGCCTCCTTTCCTGAACCCTGGTTGCACTAAACAGCCTAGGACCTCTTTACTCA
The DNA here is from genome assembly GCA_006408695.1 of Aepyceros melampus. Taxonomy (NCBI): domain Eukaryota; kingdom Metazoa; phylum Chordata; class Mammalia; order Artiodactyla; family Bovidae; genus Aepyceros; species Aepyceros melampus. The sequence continues at coordinate 172,740 of SJXQ01010402.1, forward strand.
TTACCCATGTGAATCAGGGTCACTCAGGAAAGACTGAAAGCTCATCAGGGGACATTTCCACGCATCGCATGGTCTCACATACACCCTGCAGGTCTGACCCGGGCTCAAGTCCTTATTTGGATCTCAGGGAAGAGTTGACATGGGAGGACTTTTTCCCCCATGTGTGGACATCCGCAGTGCCAGCCTCTCCCAGCCTTCGGCGCTTCCCAGGCACTAGTTCCTGCCTCCCTCTGCCCCCTACTCTGTGCATTTCTCATCTTAGAGCGGGTGTGCTTTTCAGCCTGGTGCAGAGTGACCAGCAGGAAGCAGGAGCAGAATCCTGAGCCCTGCTTTCCAGCCTGTGGCAGACGCCTCTGCTGGACCCGACAGGCCCTATGGGAACCATACAGCCCAGTCTGCCTGGTCAGTCCCCGGTTACGCCTGTTGTCCTCATAATTGTTCGTAGTGACACTTGTCATTCTCAAAATGTCCTGTTTGATAGACAGACATTATGGCCCGTCTAGAGGCCCATGGGAGGAGGAATTAGGGACTCAGGATTGTCATTAGGGGTCGAATTGTGCGCCCCACCCACCCCAAATTCATGCGGAACTTCTAAGCCTCTTAGCACCTCAGAACGTGACCTTCTTTGGAAATGGGGTCATTCTGGTATAAGTGGTTAAGATGAGGTTACACTGGAGTAGAGTGGGCCCTGAATCCAATAGGACTGATCTCCTAGGAAAAGAGTAACTGTGTGAACACACACACACACACACTCACACACACACATACACACTCACTCTCTCACACACACACACACTCAGAGGAATGCATGTGAACATGAAGGCTGACATTGCGAGATGTTTCTCTAAGGAAATCCAAGCAAACCACCAGGAGCCTGAAGCAGAGTCTGTCACAGCCTCAGAGGAAACTGTCCTGCTCACCCCTTGATCTTGCATTTCCAGCTCCCAGAACTGTTTAGTTCAGTTGCTCAGTTGTGTCAAAGTTCAGTTGCTCAGTTGTGTCTGACTCTTTGCGACCCCATGGACTGCAGCATGCCAGGCTTTCCTGTCCATCATCAGCTCCAGGACCTTGCTCAAACTCATGTCCATCGAGTCGGTGATGCCATCCAATCATCTCATCCTCTGTCGTCCCCTTCTCCTCCCGCCTTCAATCTTTCTCAGCATCAGAGTCTTTTCCAATGAGTCAGTTCCTCGCATCAGCTGGCAAAAGTATTGGAGCTTCAGCTTCAGCATCAGTCCTCCCAATGAGTATTCACTGGTTTCCTATAGGATCGACTCCTAAAGGACTCTCAAGGGACTTCTCAAAAGTCTTCTCCATCACCACAGTTCAAAAGCATAAATTCTTTGGCACTCAGCTTTCTTTATGGTCCAACTCTTACATCCATACATGACTACTGGGAACACCGTAGCTTTGACTAGATGGATCTTTGTTGGCAAAGTAATGTCTCTGCTTTTGAATATGCTGTCTAGGTGGGTCATAGCTTTTCTTCCAAGAAGCAAGTGTCTTTTAATTTCATGGCTGCAATCACCATCTGCAGTGATTTTGGAGCCCAGGAAAATAAAGTCTGTCACTGTTTCCATTGTTTCCCCAGCTATTTGCCATGAGGTGATGGGACTGGATGCTATGATCTTAGTTTTCTGAAGGTTGAGTTTTAAGCCAGCTTTTTCATTCTCCTCTTTCACTCTCACAAGAGGCTCTTCAGCTCCTCTTGGCTTTCTGCCATCAGGGCGGTGTCATCTGCATATCCAGAACTGTTGGGCGTTCCATTTTTGTTGTCCTAAGCTCCTCAGTGGCCCCTCAGTAGCCCTGGGAAATGATCCAGTGATGAGAGCTGCGGTACCCCTGAGAGCTCCAACTGTGTCCTTTTACCAGTGAAGAAACTGAAGCCCAGAGAGGCTAAGCGCTTGCCCAAGGTCATCCAGCTGGTTAGCAGCAGAGCTGAGACTTAAATTCAGGTCTCTGACTTGCTGACAAACTCTTTCCTTCTCCAGGCTGATGCTCAGTCTTGCCGGGAGCAGCTAACCACCCTGGGTGAGCCTTTGAAATAGTCCTTCCCGAGCCAGAAATTTATCTTTCTTGAGTGGATGTTTTGAGTTTGCAAAGTTATGGCTGAGGCCTGCTGCTCCTGGGGGCTGAGGCTGTGAGGGCCCAGGACGTGGGGGAATTAACAATGTTTAAGGAAGAGACGCACAGGTACTTGAGTTGGGCAGGAGGTGAGGACACCTCGTAATTCTCCCAGGTTCATTGCTGTCTGGGCCCCGGGGCCTCCCGTCTCTGCTGGCGGGGGCTGGGCGTCAGGTTCTGCCTGGGTTGCTGGGAAGATGGGTTCTCTAGTGCGGATGTCAGCACGCTTATTCAGAAGAGTGAAGTGAGTCAGAAAGAGAAAGATGAATGTCGTCTTCTAACGCACATATATAGAATCTAGAAAAATGAAGAATTCATTTACAGGGCAGCCATGGAGAAACAGACAGAGAAGACAGACTTATGGACATGGGGAGAGGGGAGAGGGGGTGAGATGTATGAAAAGAGCACTATGGAAACTCACATGACCGTAGGTAAAATAGATAGCCAATGGCAATTTGCTGTATGGCTCAGGACACTCAGACAGGGGCTCTGCATCAACTTAGAGGGGTGGGATGGGGAGGGAGGTGCGAGGGAGCTTCAAAAGGGACGGGATATATGTATACCTATGGCTGATTCATGTTGAGGTTTGACAGAAAGCAACAAAATTCTATAAAGCAGTTATCCTTCAATAAAAAAATAAAAAAAGAAAGCATTTGTTGACCCAGCTGCTGAATGAATGCTTGTCACAACTAATTTGCCAGCTCTTCAGGGGCAGGGAACACACCATCCAGTCTCTGCTGAACTTGGCTCAGCTGCAGGGCGAGGCCTGGAGCAGGATTCCCTTCTGTTTCGTCCTGTGGCTCCACTGCTTGCTCCAGATGCAAAATCCCACTTGCCTCTGCAACACTGTGCCTCCCTGTCCCTCTCCCAGGACCTTGCAGGTTGAACTGGCCTTGTACTCCACGAGGGTGGCTTCGAGCTCCCCCCTCCCCTCCCCCAACGCCTCTGGGCCCTCATTAGCTGTCAGCTGTTTGCTTCTCAGACCCCGGCTTCTGCCCCAGAAGCAAGAAGGATGCAAGTGACAAGGGGACGGTTGTCTGGTCCCTGAGTCTATAGCAGTGTCTGACAGCTGATGGTCACTGGGTGAATATGGAATGGAAACATCTTTCCCCCAATACTCTCAGGTATACTCTGCAAATAAAGTGGCCCCAGAAGACATGACCTGTGCCCTGAGCACGATGTTTATCATTTTCATCATCATATAGATGTGTGCATGTAAGCTCGGTCACCTCAGTCGTGTCTGACTCTTTGTGACCCTGTGGACTGTAACCCTCCAGACTCCTCTGTCCGTGGGATTTCGCAGGCAAGAATACTGGAGCGGGTTGCCACTTCCTTCTCCAGGGGTATTCCTGACCCAGGGATCGAACCTGTGTCTCTTACGTCTCCTGCATTGGCAGGCAGGTTCTTTACCACTAGCACTGCCTGGGAAGCCCCTAGGATCCCCATGGGTACCAAACTCTGAGGATGCTCGACGATGGTTGAATTCGCGGATGTGGAACCTGCAGGTACAGAGGCCGAGTGTATGTAGAACCAGGCAAGGGCGAGTGCAAGAACCAGAGAATGAGACCCTCAGAGCTGGCAGGAATGCTTGAGGACTCTAGGTCCAGATCATAGGCCTTTAGGTGGCAGGTCCAGCTGAATTTGTGGGAAGGGGCAGTCTTCTTCCATAGATACTCTCAACAGGGAAGCCTTTCCCACTGGTTTTAAGAGAACCATTCTCTGAATCCAGTATCTGAGAGAGTAAATGCAGACACATTCTCTTATAATTATAACAAAAACTGACCATGTGCCAAGTCTCATCCTAAGCGCTCTACTGTGTTAACACATCTCCATAATAACCTATTGGGTTGGTGCAGATGAGGAAACAAGGCCCTGAGGGGTGATGCAACTTCCCCAAGTTTACACAGCAAGGACACGGAGGAGCTAGGATTTGAACTCCATCTCTTATGCTTGGATCTCTAGGGGCCAGCATGGTTGAATAGCTTAGGGCATATTTTTTAGAATCCGATAGCAAACCCTAGCTGTTAAACACTCTTTTATTCAATGATCCAGCAGTTCCATTCCCAAGAGAAATGAAATCACATGTATAAACAAATACTTCTATAAGAATATTCACATCAGTCTTTTTCAAAAAAGCTCCAAACTAGAAACTACTTGATAGCACTGATAGAAGAATGAAAAAATGTACTATATTTACATAGTATATTTTTGTGATTAATTACTAGTGTATTCATAGTACATTCAGCAATGAAAAAGAATGACCTATTTACAGGCCAAGCAGCATGAATGAATCCTAAACATTTTATACTAAGTGAGTAAACACAGGGAGTCACAACAAAGTACTCCAGGATCCCGTTTTTATAAAATCCCCAAACAGGCAAATATAGTCTATAATGAAAAGTCGTAAGTGGGGAGTGTTGATGGTAGACAAATTCTGTATCTTGGTGTGGATGGTGGTTAGGAAAGTTGTATGATTGTTGAAACGTATCAAGCTGAATATCAAAGATTTGTGACTTTTATTGTGTGCTAATTATACTTTTTTAAAAATTGGAAATAAAATCTTGGCTGTGCTACTCACTGGCAGTCTTTGGGTTTTTGAGTTATGTTACCTCCTAAGCTTGAGTTGTCTCATTTATAAGATGAAGAACATAGAGTTTTTCCAATTCTTATATGTTATGATTTTATAAATCTTCTTAATTATTTAAAAGAAACAACAGAGGAACATTTAATTGATCTTGGGTTGGGGAGAGCTTTCTAAACTTAAAGCCATGGAATCAATCATAGAGGAAACTGTCAGATTTAACTACATCAGATGAACAAGAAACCTCAAACTGTCTTATTATATTTTAATTCCTCTATAATAAACATTAAAAGAAAGATGAAAAAATAGCAAAAAATATTCACAATAAATTTGACAAAGAATAAGAGCCTTAATTACATCAAGTCAATAAAAAGATACTAACATCCAAACTGGAAAATGATGAAAGGAAATGAACAAGCAATTCATAGAAGAAATCCAAATGGCCAACAAACCTAAGAACTGGTCAATAGAATCATTAATCAAAGAAATATCAATCAAAATAACGAGATAGCATTTCCTCGTATTAATCTGGAAAACATTTAAAACAGTGACTTGTTTTTGCAGTGCTTCCACACAAACCCATTGCTGTTAGGACTATAAATCGATGCAACATTACTGGAAACAATTTAACCATAAGAATTTTCTTAAAAATATTTGTCATTTGTCACAGTAATGCCACTTCCAAGTAACTCCTAAAAAATAATCAGAATGTGATTAAAGACTTATGTCTAAGGATGTTCATCACAGTCCTTGTCTAATCGTTAAAAATTATAAGCAACCTGAAGGTTTAAAAATATTATTCAGCTATAAATATGGTATTTTGAAAAAGCATTTAGCGGCAATAAAATATCTGTCATCGGATGTTAAGAGAACAAAGCAGAATAATAAAACACACCACGTGATTTGATTTGATTTTAAAATTTGCTGCTGTTGTTATTCACTCACTAAGTTGTGTCCAACTCTTTGCAACCCCATGGACTGCAGCATGCCAGGTTCCTCTGTCCTCCACTGTCTGCTGGAGTTTGCTCAGATTCACGTCCATTGAGTCAGTGATGATTTGCAACCATCTCGTCCTCTGTCGTCCCCTTCTCCTGCCTTCAATCTTTCCCAGCATCAGGGTCTTTTCCAATGAGTCATTTCTTTGTATCAGGTTGCCAAATTATTGGAGCCTCAGCTTCAGCATCAGTCCTTCCAATGAATATTCAGGGATGATTTCCTTTAGGGTTTTTAAATAGCTTGTATCTCTAACATCCACTGAGAAAAACCTAAAAGGGAAGAACACAAATGTTAGTGGTAGAAATCTTGGGGAGGGGAGAGAGACCTTGAGTGACAATCTTTTTAAAAAGTTTTCTTCTTAAACTTCTCAGTATACAGACACAGCTCACTTTATTGCTCTTCATAAACAGTGTGATTTTTACAAAATAAAGTTCTATGGCAACCCTATCTTGAGGAAGTCTAGCAGCATATTTTCCCAACATCACTTGCTTACTTTACAACTCTGTGTCACATTTTGGTAATTCTCATGGTATTTTCAACTTTTTTATTATCATTTTATTTGTTATGGTGGTCTGTGATTAGCAATCTTTGATACCACTATTGTAATTATTTTGGGGTTCCACAAACCACGCCCATATAGATGGTGAACTCAACTGATAAATGTTGTGTGTGTTCTGACTGCTCCACCCATGGGCCATTCCCCCATCTCTCCTCCTCCTTGTTCCTTGAGACACAACAATATTGAACTTAGGCCGGTTAATAACCCTACACTGACCTTTTAGTGTTTCAAGTGAAAGAGTCAAATATCACTTGGGTTAAACCTAAAGCTGGAAATGATGAACTTAGTGAGGAAGGCATGTTGAAAGCCAAGACAGGTTGAAAGCTAGGCCTCTTGGAACGAACACGTTGTGAATGCAACTTGCTGTTAATGCAAGTTAACCAAGTTGTGAATGTAAAGAAAAAATTCTTAAGGAAAATGAAAAGTGTTCCTCCAATGAACACATGAATGAGAGGAAAGCAAACTGGCCTTATTGCTGATATGGAGAAAGTTTCAGTGGTCTGGACAGAAGAGCGAACCAACCATAATCTTCCCTTAAGCCAAAGTCTAATCCAGGGCGCGATCCTAAGACTCTTCAATTCTATGTACGTTGCGAGAGGAGAGGAAGCTGCAGAAGAAAAGTGTGAAGCTAGCAGAGGCTGGTGCTCAAGGTTCAGTGAAAGAAAAACTTATTGACTTATTTCACAAGGCTGTTATTCTTCAGGTCAAATTAAGCACAAAAATTAGAGTATTTGTGGGGATTCCCTGTAGCTCAGTCGGTAAAGAATCTGCCTTCAGTGCAGGAGACCCGGGTTCAATCCCTGGGTTGGGAAGATCCTCTGGAGAAGGAAATGGCAACCCACTCTGGTATCCTTGGCCTGGAAAATCCCATGGACAGAGGAGCCTGGTGGGCTGCAGTCCATGAGGTCACAAAGAGTCGGGCACGACTGAGCGACTAACACACGAACAGTTAATTGGTCATAAATGTGTAGGTTTGAGACTGTATCAGTTCATTCTAGTTGCTTTGACAGTGAAATCTTATCAGCTCACTTGTTGAACCGAAAGGGCTATTTCTCACTCACACAGAGCTCCATTCATGGGGACTGGGCAGTGCTCCATATGAGGTTTCAGGGACAAGAGCTGATGGGAGCTCTGGACATGTGGTTCCCAGGACTTCCAGGACGCAGGAGAGGAGAATTTGGAAGAGGCACATTCATTTCTTATTTATTTTAGTCTAGACGACATCCAACTAGTTCCACTCATTGGTGAGAGCCAATGATGAAGGGGTCTGGGAGATGTGGTCCTGGCTGCTTCCCAGCAGAGCCTATACTGGGGAAGTGGAGTGCAGATTGTTGGCCTATTTAGCACCCACTTAGCCTATTTAACATAGCCCCTATAGCCCTTCTTGTATTTAAAGAGCTCCTCTGGTGGCTCAGCTGGTAAAGAATTCGCCTGCAATGCGGGAGACCTGGGTCCGATCCCTCGGTTGGGAAGATCCCTTGGTGAAAGGAAAGGCTACCCACTCCAGTATTCTGGCCTGGAGAATTCCATGGACTGTATAGTCCATGGGGTTGTAAAGAGTTGGACACGACTGAGCAACTTTCACACTTTCAAGCCAAGAGTGACGCCATCAACTCAGGATCACAAACTTCGTTAAGAACAGAGTAAGATCTTGAGTGAGGCCTCTGACTCATGCCAAGTGTTGCTGTTGTTAAGATCTCTTTGTCATTATTCTTTTTTAAAAGAGATTACTCATGGCATGACTTCTTTGGGCTTCCCAGGTGGCACAGGGGTAAAGAACTCACCTGCCAATGCAGGAGATGTAAGAGATGCGGGTTGGATCCTTGGGTCAGGAAGATCCCCTGGAGGAGGGCGAGGCAACCCACTCCAGTATTCTTGCCTGGAGAATCCCATGGACAGGAGCCTGGTGGACAGTCCATGGGGGTCACAAAGAGTTGGACACAACTGAAGCGACTCAGCACGCACACACGTGAACCTTTTCTGTTCACTTCCACTGCAGAGCTCTGGCTGGGGTGACTCTTTGCTCTGGATTTTCTGCACAAGTGTCCAAGCTCTGCTGACTTAACCAGCTGAATCGGGGTTGCCAATGGACCTCGGGTCTGTCCTGCTTTGACAGCGAGCCCTCTGTCCCTTCTTCTCTGAGTGCCCTCAACACCTTCTCCTGCTGTTCCAGAAAGGCAGCCTCTTTCCCAGTTCAGCCTTAGGCAGCAGGCTGCGGGAGAGCCCCTGCTCCCCCCAACCCACCTCCACCCGTTCTTTCCTTGCCTCCTTGCTGAGGACTGTCGTGAACGTATTGATGAAAATCACTGGGAATGTTTTGGGGGCTCGCCCATCTTCACATCCTGTCTCCCCACAGGCTTTTCTGAGGGAAACTTGGCAACATGACAACTCCCCCTCCTGGAAGAGCTGGCCAGCCCGTGAGCTCTCTTTGCCTTTGGCTGGAATGATCTCAGTGCAGGACTGCAGTGCTGGCCCGCACCCCTGATGAGCGGCTTTGATTACCTTTCAGCCATAACATATGGGAAAACAATTTAATGGGTCCCTAATAAACTCAATTTTTGGATACAAAACACACTTAAGAGAAGGTGTCCGCAGGGTAAACATTAACAACTGGGCCTTGGGGTAAACACAGGTGTGAACCATAACCATCTCAACGTGGGACACTCGATGGCCATCATGTCGTGTAGGTTTGACGAAGTTGGCAGCCTCTACAGCCGGATCAGTGGCTAGGATTATAGCCTCTCTGTGCCTTTAAGGTTGGCAGGTCAAGATTTGGGACTGCATTGTGTAGCAGGGTTCAGTCAAAGAACCAGAACTGCTAGGATGGTATCCATATTTTCTCCATAAACATCTTTACCACCGGCTGCTTCGCTGCACAACCAATTGGCATAAGGTAATTTTGCCATAAAAGATAAGGCAACGGGTTGACAGCTGGGTTTCATTTCTCCAAGGATGCAATACTCTCCTCCCACACTGCACCCCTTTTTTGAAGTCTGATGGACTATTGCCACATGAAAAAAATTTTTATTGGAGTTTAGTTGATTTACAATGCTGTGTTAGTTTCAGGTATACTGCAAAGGATCAAATACATATACATGTATAATCTTTACTCTTTTTCTACAGTCTTTTCCCATAGAGGCCATTAGAGTATTGAGTAGCGTTCTCTGTGCTGTATACAGTAGGCCTTTATCAATTATCTGTTTTACATAGAGTAGTGTGTATGTGTCCATCCCAGTCTCTCAATTTATCCCTCTCCTCCTTACCCCTTGGTAATCATTAGTTTGTTTTATACACCCGTAACTCTACTTTTTGTAGATAAGTTCATTTGTAGCATTTTCAAAGATTCCACATATAAGCGATGTCATATGAGATGTGGCTTTTTCTGTCTGACTTGCTTCACTCAGTATGACCATCTCTTGGTCCACCCACGTTGCCACAGATGCCATTATTTCATTCCTTTTTCTGTGGCTGAGTAACATCCCACTGTATATATGTATCACATCTTCTTTATGCATTCCTCTGTCATTGGACATTTAGGTTCCTTCCATGTCCTGGCTATTGTAAATAGTGCTGCCATGAACACCTGGGGCACATATGTCTTTTCAGATTATGGTTTTCTCTGGATATGTGACCAGGAGTGTGACTGCTGGATCATCTGGTAGCTCTATTTTTAGTTTTATAGGGAACCTCCATACTGTTCTCCATAGCAGCTGTATGTCCCCTCTTTTTATATAATATACATCTCAGGCCTCATAATGGTCTCTGTAGAGCTGTAGACTTGGCCGACTTAAAATAGTGGATAATAATAACCTGTATACAGACTTGATAAGACAAAGACGAGAAAATTTACTGGAAGTGTAAAATTAGAGCATGCAAAGTCGAATTGCATACCATACTAGAAAATGACATATTAGTTTGTAAATCTTTCATGAACACAGTTATCACTCAACCCCTCAGGACCACAAATCTTTGTAAGACATGGCTCATAATTCACAAGAGTCTTTGAGAGCATTAATGATAAATTCATTGGATGACTTGGACACACCAGCTTCTTTTCTCCTGCTCTCTCCTCCTGTTTTCCCTTTCTTCTCTTCATCAAATTTATCAATATTGGCAGAATTAGCAGTTGAAGGAAAAAGAAATATTAAGTTCCTCTCTTTCTTCCCCAAAGATATGATCAACCTGATTTCTGATCAATGTAATTTTCTTAAAAATGATGATTTTCCCCCCACTATTTGATAACAGAGAACACGACATAGATGAAACTGATATTTTCATAGAATCTGGCTTTAGATGATTTGGTAAAATATAAGGACTGGACAGGTGATGGAATATTTCAATGTAACCCAGATATGCTCTACCAGTTGTGTACGTTCCATATATCGGTGAGAAATAGAAGAGTACTTCATCTATTCATTTTACTTCCAGGGAAATCTGGAAAAATTGGCAGCAGATTTTGTAATACAGTTTTATATGGTAAAGAACTTACTTCCAACATTAGATCCTGAATCCTTAATGATTGACTTCGAGAAAGGAAGTATCATTGGTTTCCTTAAGATATATCTGAATGCAAGGATAACAAGTATTGACGAAATTTGGCTTCTGTACACTGGTGCCGGGTTTAATCTGGGACACAGAGCTTTGGGTGATGTATTCAGAAAGAAAGCTTTATTGCTTTGCCAGGCAAAAGGGGCCACAGCAGCCATTCCAGATGGTGTGTCCTGCCCTAGAACGGGCAGTGAGGAGTCTCACAGTGTTCAAGGAGCAGGGCGTAGTCAGCTCACGGACCTTCTTCTGATTGGTTGGTGGTGAGGCAACTGGGAATCAACATCATCAACCTTCTGGTTCCAACTGGTCTGGGGTCTACATGCTGGTGAGCAGCATAGAGTTAACTTCTTCCACCTGACGGGGGTTTCAGTATCTGCAAAGCAGCTCAAAGGACATGGCTCAGAATATCATCTACAGTCCTTGAGGAAGAACTAAATGTCTTTGACTTTGTTTAATGGCTAAAGTATCATTATTTTGTATTGCTTGACTGTTTTCCTTTTGTTCTGCATTTTCTCTCTTCTCTGATTAAATTTATTCTTTAACTAAAGGTTTTTTTATAGACAAAAGGCAAGTGGAGGACATGGGTGGCATTTGTTCTGGAAAGGCTCCTCCTTGGTTATAGGATCCTGCTCAGTTGTAGCAGCTGTTTGTTTTATTTGGCAAAAACAAGAACAAGAACAACAACAACAACAATTAATTCTGCAAAGTCATTGACATTGGACCAACGTTGCTCTATCAAACAGATGCTGAATTTAACACAAAAGCTTAAAACATAAAGAGGCGTTAGCACTTCTTTAGTGATGCTATTGGTGGCTCTGTTGAGCTGACGGGTGACCATGACTTGCCCCAAGAGCTGGTTTCATGTTTTGAAACACATGACACTGGAGGAGGAAGAGGATGAGAGTCTCCCAAGCACAGAGTTGAAACCACACTTCCCATAGAACTTTGGAACGTCTACCAGAAGACATCTTACAACCTGCCGAGAACACACATTGGTGAAGTCTTCATGAGGAGAAGCAGGGCTCATTTACAAATGTACCTCCTAGGATTTGGAAACTGATACCTGCCTTAATGAAGACATAAATTTTAGGGCAAAAGGAAACATGCAATGCCAAACTAGGACGCAAGTCAACAAGCAAAAAATTGTGTAAGACTATGAGTGAAGGGAAGATATGGAAGCAAGTGCTGAGACAAAAATCCACAAATTAAAATCAGTTATTTGGGCAGTGTTGCCGTGAACCCACAGACATTTTAATGCATTCAATTTTTTTTTGGTATTTTCATTTCACAATAAAATCTTTTAAAAGTTTTGTTACTAATTTTTCCTGGCTTGTTATGTCCTTTATTTTATTTTCTATGATCAGAATTGTCTTATGATCAATTAATTGTGTGGAGAAACTGCTTCTGGCAAACATTCTTACAGCAAAATGCTTAGAACCCATTAGGATATATAATCAGAAATTTATTGTGGGGATCTGACCTCCCACAATTCTGGGAGTTGGTGAAAAGATGTTGACAAAAAATTAATCAGCAATCTAAGAAAGAAATGGAAAATCTTATTTGAGCCAATATGAGGATTGTAACCCAGAAAGAGCATCTCAGAAAGTTCTGAGAACTGCTCCCCCGCCTTTACAAGTCTAGACACAGTTTATAGAAGTTTTTTGAGATAGAGGGCTGGACATCAATGATACATTATTGACAGTTCACATAACCTGGATCTAAGTATCATCCTGGTAGGTCACGTGACCCTTTATAAGTTCTAAAAGGAATTGTCTTATGGATGCTAGGTCAATGATGCCCTATATGGTTGAACAGCTATTCCTGCCAGTGGGGGAGGTTTAGTGATCCCTGATGCAGGTACATGGTGCATTGTGGTGGGGAGGAGCGAGGCAGAGGGGACCAAAGGGCAGAAAAGAATTTTGTATAAATGTCTCTTGTCTTGACATAAAAAAGTGAAAGAGGAGAGTGAAAAAGTTGGCTTAAAGCTCAACATTCAGAAAACGAAGATCATGGCATCTGGCCCCATCACTTCATGGCAAATAGATGGGGAAACAGTAGAAAGAGTGTCAGACTTTATTTTTGGGGGCTCCAAAATCACTGCAGATGGTGACTGCAGCCATGAAATTAAAAGACGCTTACTCCTTGGAAGAAAAGTTATGAGCAACCTAGATAGTATATTCAAAAGCAGAGACACTACTTTGCCGACTAAGGTCCGTCTGGTCAAGGCTATGGTTTTTCCTGTGGTCATGTATGGATGTGAGAGTTGGACTGTGAAGAAGGCTGAGCACTGAAGAATTGATGCTTTTGAACTGTGGTGTTGGAGAAGACTCTTGAGAGTCCCTTGGACTGCAAAGAGATCCAACCAGTCCATTCTGAAGGAGATCAACCCTGGGATTTCTTTGGAAGGAATGATACTAAAACTGAAGCTCCAGTAGTTTGGCTACCTCGTGCAAAGAGTTGACTCATTGGAAAAGACCCTGATGCTGGGAGGGATTGAGGGCAGGAGGAGAAGGGGACGACCGAGGATGAGATGGCTGGATGGCATCACGGACTCAATGGACGTGATTCTGAGTGAACTCCGGGACTTGGTGATGGACAGGGAGGCCTGGCGTGCTGTGATTCATGGAGTCACAAAGAGTCGGACACGACTTAGTGACTGAACTGAACTGAACTGAACAATGCCCCCAAATCTTTTGTGTCAATGACAGTAGAATTTATATAGATCTACTTGATCAAGCATGATGAACTTTGTCAGATAATTTGTACACAACTTGCAACATGAAAAGCAACTCTGTGGACCCTACAATGACCTCTGGTTGTAAAGAGACCAGTCCAGTGAGACTCACTGACTTTCCATTCACTCTGCAATTTTCATCTAGATTCAACCTTTAACATCTAGATTTAATTAAGAGTTGCAGATGAGTTCATGGATAACTGGAAATATCAATTGTGTGTTTGGGGGGGGGGACAGAATCAGAGAGTGTGATCAAATTGGGGACTCAGCAGTTTCTTTAAAACTAGAAACCTAGGGCTTCCCTGGTGGCTCAGTGATAAGAAGTCAGCCTGTCAAGGCAGACTCCTGATCTGGGAAGATTCCATGAGCTGCGGAGCCTGTGTACCTGAGTACTGAGCCTGTGCTCTGAGCCCAGGAGTTGCAACTAATGAAGTCCATGTGCTCTGGAGTCTGTGCTCAGCGACAAGAGAAGTCCCCACAATGAGAAACCCTCGCAGCACAAGGAGGGAGTAGCCCCATCTCACTGCAGTAATTAAATTAAAAACTAGAGACATACATTTATATCCATGCTATACCTGGGAAAAACTTAGGAATCATTTAGTCTAAAACATGTACTTACTATTTGGAAACAGAGACTCAGAAAGTTACCTGACTTGGAGTCCATTAAAGTGTGTGCATGTATATATATTTAATTTCCATGTAACATTCCAAATTTCAAGTTACGTAGATAACTTACAAAGTACTTCATAGTAAGTAATCTGTAATTATATGCTGTTCCCACATAAGGATAATGTTAGGCTAAAATAAAGGTAAGGCTATTTTTATTAATTAGCATATATTAATATTAAAACATTCTTCAGGTTGCTTGTCAAATTTATTATATGTCTGGGCAATAAAATTATTTTTTTCTACACTATTAACATTCCATAAGATAGTATCACATAATCATTCAAGCACCCTTTTATTATTATAAAATATTGTTGGATTTACTTCCAAGAAAACATATATAAAATTTCCTTGTTCTATGTTATTAGAAACACATTCTTTTGAAAATAAAAGGGAAAGAATGAGTAACAGCACTTTATAATTTTCCTGTTTATTTCTATCAGCACTGTTCTTATAGTTCAGGAAACTATAATATGCAATTAACCTCTATATAAATACTTAAATTTTCATGGAAAAAAAATGACAGATTCCTGTTTCTTAATTTCTCAAGCAATATACTTACTAAGCTATATGCTTAAGTGAGTCATGTAAGGCAATAACAGACAAGATATAAAAACTGTATAAATTTCTGCCTGTGCCACCTCCCTCTAATCAGCAGGAAAAAATGAGTTAAATACTAATTTCAATGAGATGTTACTGAGGTTAACTTAAATATTGTGGCATTTTATATTTGGAGAGAAAAGAGAAAACCTTGACCAAAAGTTAGAGTGGCAGTTGCAACCTGTTCACCAAGGCCATTGTAACATTGAAACCTTTAGAAAGGCAGTGACTAAAAGCAAGGACAAAGAGTTCAAGCATAGACCAATCCACTGAGTCAAGGTTGTCTCTTTTCACTGAAGCAATCATAGAGTCAAAATTAAAATCAATAATTGTATAGTGAGCAACTGAGGATGTAAGGCCAGAGAGGAGAGAATATGAACACATCTCAAAGGATTCAGTCTCTAATAATAAGCGAGGAAAGTCAGTCGGGCTGGAACCAGTGGGAAAGCAGATGCTTGAAATTTCAAATATGAGAATAA
The DNA here is from genome assembly GCA_006408695.1 of Aepyceros melampus. Taxonomy (NCBI): domain Eukaryota; kingdom Metazoa; phylum Chordata; class Mammalia; order Artiodactyla; family Bovidae; genus Aepyceros; species Aepyceros melampus. The sequence continues at coordinate 188,027 of SJXQ01010402.1, forward strand.
AATGAAATCTGCACAAAGACCATAGAATTTGGATTTCTTGGGCCAAGATTTGATCATTCAATCGTGGCATGGCGATCCTTTGCCTTATACTACTAGGTACATCTTGATATTACCAGGTAAGGAGGACCATTTACAAGTTCCAGGACCTCATAGACGTGGGAGTGTATCTGAGAAAACCGAAAGGTAACTTGCGGGTCATTTTCAAACACCATGAAACTCTACCTTTCATCACTCTACCCACCAACCAGATTATTGTCTATCTTTGAGAACAAGCCATGGAATCAGTCAGGTGAAATACAGGGTAAATCAGAAGCACAGAAATAATTGCAACTACAAGGTCTTTCTGTTACTGATGGAAAATGGCATGAAAACTGATCCTTCAGATATTGAGGGATCAACACTATAACCCCTGTTTAAAATCTATATTCTACATCTAAATATTTATGAAATTCAATTATTTTTTTTCTAATTTAGCAAATCTTCTTAATCCTTTGGGCTGCCCTGGTAGCTCAGATGGTAAAGAATGCACCTGCAATTTGGGAGACCTGGGTTCAATCCCTGGGTTTGGAAGATCCCCTGGAAGAGGGCATGGCAACCCACTCCAGTATTCTTGCCTAGAAAATCCCCATGGACAGAGGGGCCTGGTGGGCTACAGTCAATGGCATCACACAGAGTCAGACATGACTGAGCGACTAACAGCACAGCAGTTCATCCTTTATTCAGGCCTTTCTCCATAGCTGCTTTTATTCAGGCCTCTATCATATATTTTTGGGGAGTATTTTAGCTCTCTCATGGGAGAGACAAAAAATGTTCTAATGCCTAAGTTTCATGGATGGCCACTTTTTGCTTTCTGTTATGACCAGACTTTGTTTTGTTTATATCATAGAAGATGCTGAATATCAATGAAGCTGATGACAAAATAGTATAACCTAACACTAGTTTAACTAACTGTAATATAATCAAATGTTAAGAGTAAAGCCCTTCGTATCAATTATACAAGAGACAGTATAATTGGCCTGTAATCTAGCCTGGAGAATTCCATGGGGTCACAAAGAGTAGGACATGACTGAGATACTTTCACTTTCACTTTCATAGAAGAGACAGTTGTTTTTAGGCTTAATAAAGATACAAATAAGCACACACATGTGTGTATGTGTTGGTAGATATATATACACATATAAATAATACATGTTTGTATATATGAGTCTATAAACAGCATGTATATGTAAGTATATATTTTATATAGATAAATATTAAGAAGAGAGGAATAGACATCCCTCATAATACTTGATATATTGTATGCCCTCACTACATAATATACTTAGCAAGGGAAAATTTAAAATTTAAAGGAGGTTCAACAGCTTTGAAACAAACTACAGGTGAATTATAGTTAAATGGCTGAATTATAGGCTTGCTGAACATACAGTGCAAAGACCACAAGCCAGAGGCCTATCTATTTAAGAACAACAAAGTCACAAACTGTTTATATCTTAGAAATCAGTTAGTCCCCCTCTCACCTTGAGTAGAAATTCTCTGGCCTTCTTAAAGGAAGGCCATTTAATCTCCATTTAGAGATAAATCCACACACCTATGGACAGCTTATCTTCGACAAAGGAGGCAAGAATATACAGTGGATTAAAGACAATCTTTTTAACAAGTGGTGCTGGGAAAACTGGTCAACCACTTGTAAAAGAATGAAATTAGATCACTTTCTAACACCATACACAAAAATAAATTCAAAATGGATTAAAGATCTAAACGTAAGACAAGAAACTATAAAACTCTTAGAGGAGAACATAGGCAAAACACTCTCTGACATAAATCACAGCAGGATCCTCTATGATCCACCTCCCAGAATACTGGAAATAAAAGCAAAAATAAACAAATGGGATCTAATTAAAATTAAAAGCTTCTGCACAACAAAGGAAACTATAAGCAAGGTGAAAAGACAGCCTTCTGAATGGGAGAAAATAATAGCAAATGAAGCAACTGACAAACAACTAATCTCAAAAATATACAAGCAGCTTATGCAGCTCAACTCCAGAAAAATAAATGACCCAATCAAAAAATGGGCCAAAGAACTAAATAGACATTTCTCCAAAGAAGACATACGAATGGCTAACAAACACATGAAAAGATGCTCAACATCACTCATTATCAGAGAAATGCAAATCAAAACCACAATGAGGTACCATTTCACACCAGTCAGAATGGCTGCGATCCAAAAGTCAACAAGCAATAAATGCTGGAGAGGGTGTGGAGAAAAGGGAACCCTCTTACACTGTTGGTGGGAATGCAAATTAGTACAGCCACTATGGAGAACAGTGTGGAGATTCCTTAAAAAATTGCAAATAGAACGCCTTATGATCCAGCGATCCCACTGCTGGGCATACACACCAAGGAAACCAGAATTGAAAGAGACACGTGTACCCCAATGTTCATTGCGGCACTGTTTATAATAGCCAGGACATGGAAGCAACCTAGATGTCCATCAGCAGATGAATGGATAAGAAAGCTGTGGTACATATACACAATGGAGTATTACTCAGCTATTAAAAAGAATACATTTGAATCAGTTCTAATGAGGTGGATGACACTGGAGCCGATTATACAGAGTGAAGTAAGCCAGAAAGAAAAACACCAATACAGTATACTCACACATATATATGGAATTTAGAATGATGGTAATGATAAACCTCTACGCAAGACAGCAAAAGAGACACAGATGTATAGAACAGCCTCTTGGACTCTGTGGGAGAGGGAGAGGGTGGGATGAGTTGGCAGAGTGGCAGTGTAACATGTGTGATATCATAAGTGAAACAAATCGCCAGTCCAGGTTTGATGCAGGATGAGGATGCTTGGGACTGATGCACGGGGATAATCCAGAGAGAAGGTGTGGGGCGGGAGGGGGTAGGGGGGAGTCGGGATTGGGAGTTCATGTACACTCGTGGCTGATTCATGTCCATGTATAGCAAAACGAATACAGTATTGTAAGGCAAACAAACTAAAAAAATAAAAATTAATTTAAAAAATTTTTACTTTTTTTAAAATGAGTCATTGCTAAAAAGTTCCATTAAAAATCTTTCATTAGATCCTAAATGTTGTCATTATACTGAGTTAAATCTTCAGCAAATTTTGTAGTTCAAACTGGTGACAGGTGACTCAGGATATGCAAAAAAATCATGCTTTAGTATAACTATAAAATTCGTGCCATCATCACCTTTTTAATTGCCTTTTTGTTTAGTGAGAAGAATTCACATTTGAGGGGAACAAAACTGGGTCTGAAATTCCAGCAATTATACCTAAAAGCTGTATAGACTTGAACAAACAACTTTATTTACTCTCCAGATTTCAATAATCTCACTTCTGATTTCAGAATGCAACTTCTAGGGTTAAGAAAGAAAGGAAAAAGAAAAAGAAAATAGAAGGGAAGAAATAAAATTAATACGTTCTCTGTGTGTATGCTCAGGTGCTTCAGTGGCGTCCAGTTCTTTGTGACCCTATGAACTCTGCCTGCCAGGCGCCTCTGTGCATGGGATTCTCCAGGCAAGAATACTGGAGTGGGTTGCCATGCCCTCCCCCAGGGGATCCTCCCCACCCAGGGATCAAACCCAAGTCTCTCATGTCTCCTTCACTGGGAGGCGGGTTCTTTACTACTAGTACCACCAGATATTATCAAATATATAAAGTTGAAAGAAACAGTTCTGTCAAATTTATATTTAATTCCCTACACTTATAAAGTTAGAAAACCATTTGTGGTTTTGTTTTATCTTAAATCATTATGTTAGAACTTTCCAGGACAAATTTCTAAGAGTCTACATTCAGAAGTCATTTGAGTTAAATTCGCCCATTCCAGTTCATTTAATTTCGCTGATTCCTAGAATGTCGACGTTCACCCTTGTCATCTCTTGTTTGACCACTTCCAATTTGCTTTGATTCATGGACCTGACATTCCAGGTTCCTATGCAATACTGCTCTTTACAGCATCAGATCTTGCTTCTATCACCAGTCACATCCATAACTGGGTATTGTTTTTGCTTTGGCTCTATCCCTTCATTCTGTCTGGAGTTATTTCTCCACTGATCTCCAGTAGCATATTGGGCACCTAATGACCTGGGGAGTTTCTCTTTTGGTATCCTATCATTTTGCCTTTTCATACTGTTCATGGTGTTCTCAAGGCAAGAATATTGAAGTGGCTTGCCATTCCCATCTCCAGTGGAGCACATTCTGTCTACTACAGTGGGCAGGAATCCCTCAGAAGAAATGGAGTGGTCAACAAAAGAGTCCGAAATGCAGTAGTTTGATGCAATTTCAAGAACGACAAGATCTCCAGTAGCATATTGGGCACCTAATGACCTGGGGAGTTTCTCTTTTGGTATCCTATCATTTTGCCTTTTCATATGGGGTTCTCAAGGCAAGAATACTGAAGTGGCTTGCCATTCCCTTCTCAGTGGACCACATTCTGTCAAATAATATGTGGTACATATATACAATGGAATATTACTCAGCTATAAAAAGAATAAAATAATGTCATTTGTAGCAACATTGGTGGACCTAGAGATTGTCATACTGAATGACATAAGTCAGACAGAGAAAGACAAATATCATATGATATTGCTTATATGTAGAATCTAAAAAAAAATGGTACAAATATACTTATTCACAAAGCAGAAATAGTATCACAGGTGTAAAAAAACAAACATGGGACCCAGAAGGAAGGGTGGAGGGATAAACTGGGAAATTGGGATTGATGTATACACACTTCTACATATAAAATGGTTAGAAAAAAGAAAAAGAAAATCCAGAGAAACATGGCTAATTCACCAGTAGCAACTGGCTACAAGGGTTGAAAGAGACTCATGGAACCAGAGTGGCAAAGAGTTTGGGTTAGGACAAAGATTGCTATAGTCTTGGAGCAACAACAAGGCTGTCTTTTAGAAGGCAAAATAGGTAGAAGTTTCAGGAATAAGATGGAGGGCAGCTAATATTCAGAATCAGAGAAGATACTACTGAAATAACTATCATACCCAACAATCTGTGAGCTACAGATTGGAAACACAGTTGTTATACAAGATATACCAAGAAGCTAAAGATTACCAAGGGAGGCAGAGCATCTGCACAGTTAAATAACAAAACCAGGTAGTTGATACTGGCAAATGGGAGCTGTGCAGGAAGGAGTGAATTGTCATCAGGAAATGAGAAGGCTGGAATGGATTTGGAGAGTCAGATGGTTCTTTATCTAGGCTTTGAGGGATAAGAAAGGCAAAGCATGTTTCCAGAAAGAGGATGTCATGAACAAATGTTTTGTCAAAGAAATAGATGTGGCCTTCCTGACAGTTAAAGGCACTGAATGCAATCTTCACTAATGAATAAGCAAATACGTATCTTGCACACCTTCTCTTGCTGTTGCAGAGGAGACCTTATTTGTTCCAAGGTCATAATTAGCATTAAAACATGAAGATACTTGGAGCCAGCAAAGAAGAAAGGGACAATACAGTCAGAAAATACCTGATTCTACCCCATAACTTTTATTTGAGAAAGAAAAACTGGGTGGCATTAGTGCTGGCAGAACTCTGGAGAAAGGGGGGCTTCTCAGCTCATAGGAAACAGTAGCAGAGTAAGTCTGAGATTTCACAAAATATTTTCCTGACAAGTGTAGTGGCCCAAGCCCTATCGACCAACCAATGTAGCAAATAGATACCCTTTTGCATACCAGCTCTCATCAGTTTGTTGCTCATCTTTAGATCTGTCTTAATATCAGTTGAAAGGAGATCTTGGATTCATCACTGATATCTATCATGGACATAGGATATAGAGTATAGGCATTATGTTTATGATGACTGTGTAATTTTCAGGAATATGTACAGCTACATATGACAGAGATCCAGTACCAGTGAGCAAATCTGGATTCATTTATCTCACATAGAGAAAAGTCTGGAGCATTTTAGTTGTTGTTCAGTCACTAAGTCAAGTCTGTTGATGGGTGGAGCTGTGTTCCCTCTGGTTGCTTGACCTGAGGCCAAACTATGGTGGAAGATAATGAAGATAATGGAGACCTCCTTCAAAAGGTCCCATGCACTCACTACTGCACTCTGTTCTGTTA
>SJXQ01010403.1:9727-25520 GCA_006408695.1 Aepyceros melampus
TTTTACCATGACTGGATTCAAGCTATGTATTTTAGGCCAGAATATCAGAGGAATTTCAATCCAAGTGTCGTCGTGACCTCATTGCATGTACAGGTTGGCACTACGTTTTAACTTACTGATGAAATCCACATGCTCACTTTATGAAATAAGATACTACTTGTCTGTCTGCACTATAAAGTTATGCCTTCCATCACAATTAAAAAGCATTTTTCTGAGAGCTGCATTGTAATTGCGTAATTCCCAATACTGTATTAAAATCTCAATCTACTTAACTATGTCTAGGATAGTGATTTCCTCTTTTATTTAGTGGACTACTTTTACTTACTATCATTATGTATTTTGATCCTCAAATAGTTTCAGATTTTGGCAGAGGATCCTATTATTTTATATCCTTTGTCATATTTCATTTTTTTTTAATTAAGCAATGCATTTCTTTTTAGCAGAAGATATTCCATGTTATTCTGTGTTTTCTTTGCCCTAGTCCATGAATCACCAATTTCTTCAAAAAGCTCTATCTTGCTTTTGCTTTGGGGGATGATGTTAAGTAGAATACAACTTATGCCCACTTAGATAGGCTGATTTTTATTCCAAGCCCAAGGCATCTCAGTGGGTATCAGAGGGTGTACAAGTATGTATCCACACACACATATAAACACCTGTACATCCATGTTAATACTCATAATTATTTCTACATCTATCTCTATACATCAAAGGCCATGTGTTTACAATGAAATATCCCATTAAGAGCCAAATCACAAGGTTTATTCCAGTTTTTCCTTTTCTGAGTTTCTCCTCCCAAATACAGTCTCCTCACTGCCCTTAGGTTTGGTGCCACATCAGAATGTCCTTGTCCCTCTACTGGGGCCCTGCCACCCTGGGCAAAGACACCCCCATACATGCCTCTCCCTCCCACAGTGACCTGATTCTGGGGCCCCACTATCAAACTGCTGTCTCCATGGTAACTGGGCTGTCTGCCTCCTAGGAGAACCTCCTCCTCACAGCTCTCTCCCTTACTGTGTCACCCTTCTGCATGGGTGCTCTGCTGACCTTTTTCCAGCTCTGATCCTAAATGTGACTCCAAGTGCCATTCCCCCACCTTAACATGCGTGCACTCCCTTCCCAGCTCAGATTCTTGCTCCCTGTGTGCAAACTCTTCCCTGTGTGCTTTTCTTTCAACTCCACATCTGTCTTGAGGAAACTGCCCAGCTCACCTGGGCTTTGCCTCAGTCTCTGACCCACTGTGCCCCCACCTTCCTGCCTTGCCCCACCTAACAGTCTTATGCCTGCATTTGTCATGAAAGGAAGAGAAGAGTACAAAGGAGAGAAAGAACTGGATGAAGAGGGGGATTTGTGGTTTTGAAACTTAAATTCATTCTCCTCTTCCTAGAAAGTGATCAAGTCTTCGCAGCTCCTTGGGCCTCCATTTATCTGTTCAAAAATACACACTGAGCCCTTATTATTCATATAACTTTTAGACTGCTCATTTAAACAAAGAGAACTATTTCCCTTAGATATAAGATTTAGAATCTCATGCCAAACTAAGAACATTCCATAACTGATGCGCTGAGATTAGGATGTGCTATTTCATTGATAATTGATCACTATGGAAAACATTAAACAAATGAACACCCATCCATTGCATTTCTCTTTGTGTTTTCATATTATAGAAAATCAGGCATTAATCATTTTGAGACTAGTTTTGAGCCAGACAGAAGTTACTTGAAATAAAGTGATTTCCTACTTTATCTTTCATTAAATCACTAACTCTTTGAGCTTATAATTGACTTTCAATATCATGACTATAATGGTATATGCCTGTATTACTGAATGCAAGCAAAGGTAACCTAATTTGCATATTAATCCTATTAAGTAGGTATTTTTATTATAATTTTCAACAAACAGAAAAACTGAAGTATTGAGGTTAAGGGATTTTTCTAAGCTCCCTGATATTATAAGTGATGGAGCATGGAATTACATTTGAGTTGTTATATTTGCTTAACTTGAAATTCTTAATCTTAACTTTCTATGTTCTGACACCCCATCCAGTTCTTATCAGAAATTCTCTTTCACCAGTTTTCTTTATTATTAAGACATAATATATCCCAAACATATCAAACAGGTACATTGTACAATTCCTTTTACAATGTCCCCACTGTTTTGAATGTTCACGTTGAACACTGTACCCCCATAATTTCTATCAGTGATTGAAGACTTATAACATAATCACCATTTCATTTTGAGGATCAACATTGACTATTGTTCTGCAGATATGTAAGTTATACTTCCTATATATTCAAGTACAAAATGTTCAAATAAAGCTGAATAGCTTTAATACATTTATAACTTACTAAGTCTTTTTGTGAATTGTCTCTTTATATCCTTTGTAACTCTACACTGTGATCCTTATCATTTTGGCTTTAAATGCCCATTAACTTTAATTTCTTCTAGGCATTCCCATGAAAACACTTTAGAATGATCATATGGTTATTCATTGCACAAAAAATCAAGTGGGTTTAACTTTTGGAGGGAGACAATCTCTAAGCCTACACAATTGAATGGCCATCCTGTAAGAATTCCTGTGAGCAGTTAGACAAAAATTTGCTCCAACTTATATAAGTCAGATTATGTTTATCTATGAGTGAAAGTATCATTTTCTTCTGAGTATATTGGCACAGATATTCAAAGTACTCCACACAGAATTCTCCTTTGTTCATGCTAAGTCGCTTCAGTCACATCCGACTCTTTGCAATCCTATGCACTGTGGCCTGCTAGGCTTCTCTGTCCATGGGATTCTCCAGGCAAGAAGACTGGAGTGGGCTGCCATGCCCTTCTCCAGGGGATCTTCCCAACACAGGGATGGAACCTGCATCTCAGGCAGCTCCTGCACTGCAGGCAGATTCTTTACCAACTGAGCCACCAGGGAAGCCCTTGCGTGAGGAACATAGGAAAAGTCAGCCTGTGAATCAGTCATTTTTCCTACGTGCACTGTTGAATACAAAATAATCTGTTGTTTATGGCTGATTCTAATATACAGTTGAGCAATTAATGCACACAAAACTGATATCATAATATATTAAATCTATGTTCACTACAGAGCAATTAACATGCTCTTTGCTTGTGAATATAGCCTAAGCTGCAGGCTGCGTATGGGCTTCCCAGGCGGTGCTAATGGAAAAGAATCCACCTGCCAGTGCAGGTAGATATTGTAAGGTAAGGGAACTAGAGAAGGTGAGGCTCAGAGAAAGAGGAGACCGACACTCTACAGGAACAGATCACCTTTAATGAGGCGAGAAGGGGCAGAAGTCAGACAGTGAGCTGCTGCAATCAGTCAAGAAAAGAGTAGGTATATATAGAAAACATATATAAGTGGACATACATTGTTTTGAGGGAGTCTGTTTTTTCCTCAAGGTTATTTTGACTAGTTAGCTTCTAACAAGTGGGGCAAGGAATTCCTGAGACAGGCTGGAGACTGGGACCAGCTGGGAGCTGAACATAATCAATATTAATGTTCCTTTCTTAGGAGGAGAAAGTTCTTTATTCTGTATAGAATGGTGGGAAAGACACGGAAGGGAGTGCTAATGCCAGGCTATTTTGAGCCATGTAACTTTCCTTCAGATATAAGAGACACAGGTTCAATCCTGGGTTGGGAAGATCCCCTAGAGGAGGGCATGGCAACCCACTCCAGTCTCCTTGCCTGGGAAATCCCATGAACAGAGGAGCCTGGCAGGCTGTAGGCCATAGGGTGGCACAGTCGACATGACCCAAGTGACTTAGCATGAACACACACACAGGCTGTACATAGACTAAGAGTGTACAAGCTTTCATTCAGTAAAGATTATTCCAAAACAACAGACCGAATTGATGAACTATCCATGTGGATGGCCAGACCACTTCAGTTATTTTCTCCAGTGACTCTAATGTCTTTGTGGTCAACAAAGGTAATTCCTTTTTTTTCCCACATGTATCTGAAAGGAATTTTATAACAACCTAGATAAAAATTGTTTTAATAAGCACTGTAGTAACTGTGAGAAATATGTTTCCATGCAATTTTGCAAACATTTTTAGAAGACATGAAAATATTATTGATAGTAATTTAATACACAGTAACTTCTATTATACATACATAATTAAGTGAAGTCGCTCAGTCGTGATCGACTCTTTGTGACTCCATGGACTGTAGCCCACCAGGCTCCTCCATCCATGGGATTTTCTAGGCAAGAGTCCTGGAATGGGGTGCCATTTCCTTCTCCAGGGGATCTTCCCATCCAGGGATCAAACCAGGGTCCCACATTGTGGGCAGACGCTTTACCATCTGAGCCACAGCTATCCATAAATAGAAGTTAGTATACATATTTGACATTTCCCTTTCTAAATGTCACTGGGTTTTCTATTTGAATACTATCTTTACTTCTACCTCTCATCTATAATGTCTTTGAATTTGTATTTTCCTTTCTGAAGGAATAAATATTGTTCACTGCTGGTTTGCTTCAAAAGGGCAATGATGTATTAATGAAAATGGAACTCTTTTTGTATAACTGGATATCATGTAAGCACTTTATTTGTACTGTTTACCCAGGAACAAGATTTTTAAATGTTAATTAATTTTGTGATAACCATCTTTTTCTATTCTGTCATAAATAAGATCTAGCCACAATGGGATGCAAGTAGAACTTTATGGTCTCTTCCTATATTTACGTTTAAGAAAAGCTTCTACAACATTTGCTTAAATGAGGACAATCTGCATTTATGGTATTTCAAATGTTCATTATGTTCACTAAAGTTTTATTTTTGTTATTTTTTAGAATGTTTCTAAAGAATTTGTTTTTAGAGCAGTTTTAAGTTCACAGCAAAATTCACAGGAAGGTACAGAAATTTCCCATATACACTCTGCGCCGCAAATGTATAACATTTGATGTATTATCAACATCTTCCACCAGAGTGATACGTTATTATAGCTGGTGAACCTATATAGACAGATCATAATCACCATTTTCCTTAGAGTTCACTCTTGGTGACATACATTATAGTGGTTTGGACAAATGTATAATGACTTGGATCCATAATTATAGTGTCACACAGCATACTTTCATTACCCAAAAAATCCTGTGCTTCTCCCTATTCATCCATCACCTCTCAAAGCCTTGGTAAGTTCTGATCCTTTCAGCATAGCTATAGTTTGGGTTTTTTCACAATGTCATATAATTGGAATCGTATGATACGTAGCCTTCAGATTGGCACCTTTTACTTGGTCATGCGCATTTAAGTTTCTTCCATTCCTTTTTGTAGCTTGTAGCTTACTTCTTTTTATTTCTGAATAATATTCCATTCTCTGAGTATGTCATAAATGAACTTTTAAAAACTTCACATTTTGAAACTATTTATATTGTTTATGAGAGAAATGGAAAAACACTGCCAAAAAAAAAAAATTCCCATTGAAACTTCCCTCAGTCTCCTAATATTATTATTTTCTTTTCTTAGTTTTGGTGTGACCTTGGTACAGTTATGAAAAGTAGGCAGATAACATTGGTACAGTGCACTTAACTAAGTCACAGATTACCTCTAACGCCACGTGTTTTCTCACTCATGCCTGTCTGTGAGTCAGAATCCCACTCCTGATATCACACTGCATTGAGCCATCCTCTCCTTATTCTCCTCTGATCCATTGCATGTCCTGCTGGTTCCTTGGCTTTCATGGCCTTGACATATTTGAAGGTATTTTTCAGAATATCTCACTATTTAGGCTTATCTAATATCTTCTCATAAGTGGAATGGGGTTATGACACTGAAGAAAGAATATCCTAAGATCATTATTTTTCTCTTGCCATGCTTTGCTTTCTAGATGTGAGTCATTAAGTTCAGGCTACATTCAAGAAATAGGGAGCTAAGTTTCACATCCTGGTGGAAGAAATATCAAAGATTTGCAGACATATGTTAACTATGCCACAGTAATTAATATATATTTAGGAGAAGATCATTTGAGGCTATTCAAATATTCTATTTCTACTTAAAGTTTACTGACTAATTTTAGTAACCATCTGTAGATCTTGCTTACTGCAATTATTACTCTAGTGCTTAACTGGTGGCTATTTTTCTCATTATTTTTACATTTATTAATTGGAATTCTATGGTAAGGTAGAATTACCTCCTTGTATCTGTTTATTCATTTTGTCATTTTACTATCAGGAGAGACTTACCTGTTTGAAAATCATTCTTTTGGCTATAATTCAATACAATCATATTTATTTTGTTGCTCATATTGTTCTTGATTCAGTTATTTAGATCTTTTAGGGAGAACTCCTCTTATTTTTTTGGAGACTTTATTTTTAGAGGCTTCAAAATCACTGAAGATGGTGACTGCAGCCATGAAATTAAAAGATGCTTGCACCTTGGAAGAAAAGCTATGACCAACCTAGACATCATATTAAAAAGCAGAGATGTTACTTTGCCAACAAAGGTTTGTCTAGTCAAAGCTATGGCTTTTCCAGGAGTTATATATGGATGTGAGAGTTGGACTATAAAGAAAGTTGAGTGCTGAAGAACTGATGCTTTTGAACTGTGGTGTTGTGGAAGACTGTTGAAAGTCCCTTGGACTGCAAGGAGATCCAACCTGTACATCCTAAAGGAAATCAGTCCTGAATATTAATAAGAAGGACTGATGCTGAAGCCGAAACTCCAATACTTTGGCCACCTGATGTGAAGAAGCGACTCATTGGAAAATATCCTGATGCTGGGAAAGATTAAAGGTGGAAGGAGAAGGGGATGACAGAGGATGAGAAGGTTGGATGTCCTCACCGTCACAAGGGACATGAGTTCGAGTGTGCTCTGAGAGTTGGTGATAGACAGGGGAGCCTGGCCTGCTGCAGTTCATGGATTCACAAACCGTCAGACACAACTGAGTGACTGAATTGAATTTATTTTTTAGCAATTCCTTATTTTTGCACTTCAGGCTTAACGTTGTATTTCTGCTGCCTAAAACCAACCATTTCTTCAAAGAATCATGGTTCCTTTTACCATTGTATTTGAAAACTAAATTTGAGTGGTACCTAAGCTCATTTCAATTGGGGTATACAGTTGTCAGAGGACAGAGAGAGGAAACACATGTATCTACATTCATTACAATGTAGATATTTGTGCTAACTAATTCTCCCCTGCCAACACACACATATTTATATTTCTACATCTTTTAAACTAACAGCATTTTATAGTGGTATCTCTCTTATTCAGCACTCTTATTCAGAGTTTTGATCAATATTTCCTCTCTTACTTACTTGCAACTTCTTTCTCTGGCCATGAGAAAGGTGGCTCCCATTATTGACAGTGTAGTTCCTTTAGATGTGCTTGATGGCTTTTCAGAATTGGTAACCATATAAGTTAGAAACAAATTTACCAACTACTGTTTTTTTTTTTTTTTGAGTGTCACAATAGTAAATCAAAACATTGCTTTCCAAACTTACTTAACTGTGCTCCTCTTGAAGGTATATTACATAATTTTAACATAGTTAAATTAGTTTGCTAGGGACTGAGTTTCACTCAGTTTTTCCAAAATCTGGCTTGATGTTGTTGGTATGATTGTCTCCATTTGTTTCTAAAGGGGACTCCCACCCAGGGGGTGTCTGCAGAGTGCAGAGCTGGGGTGCAGGGAAGGAGCTGGCTGGGCAGAGGGTCATCTCTGGGCTGTGAACTTGGGGGTGCTGAGCAGCCCAGAGGTTGGTGGCCAGGACCTCGGGTGGCACTGAGGTGGGGGCGGCCCTTCCCTAGGTGGACGCAATCGTGCCCTCACCTGACTCTTAAGGAGCCTGCCACCGCACACAGGGGAGGGAGCAGGTGGGCCATTGCCCCACTGAGACCACTCACTGCCCTCCTGGACAGCTGGAAGGATCACACTCTTCCCTCCCTCTGCCCCAGTCCCATGGGCATGGCTGGCTCAGGCAGGGCTGTGGCAGTGGGCACAGACGCCCAGCTTACGCTAGAGGCAGGTTGCCTAGCGCCGGCTAGACTCTGCAATGGGAGGCTGAAGCCTAATGTCTCCAGAGTCCTCCCCAAGTAGAGGCCTCTGAGGTGGAAAGGATGGAGGCAGACGAGGTCAAGGGGCAGTTTGGGGTCACGGGACTCACTTGTAGCCCCTGGCTCCTGGAAGCCCCTCTCCCTCTGCTCACAGCCCTCGTGGGCCTCACTCTCTGCAGTAAGGGTCTCGCCAGCCATCAAGTGGCTCCTCAGAAGGACACACATCTCCTCAGATAGGGCATAGGGCTCCCTAGGGGGCACTTGTGGCTCCTCAGGGAGGGCACGTGACTACTCAGGGCGGGCACGGGCTCCCTACGGGGGCACATGTCTCCCCAGGGCAGGCACGGGCTCCCAGGGCTGCATGGCCCCTCAGGGTGGGCACGTGACTCCCAGGGAAGGTGACAGGAATTGTCTAAGCAGGATAGTGAGATTCTCAAATATTTATGCAAATGGTTATGGCAGTTGGCGTTTGTCAGCTTAGTAGTAATAGAGTAGTGTTTGTTGCTAAGTCATGTCTGACCCTTTGCAACCCCACTGACTGTAGCCTGTCCATGGGATTTCCCAGACAAGAATACTGGAGTGGGCGGCCATTTCCTTCTCCAAGGGATCTTCCCCACTGAGGATCATGAGTGCATTTGTACACTTTTCAGTCACTACTGCAGATTATATGCCATTTTTAGTCTCTTAATACCATCAATAATTTGAGCCCCAAATCATTTCTGATATTACCAGTGTTTAGTTTAGTGTTAGATTGCATTTGATCTGTAAGAGAAAACTTGGTCTTAAAAGTCTTATGGCATCAGTTGAACGTAATGAGCAGAAATTTGATAGGAGATAAGGTTACATTGAAGACATAACAGGCAAATGATGACTGAAACTGTGAAAATGGCGGTGGATATGGAAGGGGACAGTTGTAAATTCAGCTTGGACAGCCTAAAGTGTTTGCACTGGGGAAATCTGAACATTACATCTTAGGAGAAGGAAATAAACATTTAAAAGAATTCAACAGAGTGGTAAATGTTAGATGTCATATACAGTCCATGGGATTACCTTCTGACAGGGAGGAGAAATTGTTGACAGATGCTGAATATACACATTAAATGAGAGTTTAACAAGAAGTTATGGAAACCTAATTTGTGGGGGGCAGGGGAGGCTGGTTCATAGACTCTTTGGACACAAGCTCCTGAGTAAAATTAAGCGAGGTTTAGATATGTTATGAACTGTATCTAATATTAATTTCTTCTTACTGCATACTTTACTGGATCCCAGCTTAAGTGATGGTTTGCATAGTATTCTAAAGTATCAATACATTTGATAGCTTTTTAACTTTGGTTCAACAAGCACTTACCTCATTTTATAATCATGAGCTGGTAGTTACACAAAGGCAGGAAGCTGTTTTATTTGTATAGAAAGCATGGGAATTCTAATCTAAACTGTATTGGAAAAATGTGTGTGTCCAATATTTAATAGTCATTTTAAAATTGTGAGTTGGTACAGAGTTAAAATAACATAGTAAATACTTGATATGACTAGATGTTGCTTTGTCTAGGCTCCTTTTTAATTTGTTTATTTAAAAAACATTAGATTTGATAAATATTAGGCACAGAATGCTGTCTTATACATTCAGTTGTAGAAAATTCTATTCCAATTAATACTTTCAGAAAACATCTCCATAAATGAAGATGTACTTTCTAACAGCTTAGAAGGTACTCTTTGCCTGTCATAAACCAAAACTGCATTCCACTCTTTTAATAAAATCTTAAAAGGCAAAGATACTGACTATATTTATATATCCATCTATTATCTATGTACTCCAACAAATATGAGCAATCATTTTTTACCGGAAAGTAGAGTATTGGTTTGAGAACCTATCCTGAGTCACAGAGTTGGTTTTCTTTGAGATTTTTTTACTGCTTGTCACTAATTATCAGGAAAAATTATTCTCTCATCTGTCACTTAAATGTCTGTTTGTCCTGAGCCTATAAGGGTCCAGTACCACTAAAATATACCTGAAAATCTACTCTATCAAACGAGTAATGGTGGTGACTTCACCATTGCTCACTCACTTTTAAGGACACCAGATTTCAGGAGACAGCCTGCTGGGAGATTGTGAAGGGGAGGCAGCGGTTCCGTGATGGTAAGCCTAAGGAAGATCATGTGGGAGTTTCAGAAGTGTGATGCTAGTTAGACACAGCTTCTGAGGCGTATGTGAATCTGTACTGCGTTCAGTGTGGGGACGGGGCTTCGTTTGCTGGAGTTGCTGTAACAGACATTACAGACTTAGTGGCAGCAGAAATCTCTATCTCGCCGGGGGCTAGAAGCCTGCGATGGATGTGTGAGCAGGGTTGGTTTCTCCTGAGGTCGCTCTCCTTCTGTGGATGGCTATGTTCTCTTTGGGCTTCCCAGGTGAAACAGTGGTAAAGAATCCACTGGCCAGTGTAGGAGATGCGGGAGACGTGGGTTCAATTCCTGGGTCAGAGGATCCCCTAGAGGAGGAAATGGCAACCCACTCCAGTATTCTTGCCTGAAGAATCCCATGGACAGAGGAGCTTGGGCTCACAAAAGAGTTGGCATGACTGAGCACAGCATGCGTGTTCTCTTTACTTCTGCATTTAGTCATCCTTCTGTATCTCTGTATCCAGATTTCCTTTTCTTAACAGTGACTCCAGTCATAACTGGGGGATTAAGAGCTCACCCTACTTCAGTTCAGTTCAGTTCAGTCGCGCAGTCGTGTCCGACTCTCTGCGACCCCATGAATCGCAGCATGCCAGGCCTCCCTGTCCATCACCAACTCCCGGAGTTCACCCAGACTCACGTCCATTGAGTCTGTGATGCCATCCAGCCATCTCATCCTCGGTCGTCCCTTTCTCCTCCTGCCCCCAATCCCTCCCAGCATCAGGGTCTTTTCCAATGAGTCAACTCTTCGCATAAGGTGCCCAAAGTACTGGAGCTTCAGTTTTAGCATCATTCCTTCCAAAGAAATCCCAGGGTTGATCTCCTTCAGAATGGACTGGTTGGATCTCCTTGCAGTCCAAGGGACTCTCAAGAGTCTTCTCCAACACCACAGTTCAAAAGCATCAATTCTTCTGTGCTCAGCCTTCTTCACAGTCCAACTCTCACATCCATACATGACCACAGGAAAAACCATAGCCTTGACTAGACGGACCTTAGTCGGCAAAGTAATGTCTCTGCTTTTGAATATACTATCTAGGTTGGTCATAACTTTTCTTCCAAGGAGTAAGCGCCTTTTAATTTCATGGCTGCAGTCACCATCCTCTTTAAAGTCCATATCTTCAATACAATCACATTCTGAGGTCCTAAGGATTAGGATTTCAACATATGAAATTTGGGGAGACAGTTCAACCCATAATGGGGAGGTATCGAAGGCATCTAAAGTGTATATATATATATATACACCACACACACACATATTTAATATTATGCACATGTATAAATATATAACATGTATATATATATGCTACTATTTTAGAATGATTATCACAAAGGGACTATTATTTATTTGTAGGACCTATGGGGATAGTTTAAAAATTATTTCAGAAGATAAACTTGTGCTGTAAAATATACTTATTTATGCAGAGTATTTCTACATTGAATACCAGATAATTTTGTTCAGAAAAATAGGCCTGAGAAAGAAAATTAATCTGTATAAGCTGGATAGAAAACATTTTTTATGGGCAGGAATGCTTGCAGTTGTCATATGTTACAAGCTGTTTCATATCCTGTGCACTTAAATACAATGTAAACTCTCACATTTCTAAAATTTTCTCATTTAGCAACTTATAAAAACAACCTTGCTTGAGAGCAGGTTTAAAAATAATCCATGCATTGAAAAGAAGCAAGAGTCTGATTATTTTACTTAGTAGTTATAACTGTGTTGTTGTTGGGTTGCTAAGTTGTATCTGACTCTTTGAGACCCCAAGCACTGTAGCCCGCCATGCTTCTCTGCCCATGGGACTTTACAGGCAAGAATACTGGAGTGGGTTGCCATTTCCTGCTCCACAGGATCTTCCCATCCCAGGGATCAAATCTGCAGCCCCTGCTTTGGCAGGTGGATTCTATACCAAGTGCGCCACTTGGGAAGTGTAATGGAGATAAATGTGTAACATTTTCAAGAAAATTATTAGTTGCTAGTTAGAAAGCATTTGAAGTTTTGCCCAGAAGTCTTTAGAGGACTTCCAGCTGGGCTTCCAGTGGGGAGCTCATCTGTCACCCCTGTCCACCATTCTCCTCATTCAACAGAGATGAGTAAAGTATTTCATCCTCCATGGTGTGGGTGAGACTTTAATCAAGTGAAGGCTTTAATAGAACAAAGACTGACTCTTTCCAAACAGGAAGGAATTGTGGCAGCAAACAGCCTTTCAAATTGAACTGCAAAGGTGGTTCTTGCCATACATCTGCCCTTCAAAGCTTGGACATGTTGCCTCCATAGTAGCATATGTGTACGAAGTCACTAAGTCGTGTCATACTTTTTGTGATTCCCTGGACTGTAGCTCATCAGACTCCTCTGTCCCTGGGATTATCCTGGCAAGAATAATGGCAATTTCCTCCTTCAAGGGATCTTCCTGACCTGGGAATAATAACATGAGCCAGTTCCTTAAAATCAATTAATATCTCGCCTCTCTCCACCGCCCCCCTCTCCCTACTGTCTGTGTGTGTGTGTTTGTGTGTGTGTGTGTCTTCTGTTTCTCTGGGGAACCCTCACCAATACAATTACTGTCAAGACAGGGAATCAGTGTAGATCAGGATCTCTAGTATTCCACCTTTAAAGGCAAAACTTAACACCCAGGTGTGATTCTCAGAGTGCTGCACACAGAGCCTTCCCTCCTTCCTGTCCTTCAGGGACATGTTCGTGGGGCCGCCCTTCTGCTGCCATCATATTAGACAGAACTGTATTTGAGTAAGTTTTTGGTTGAATATGTTGCACATACTTTCTCCTTTTCATTCACTTAGTGATATCTATTAATGAACAAAATCCGTCTATTTAAAATAGTTCAGTTTATCATTTTTCATTTATAATTAGTTTTTTTTTCTCCTGCTGAATACTTCTTTATTACCTATCTTGGGTTCATGAATATTTTTCCGCATTTTATTTAAAAAATGTTTTGAGTTCCTGATAATGGAAGTATGGGGAAAATGAGAAAATTCCTTAAAACAAGTAAAACTGGAAAAAAAAAAGCTATTTAAAAAAGTTCAGTTCTCTAGAAATCAACCAAAGGTCAGAAGAAGTTGAGACGTGAATATATAGGAAAACTGCTAGTGGGAAGTTTGTGACCCTCTTGCCTGGATGCTGTCTTCATCTTGCTACCTCAACTGTCACTCTCAGCTCAGGTCACAAACACTTGCCTTCTTTCTGGCTGGAAAGGACAGACTCACTTCAGTGTGGCTGAGAGTAGCTAAAGTTATTTTGGGGGTGAGAGGATCATAGATAGACGGAGCTTATAACTCTCTTCACATCCGTACTGACTGCTAACCAGTGTATGTTGGGTGCCACAGGTAACCTAGAGAAAACTTGAAGCCTGGATACATTTGTAAACTTATTGAACCATTGAATGTGACCGCTCAAACTACAATCTACTCAGAAGGCAAAGAGTAGATATCTCATTGGCATAAAATGTCTTAGCTTAACCTATTGCTCAAATCACTGCTGGCTTTTCACCACCGAATATGGTATTATTAGCTGTGGGTTTGTCATATATGACCTTTATTATGTTGAGGTATGTTCCTTCTGTGCCCACTTTCTGGAGTTTTTTGTCATAAATGGATGTTGAATTTTATCAATTGATTACTCTATTTGTTCTTTATTTTCTACATTGTATCAGCCAGACTCAGTGCTTTGGATTTCGATGTAAGTGGTAGAATCTGCAGAACAGTCAGGTGGAAATATGATTTGAATTGCACTGAAGCTACAGAGGCATCTGAACAGTAAATATTTTTAAAATATTGTCTTTCAGTACATGAAGGACATCTATATATATATATTTTTTTTTTCTTTATTAGGTCTTTAATTTCCCTTCACGTTTTACTGTTCTCGGTGTGCAGGTCTTAAAAATATTGTGTTAATTTATTACTAATTTTTATCCTGATTTGGAGGTCACTGTAAGTGGTATGTAAAAATTTCTTTTCCAGATTGTATGCTGCTAATATTAAAGACTCAACCTGATTATAGTATATTGGCTTTAACTTCAGGACCCATTAGATGACAACTCACTAGTTCTAGTAGCTTTTCTGAATGACATTTGAATGACAGCTGAATTTTTACCTGAGATTTACAGAGAAACTGGTGGTCCTCACAGCAACCACAGCAGACTCCACACCCCCACATGATTCTGCCTCATGCAGAACAGTGCTCCTTCATCCCAGGCCAGGATGGTCAGCCATCTCCCTCCACCTGGCTTTTTGTTACTTTGAAGTCATGGAGTATCTTCAGAACTAAAACTCCTGCCCTGCTCTGCTGGAGTCCTTCTGTTTCTGCCAAAAAAAATATGGTGCTTATTAGAAAGATGTGCTATTACTATGAGCATCTCTTTTTGCAGTGGTGACTAAAGAGAGGGCTGAAGCAACAAGGTATCTGTCTCCCTTGGAGTGACCCCCATCCTGAGCGAGAAGAGGCTGACACTTTCCTGTTTGAACTACCAAGCCTTTGTTGTATGCCTTAATAACTGCAGCCAAGGACTTCTCTGGTGGTCCACTGGTTAAGACTCTGTTCTTTCAATGCAAGGGGCTGAGTTTGAACCCCTGACTGGGGAACTAAGATTAGGTCCTGCATATGCTACATGATGAGGCAAAAAACAAACAAACAAATTAATTAACCACTTATTATTAAAGCAAGCCAAAACCCCCCAAAAATCAACCATGCAGCCATGAGGGAGATCCTAATATATTTCTCAGTTTTTAGCTTGCTCCCATTCTGTTTATAATCATAATTACTGCAAACTCCTTCCAAGTTCTGAAAGTATATCTTATTAGAATTCTAGCTTTCCATTATGTTTTGTGTTTTGTCATTTAGTAATTTTTGCATATTTTTACTGAGAAGGTTGATTTCTGGCTTAGAAATATGTGTGGTTAAGGAGAAAGATGGGGACAGGGATGAATTGGGAGTTTTGGATTTACTTATACATACTCTGTGCTTAAAATAGATATTCAGTAAAGCCTGAAGTCAGGCAGGTTGATTCCTCCAGTTCCATTCTTCTTTCTCAAGATGGCTTTGGCTATTCGAGGTTTTTTTCTATTTCCATACAAATTGTGAAATCATTTGTTCTAGCTCTGTGAAAAATATCGCTGGTAGCTTGATAGGAAATTGCATTGAATCTGTAGATTACTTTGGGTAGTATACTCATTTTCACTATATTGATTCTTCTGATCCATGAACATGGTATATTTCTCCATCTATTAGTGTCCTCTTTGATTTCTTTCATCAGTGTTCTATAATTTTCTATATATAGGTCTTTAGTTTCTTTAGGTAGGTATAATCCTAAGTATTTTATTCTTTTCATTGCAATAGTGAATGGAATTGATCCCTTAATTTCTTTTTCTACTTTCTCATCATTAGTGTATAGCAATGCAAAGGATTTCTGTGTGTTGATTTTATATCCTGTAACTTTACTATATTCATTGATTAGCTCTAGTGGAGTCTGGTGGAGTCTTTAAGGTTTTCTATGTAGAGTATCATGTCATCTGCAAACAGTGAGAGTTTTACTTCTTCTTTTCCAATCTGGATTCATTTTATTTCTTTTTCTGCTCTGATTGCTGTGGCCAAAACTTCCAGAAC
>SJXQ01010404.1:0-11873 GCA_006408695.1 Aepyceros melampus
CTTTTCCTATTTGGAACCAGTCTGTTGTTCCATGTCCAGTTCTAACTGTTGCTTCCTGACCTGCATACAGATTTCTGGATGAAGCACAAGCTGGAATCAAGATTGCTAGGAGAAAAACCAATAACCTCAAACACACAGATGGCAGTAAGTGAAGAGTAACTAAAGAGCCTTTGCATGAAGGTAAAACAGGAGAGTGAAAGCGCTGGCTTAAAACTCAACATTAAAAAAAAATGCTAAGAACATGGCATTTGGTCCCATCACTTCATGACAAGTAGATGGGAATAAAATGGAAACAGTGACAGTCTTTATTTTCTTGGGCTCCAAAATCACTGTGGACAGTGACTGCAGCATGAAATTAAAAGATGTTTGCTCCTTGCAATAAAAGCTATGACAAACATAGACAACATATTAAAAAGCAGAGACATCACTTTGCCAACAAAGGCCTGTATATTCAAAGCTATGGTTTTTCCAGTAGTCATGTATGGATGTGAGAGTTGGACCATAAAGAAGACTGAGCATGCAAGAATTGATGATTTGGAATTGTGGTGTTGGAGAAGACTCTTGAGAGTCCCATAGATAGCACGGAGATCAAACCAGTAAATCCTAAAGGAAATCAATCCTGAATATTCATTGTAAGGACTTATGCTGAAGCTGAAGCTCCAATACTTTGGCCACCTGATGCAAAGAGCAGACTTATTGGAAATGACCCTGATTTTGGTAAAAATTGAGGGCTAGAGAAGAAAGGGATGACAGACAATGAGATGGATTGATGGCATCACTGACGCAATAGACATGCGTTTGAGCAAACTCTGGGAGATAGTGAAGGACAGTGAAACCTGACTGCTGTAGTTCATGAGGTTACAAAGAGTTGGACAAGATTTAGCAACTAAACAACAACAAAGTATATGCATTTGGTGTCATATCTAAGACATGTTTGCCTATTCTATGGTCACACAGATTTTTCACCTGTTTTTCTGCTTCTGTTCTTCCTTTTCTCTTCCTTTTCCCACTCCTTCTCTTTTCCTTTCCCTTTCCCTCTTCCCATTCCTCTCTCTGCCTCCTCAAACTCCTCCACCTACTCCTTTAGTTTAGAATTACATTTAGTTCTATAATCTATTGTAAGTTTATATTTTATGTTAGTAAGGCATTGTAAACAAAATAAATGAAAATTAACTCTGATTTTAATTTTTATGGAGATGCTTGAATGTCCCAGCACCACTTATTGAAAAAAATTTATCCTTTCTTAACTGAATTGCTTTTGCATCTTTGTTGAAAATCAGTTGGCCAAGTTAAGTGTAATTGGGCTTCTAGACTCTATTCTGCTCCATGTCTACCCTTTTGCTATTACAAAAATGTGATTATTTTAGGTTTATAGTAAGTTTAAATAAAGTCTTCCAACCTCATTCTTCCTTTTGAAAAAAAATGGCGTACTTGTACTTTCTCTTTCAAATATAAATTATAGAGTCAGCATTCTAAATTCTAAATATCCCTTTAGGAATTTGGTGGGTTTGTGCTGAATCTATAGATCAGTTAGAGAAGGACTGATTTATTTATTTTTATTTATTTTTTATTTTTTTAATTAATTTTTATTTTTTAGTTTGTTTTGCTTTACAATACTGTATTCGTTTTGCTATACATTGACATGAATCAGCCATAATAGCCAGAACATGGAAGCAACCTAGATGTCCATCAGCAGAAGAATGGATAAGAAAGCTGTGGTACATATACACAATGGAGTATTACTCAGCCATTAAAAAATACATTTGAATCAGTTCTAATGAGGTGGATGAAGCTGGAGCCGATTATACAGAGTGAAGTAACCCAGAAAGAAAAACACCCATACAGTATACTTATACATATATATGGAATTTAGAAAGATGGTAAGGATAAACCTGTATGCGAGAGAGCAAAAGAGACACAGATGTATAGAATAGCCTTTTGGACTCTGTGGGAGAGGGAGAGGGTGGGATGAGTTGGCAGAGTGGCAGTATAACATGTATGATATCATAAGGACTGATTTATTAACAATATTTGTATTGTATGTAATAATGTAAATTACATTGATTGGTTTTGAAATATCAAACCAATCCTGCAATTTCAGGATAACATCTTTAGTTATAACATCTTATACTTTTAATAAAATGCTTGAATTATTAGCAAAAAATTTTTTGAGGAAAGGATTCTTACATTTATATTTATAAGATATATTGATTTGTCATATTCTTTTAAAAAAATTTTTTTTGTATCATCTAAATGCTGATATAAAAAACTGTTATCTCATTTTCTTCTTTCTGGAAGGTTTGTATATAATTGGTATTCTTTCTGCAGTACTTGGGAACTAAAATCATTTGGGCCTAAAGTATCTTATTTGTAATGTATCGAGATACAAATTCATATTTAAAATAGGTATAGGACTGTTCATATTATCTTTTTATTGAAAGTGAAAGTCACTCAGTCATGTATGACTCTTCATCACCCCGTGTCCTATACAGTCTATAGCATTCTTCAGGCCAGAATACATGAGTGGGTAGCCTTTCTCTTCTCCAGTGGATCTTTCCAACCTGGGTCTCCCCCATTGCAGACGGATTCTTTATCAGCTGAGCCAAAAGGGAAACCCAAGAATACTGGAGTGGATAGCCTATTCCTTCTCCAGCGGATCTTCCTGGCACAGGAACTGAACCCAAGGCTCTTGCAATGCAGGCAGATTCTTTACCAACTTCACTATCAGGGAAGCCCTTGAGTGAGCATTAATAGATTATTTTTTTCAAGGAATGTGTTGGTTTGACCTAAGTCCTAAATTTATGAGCATTAAGTTGTCTGTAATATCCTTCATTATCCTGATATTGTCTGTCAAATTTGCATTGATGTCCTCTTTCATTTTTGACACTGATAATTAACATCTTCTTTAATTGTCCTTAGTCACTTTAATTCAGTCCAGTTCAGTCTCTCAGTCAGGTCTGACTCTTTGCGACCTCATGGACGGCAGCACACCAGGCCTCCTCTCCATCACCAACTCTCAGAGTTTACACAAACTCATGTCCATTGAGCCAGTGATGACATCCAACCTCTCATTCTCTGTCATCCCCTTCTCCTCCTGCCCCCAACCCCTCCCAGCATCAGGGTCTTTTCAAATGAGACAGTTCTTCGCATCAAGTGGCCAAACTTTTGGAGTTCCAACTTTAGCATCAGTCCTTCCAATGAATATTCAAGACTGCTTTCCTTCATGATAGACTGTTTGGAACTCCTTGCAGTCCGAGGGACTTTCAAGAGCCTTCCCCAACACCACAGTTCAAAAGCATCAATTCTTCAGTACTAAATTCTCTTTATACTCCAATTCTCACATCCATACATGACTACTGGAAATACCATAGACTTGACCAGATGGACCTTTGTTGGCAAAGTAATATATCTGCTTTTTAATATGTTGTCTAGGTTGGTCATAACTTCCCTTCCAAGGATAAGGATCTTTTAATTTCATGGCTGCAGTCACCATCTGCAGTGATTTTGGAGCCCAGAAAAATAAAATCAGCCACTGTTTCCACTGTTTCCCTATCTATTTCCCATGAAGTGATGGGGCCAGATGCCATGATATTAGTTTTATGAATGTTGAGCTTTAAGCCAACTTTTTCACTCATCTCTTTCACTTTCCTCAAGAGGATATTTAGTTCTTCTTTGCTTTCTACCATAAGGGTGGTGTCATCTGCATAGCTAAGGTTATTGATATTTCTCCAGGCAATCTTGAATGCAGCTTCTGCTACGTCCAGCACAGCATTTCTAATGAGATATTCTACATATATGTTAAATAAACAAGGTAACAATATACAGCCTTGACTACTCCTTTGCCCATTTGAAACCAGCCTGTTGTTCCATGTCCAGTTCTAACTGTTGCATCCTGACCTGCATACAGGTTTCTCAAGAGGCAGGTCAGGTGGTCTGGTATTCCTATCTCTTTCAGAATTTTCCATAGTTTATCATGGTCCACACAGTCAAAGGCTTTGGCATAGTCAGTAAAGTGGAAGTATTTAATTTTCTGGAATTTTCTTGCTTTTTTGATAATCCAAAGATTGTTGGCATTTTGATCTCTGGTTCTCTGCTTTTTCTAAATCAAACTTGAACTTCTGGACTTTCATGGTTTCATGGTTCACATACTCTTGAAGCCAGGCTTGGAGAATTTTGAGCATTACTTTATTACATTTATTTTGAGATGTGTGCAATTGTGCAGTAGTTTGAGCATTCTTTGGCATTGCCTTTCTTTGGGATTGGAATGTAAATTGACATTTTCCAGTCTTGTGGCCACTGCTGAGTTTTCCAAATTTGCTGGCATATTGAGTGCAGTAATTTCATAGCATCATCTTTTAGATTTTGAAATAGCTCAACTGGAATTCCATCACCTCCACTAGCTTTGTTCATAGTGATGATTCTTAGGGCCCATTTGACTTCACATTCCAGGATGTCTGGCTCTAGGTGAGTGATCACACCATCAAGATTATCTGAGTTGTAAAGATCTTTTTTTGTATACTTCTCCTGTGTATTCTTGCCAGCTCTTCTTACTATCTTCTGCTTCTGTTAGTTCCATACTGTTTCTGTCCTTCATTGTGCCCATCTGTGTATGAAATGTTACCTTGGTATCTCTAATTTTCTTGAAGAGATCTCTAGTCTTTCCCTTTCTTTATTGTTTTCCTCTATTCTTTGCACTGATCACTGTGGAAGGCTTTCTTATCTCTCCTTGCTGTTCTTCTGCCTTCAAATTGTTATATCTTTCCTTTTCCCCTTTGCCTTTCACTTCTCTTCTATTCACAGCTCTCTGTAAGGCCTCCTCAGAATGGCAAATCACTTCAGTATTCTTGCCTTGAGCACCCCATGAACAGTATGAAAAGGAAAAATGATAGGACACTAAAAGATGAACTCCCCAGGTTGGTAGGTGCCTGATATGCTACTGGAGATCAGTGGAGAAATAACTCCAGAAGGAATGAAGGGATCACAACAAAGCAAAAACATCACCCAGTTGTGGATGTGAATGGTGATGGAAGTAAAGTCTGATGCTGTGAAGAGCAATACTGCATAGGAATCTGGAATGTTAGGTCCATGAATCAAGGTAAATTGCAAGTGACAAACAGGAGATGGCAAGAGTGAACACCAACATTTTAGGAATCAGCGAGATAAAATGGACTGGAATGGCTGAATTCAACTGAGATGACCGTCATATCTACTACTGTGGGCAAGAATTCCTTAGAAGAAATGAGGTAGCCATCATGGTAAACAAAAGAGTTTTAAATGAAGTACGTGGATGCCATCTCAAAAAAGACAGAACGGTCTCTGTTCATTTCCAAGGCAAACCATTCAGTATCATGGTAATCCAAGTCTATGCCTGGACCAATAATGCTGAAGAACCTGAAGCTGAATGATTCTATGAAGACCTACAAGAACTTTTAGAATTAACACCCCCAAAAGATGTCCTTTTCATTATAGAGGACTGGGATGTAAAAGTAGGAAGTCAAGAAATATCTGGAGTAACAGGGAAATTTGGCCTTGGAGGTCAGAATGAAGCAGGGCAAAGGCTAATAGAGTTTTGCCAAGAGACCTCACTGGTCATAGCAAACATCCTCTTCCAACAACACAAGAGTAGACTCTACACATTGACATCACCAGATCGTCAATACTGAAATTACTTTTTTACCTTTTATCAATTTAAAATTTTGATTTTAAAATTATCTTTATAGTTTCTCTGATTTCAATTGGTTTGAAACTATAAATTCAGTGGTATCTATGGCTTCAAAATCTGCAATATTGCTAAACTTATGTGACATTTATATGAAACCTAATATCTCAGGTTTTTTTTTTTTTTTTTTAAATACAGGAGCAACACTGGAGAGCTTAACAGTACCAGGCATTAAGACACATGCTACAAATTTTAAGGATAAATCAATGTTTTAATAAATTAGTGTTATAGCATAGACTATCCAGAAATACACTTATGTATATATGAAGCCATAATTTATAGTAGAGATTACCTTTTGGATAATTAAGTAAAGAAAAATATATATATTGTGGACTCAGTGGCTCACGGTGGCTGAGAATATAATTCATATTTACTTACACTAAATGAACAAATAAAATCCAGTGAATTAAAAAAAATGTAGAGTTTAAACTTTACTGAATATCAAGTAAAATAATAATGATAGTTGTGGCATTTGAGAATTTCTATTTGTTAAGAAATTCCAAAGTATGAGCTCTGCTTCAGCTTTTCCTTTGGTTTGGAATTGCTTCCCTCTGTATAGCCACATGAAGTCTGTCTTTTCTTCCTTTATGTTTTTTACTTAAATATCACTGTCATTGTTCTCTATTGATAAATTTACACTCTCCACTGTCACAAATGACAGGGAAACCTGGTACATTGTGGTTTACTGGCTTGCAAAGTCACAAACAATTTAGCAACTGAACAACAAATATCACTCTGTATTTTACAGAGCATATTTTCCTTTTTTCATAGCTCTTATAACCACCTTCTATATTTTAAGGTTATGCATTTGATGCCTGTCCATACCCACACAAATATGTGAGCTTCATCGAGAATAGGGATTTTCATTCATTCACACATTAGACCTGGTCATGAAAGTCCGCAAAAAGTTATTTGTAAAGTCAATGAATAAATTAGTGATGTACAAACTAGTGAAACCACTGGGGAAAAGATTGATTAACTAAAGAAAAAGAAAAAAAGATAAGACATGAGAAGAAAAAAAAAATGCTTACAAGTAGATCATCATAAATAATAATTGGTAATAGTTTGGGAGATAATATTGTAATATCTAAAACTATTGATTAATATACATTTAATCCTGAAAATTGACTAAGGAAATATATTAGGAAAAGTGTTAAAGGGATATAAGTTGCTAACACATAGAAAACAAACAAGTGTGAGAAAACATATTTGACAATGTTCTTAAAATTATGAGCTACACAAATGTAAGCAACACTAACATAGAACTTGAGTTTCATAAGATTGGAAGAAATAATAAAGTTTGATAATGCCAAATATCTGCAATGATGTGATATTTGAGAAGATTTTTTTTTCTTTTCTAGTGTGGATTAACATTAAAACAAATCTTCTCCTTTCTAGCTATGTCAAAATTATATTTATTTTTAAAAAGCTTAGTACAGATTCTTATAGGAAGAGGTAGCAAAATATTTGGCAATATTAAGAAAGTAGAATTTGAAGACAACATATGTATCTATCAATAAGGATAAAAATTAAGTGCTAGGTATGTAAAATGAAATACCTTGCAACAGTAAAATAACAACTGGAAAACAATAAAGATAGTAAAACTTAGTACTGGGTCAAAATATAAGCAACGGATGATTCATAACAAAATTTTGGTTATAGAATTAAAATGCAGTTCAATACTACAGAAGATAACTATCTAAGGCCATAATTTAAATAGACCAAAGTAATAATAAGTGTCTGCATTCAGATGGGGAAAGGAATTGTGTCTAGAGATGAGTGAAAACAAATTGTAAAATGAATAAATGAAGCATTTGCACAGACAATGAATAACATAGTTTAGGTAAACTTTTTGTATTTGCAGTCATATTTTTTAATGAGGGTTTATCCAAGGCAAAGGGTGACAAGCTCATATTGATATCATATCTTTAGAATGATTTAGGTGAGGGTTTGTTATCCTTGGGTATTTTGTTATTGAGGTAGAAAGATCACAATGGTGAAGATTTCATCCATCCATGTTAATCTTTCAACACAAGCCATCAAACTACTTTTCAAGCTGTTTCAAAAATCATCAAGTAAAACTCTGGTTATAATTGGCTAGGGAGTTAGGCTAGAATACAGGGACAGGAAACAACAAATACTCAGTAATGAAAGAGCACAATGTATTTCTTATTACATTTTTAAAAATTAAATACATATTTATATTTTCAGTGCACCTGTTCTTTATTAAGTGTCTATACCATGATAGGGCTTAGGGAGCCTATTTCACTTTGGGCCAAATAATTACTGATCTTCTAAGAACTGACTCATTGGAAAAGACTCTGAAGCTGGGAGGGATTGGGGGCAGAAGGAGAAGGGGATGACAGAGGATGAGATGGCTGGATGGCATCACTGACTCGATGGATGTGAGTCTGAGTGAACTCCGGGAGTTGGTGATGGACAGGGAGGCATGGCGTGTGCAGTTCATGGGGTCACAAAG
The DNA here is from genome assembly GCA_006408695.1 of Aepyceros melampus. Classification (NCBI taxonomy): domain Eukaryota; kingdom Metazoa; phylum Chordata; class Mammalia; order Artiodactyla; family Bovidae; genus Aepyceros; species Aepyceros melampus. The sequence continues at coordinate 8,199 of SJXQ01010404.1, forward strand.
AGTCTGACACGATTGAGCGACTGAACTGAAATGAACTGAACGGAAGGCTGCAATGGTAAACAATAGACACGAGTTTGGGGACAATACCCAGATACTGCCATTTTCTGGGAAAAGCTGTTTTTTTCTCAGGTGTGATAACCTTCTATTTCTATTCAGTTGTATCATTCCATCTTTACAGAAATATTAACCTATGGATTGTTAATCAGGAGAGATATAATAATTGATCTACTTTATTGTACGGGACTTCCCTGGTGGCTCAGAGGTTAAAGCCTTTGCCTCCAATGCGGGAGACCCGGGTTCGATCCCTGGGTCAGGAAGATCCCCTGGGGAAGGAAATAGCAACCCACTCCAGTATTCTTGCCTGGAGAATCTCATGGACTGAGGAGCCTGGTGGGCTGCAGTCCATGGGGTCGCAAAGAGTCGGACACGACTGAGTGACTTTACTTACTTACTTATTGTATAAGAACTGTTGGCTCTCAGTATGTTTGCATATTATAAATGCATTATATTGGCTGCTTCAAACTGTTTGAATTAGCATTTAAAAATTAGATATTTGAAGTACCAAAAAATTCTTGAATAAGTGTGAATAGGAAACATTGTCACACTAACCCAAATTCATGCATGGAAATAATTGCAGAAGATTATTTTTAGAAGAGATACTCACTCTTCAGTTTGCTGAAATAGCCACCTGATGCATTTAATTAACTTAAATTAGCAGTTAGATTCCTGTGGGTATTTGAATCTGTGACTCCTATTCAGACCATTCTTTTAATTTCACAGGTGAGAAAGTAGAGTTTAATTGCAATTAGGTACAGGTGAGTTCACAGAAGATGATGGAGGCTGTCTAGAATAGAAGTCTTCTGGTTTGATTTATTTTTGCACCAGATATGATAATTTCCCCCATTTTGACAGCTCAAAAAATATGAACAATGTCTTTTAATTATTCTAACACTTAAACCATACTTTAAAATAGAAATTGAAACCTTCCCAATAGTGCCATCACTTTATTATCATGAAGTAGTTTGTCTTGAGGACATGTGCTAATTTTATTCAAATATTTTAATGAGAAATGAAATAACATTCTGAATTTCTAAAACTTATTCACATTTCTAACATTAATTTGATGAGAAGTAAACTGTTACAGTGTTTAATGATCAATTGAAATCATTTTTAAAAGGTGAAATTCATGCCCATGAATATTATCAATAAGGTGTAGAAAGTAGATTTTGCTTCGTTTGGTTTTGCTGATGAGGGATTATTCTACTCTCTTTTTAGACATTCATCTAATTTTTTTGAAGTTTTTAATATAATTCTTTTTTTATTTGAGCATTAGTGCTCAGGAAAAGGTGAAAAATAGTCTTCCTCAAACACAACAGTTCACTTCCTATAATAGGAGCAGCCTCTTTTCTAAACCTGTGCTCTGTCCTAATTTACTGGCTAGGCAAACCTAGGTTACAGACAATTAAGTATCTTACCCAAGTTCACAAAGCAATTCAGAGTGCATGAAGCAAGCAAATCTGAACTAAAACCTTCCTCATAAAACTCTAGCCATAGCTACCAGACATCTCAGTGATTTCACTGCTTTTCTCTCACCACCAGTTGAAATATATATCCCATAAACCTTTCTTTAGATTATTTGTAGATAATTTCTCTCTTTGCTATTATTTATTAGCTGATATGGCAAAATGATATTTAACTCTATAATGATGCTATTTAACTTTAAAATGTGTTTTGAGATAAATTTTGCATAAAAAATGGTGTAAAAAGTAGCATTTTATTGTACTGAATTATGACCAGTCATTAGGTTTGGTGAACTGGTTCTTCTTGCTAATGTTTGTGTTAAATTAAAAACACTAAATTGAGATAACCATGCATGAATCCTGCATGAGGCATTAACTATAGAATGCTGGAAACAAAACCAATATCTATTGCACTATAACTATGCAAAGGGGGAAAAATGTTAGGCTGCAAACAATGTATGATAATTTCAGTTCCCCTGGAAAGAAAATAGAATTGTTTCTACTATATTAATACAGTATAGTATAATTAGGAAAAAACTAAAAGTAAGTAATTACATTCAGGTGAACTGAAAACTAATGTGTTCTATGGAAGCATTATTTTCAAGTAATGAAAGAGGTGTTTTAACTATGAAGCTTGGCTGTTTAAACTTTTTAAAAGTAGAAAATGAAAAAAAAAAAGAATAAACTCACAGTAGTTTAATCACATGCATGCTCTTAATAGATATAAATCTACTAATAATGTGTTTGCCCTTGGGAGCTTTGAAAAAGCTTACAGTCCTTGCTCATGCCAACAGTCATTTCATTCATCTGTTACCATTTTGCTTGTTTTCCTGTCTACTGACTTTTAATAATTGAGATTGTATATTGCGCCCACTCCTTTCTCTGCAAACACTGACCCTTAGCTTCTGTGGCACTAGCCATCTGGAACTGTCTGCCCTCTTCTCTTCACATCACTGGAAACCTAATTCACTGCTTGCTAAAGTACAAAACTCCCATTTAGCTCAGCAGGAGTTTAAAAAAAAAAAGATGAGTGGCAGATTGAACACTCAAGATCTTCTACTCACTTTTGAAATGCAGCCAAAATATGACCACTCTTCTGAAAGGGATGTTTGCCATGTTAAAAGTGAACACACGTTCAAATGAAATATCAAATCAACAGTATCATATATCCTATTCATATATATCACATCCATGTCACCTATTGGAAACATATCCATCAGGGTTGCATTTCTCTGACAAGCAAGCGTTTTACATTTGAGAGAGTCACAATGTTCCCATCATGTAACCAAGGCAGTAACTCCACAAAACCATTACATTATTGAGGTAAGTAGTATAAACTATATTGGTCTTTCAGAGAGTATATCTTGTATGTGAGTGGGTGTGGAGAAAAGGGAACCCTCTTACACTCTTGATGGGAAGGCAAACTAGCACAGCCGCTATGGAGAACAGTGTGGAGATTCCTTTAAAAACTGGAAATAGAACTGCCTTATGACCTAGCAATCCCACTGCTAGGCATACACACCGGGAAACCAGAATTGAAAGAGACACGTGTACCCCAATGTTCATCGCAGCACTGTTTATAATAGCCAGGACATGGAAGCAACCTAGATGTCCTTCAGCAGAAAAATGGATAAGAAAGCTGTGGAAGATATACACAGTGAAGTATTATTCAGCCATTAAAAGGAATACATTTGAATCAGTTCTAATGAGGTGGATGAAACTGAAGCCGATTATACAGAGTGAAGTAAGCCAGAAAGAAAAACACCAATACAGTATACTAATGCATATATGTGGAATTTAGAAAGATAGTAACGGTAACTCTGTATGTGAGACAGCAAAAGAGACACAGATGTATAGAACTGTATTTTGGACTCTGTGGGAGAGGGTGAGGGTGGGATGATTTGGGAGAATGTAATTGAAACATGTATAATATCATATACGAAACAAGTCGTCAGTCCAGGTTCGATGCATGATACTGGATGCTTGGGGCTGGTACACAGAGATGACCCAGAGGGATGGTACGGGGAGGGAGGGGGGAGGGGGGTTCAGGATGGGGAGCACGTGTATACCTATAGTGGATACATGTTGATGTATGGCAAAACCAATACAATATTGTAAAGTAATTAGCCTCTAATTAAAATAAATAAATTTATAT
>SJXQ01010404.1:11913-47309 GCA_006408695.1 Aepyceros melampus
CAGAGGGATGGTACGGGGAGGGAGGGGGGAGGGGGGTTCAGGATGGGGAACACGTGTATACCTGTGGTGGATTCATGTTGATGTATGGCAAAATCAATACAATATTGTAAAGTAATTAACCGCCAATTGAAATAAATAAACATATTTTTTAAAAATAAGTAAAATTCAGGACAGCTATACCACACCTGTCTTTTTAACAAACTGAAAAATATTTCATTACTTTTGATTTTGAAATAAACTAATTCCAATAATTATGTTCCTCAATTATCTCTCTCCATTCTTGTTCTCTTGGCTTGAGGAAGTGACGATTCAGGACAAATGTTTTTTTCTAAGGTGCCTTTCTATATCCATTGGCCAATACGAGATAAAGTGATTAATCAGTGAAAATTTAGGACTGGTAGAGAAGAGGTTCTTACATGTTTAATTACTGTCCATTCAGTGCAGGTGAAGACTCATCATTGTGTTCAGGCATCATCTCTTTCTATTCTATTGGAGAATAAAAATTATAGATTTCTGGTTAACTTCATATACTCCACTATGATAAAAAGGAAGCAATACAGTGAATACTAACAACGCCATGACTCTTTGTTACTCATCTGCATTGAAAGGATATAGGTCTTCTTGTCTCTGTTCCATAATGCCATTTAATACTGACTGCTTAATTACCTATATCATTCATTGGGCCACCCATCGATTCTGCCATCCTTTGACTTTATCAAGGATTGTTTTTGTTGTTTTCATGATAAACATAAATGAAAATTTTACCCCAGAGTGTGCAGAGAAATTCAGATGATCATTTCTTTTCTATTCATGTTATATTTGCCATTTGGATTTTTTAGCATCAAAGTAGAACAGCACATCTTCTAGCCATTTATTCTCTTGAAATTCTGAGACTGTTGTCACTGCATTATATACAGAGAATATAATCTCTTTCAATGTTAGTGACAATATGATTCTATCATCCCTTGGGAGAAAAGGTGAGGAGCTCATGCAAAAGAATAATCCCATTTAGTCACAAATTTCACTTCTCAGCCACCACGGCTGAAGATTCTCCCAGGACAGTATAGCATTACCACACGATTAGGAAGCAAAAGTGAATATCAATCAAAGGGCTCATTGGCTTTGCAAAGCTATCTTCTTAGACGTTTTCTAAGGAGAAATATGTGACTCTTTCTCAGCAGATAACCTGAGTGAATACTGGCCTGTGGAAAGGTTGAGTACCCATCATGTTATCAACAAATAAAGGACAAACAGAGCCAACAGGGCCTTCTACCACCATTGCTGATTTGGGCAGCCATAAAAGGGAGCCAGGATTGCAATCAGAACACAGATGAGAGAGAGCCGAGGCACAGGCCACACACATGACTGCATAACCCAAGCCTAAGGGTCCACGGTGGACTACTGAAAGCCAGGTGTAACATTCTCTTTTTTGGTTCCTACATCAGAACAATGGGAAACAATAGTTTAGGTCAGGAAATCTCTTCTGGGTAGGTGGCCATTTTAATGAGGTTAAGATTCACATTTGAAATGCTAGAAAGAAAGGGAAAATATATATTTATGGGTGCTATGGCAAGACTTCTAGCTTCCAATTTTATTGTATCCATCCTTATTGGGTGGATGAAGAATTCTTTATCTCTATGGATTGAATCCTCAATCCTATAAGTCTGAGATATTGCAAAATTCATCATTTTGCTAGTGAATGCCACTAAGACTATCCATCCAGTCCCATCACTCCATGGGAAATAGATGGGGAAACAGTGTCAGACTTTATTTTTTTGGGCTCCAAAATAACTGCAGATGGTGATTGCAGCTATGAAATTAAAAGACACTTACTCCTTGGAAGAAAAGTTATGACCAACCTAGATAGCATATTCAAAAGCAGAGACATTACTTTGCCAACTAAGGTCCGTCTAGTCAAGACTATGGTTTTTCCAGTAGTCATGTATGGATGTGAGAGTTGGACTGTCAAGAAGGCTGAGCACCAAAGAATTGATGCTTTTGAACTGTGGTGTTGGAGAAGACTCTTGAGCGTCCCTTGGACTGCAGGAGATCCAACCAGTCCATTCTGAAGGAGATCAGCCCTGGGATTTCTTTGGAATGATGCTAAAGCTGAAGCTCCAGTACTTTGGCCACCTCATGCGAAGAGTTGACTCATTGGAAAAGACTCTGATGCTGGGAGGGATTGGAGGCAGGAGAAGAAGGGGACGACAGAGGATGCGATGGCTGGATGGCATCACTGACTCCATGGACGCGAGTCTGAGTGAACTTTGGGAGTTGGTGATGGACAGGGAGGCCTGGTGTGCTACGATTCATGAGATTGCAGAGAGTCAGACACGACTGAGCAACTGAACTGAACTGAATTGAACTGAAAGCTATATTTTTTCCTCTATGCTTTCACAAATTTAATCAAAGTTTGTCAACTTTCTTTTTCTTTTTGGTAAAGCCTTATTAGTTCAATTCAGTCACTCCGTAATGTCTGACTTTTTGTGACCCCATGGACTACAGCATGCCAGGCTTCCCTGTCCATAACCAACTCCTGGAGCTTGCTCAAACTCATGTCCACCGGTGATGCCAGTGATGCCATCCAACCTCTGTCTTCCCATTCTCCCATCAGGAAGCTTCCACAAGCCTCCTATCCTTATCCATCAGAGGTAGATAGAATGAAACCCACAATCATAGAAAACTAACCAAACTGATCACATGAATCATAGCATTGTCTAACTCAATGACTATGAGCCATTCCATGTAGGGCCATCCAAGACAGGTCATGGTGGAGAGTTCTAACAAAACATGATCCACTGGAAAGGGAATGACAAACCACCTCACTATTTTGCCTTGAGAACCCCATGAACAGTATGAAAAAGTCTTATTAAAGACATAGCAACTAGTAAAGAAACTCCAATGATCTAATATTTACCCAATAAATGCTTTAAAATTATAAGCTCCCATATGCAATGGGTGGGTAAGAAACCTTATTCTACCATTTTTTCTTTTTGTACTATAACTCTTGCAAATTGAAATCTGTAGACATACAGTGCCTTCTACCTATTTAATTTAGCCAAGTTTCACATCAAAAGTGGTCAATAGTATCTTCCACTTTAAGTAGCCCTATCTTAGGATCTTTTCAGTGATGATGTAGAAGCTCAAGTTTAAAGAAATGGCTGATTCAGGAATTACTTGAGCTTTAGAAGTTCCATGGCATCAGAAATACATTTCTAGCTTTCTACTTTCATCTGTATTGGTTTGATTAACAGGCATTTGAGGATTTATGGCAACTCTGGACTTATTTTTACAAGTAACAGATGTGTTATAAGAGAATAAGATCATCTCTTTCTCATGATTGCCACATGATTCTCCACATAGAAATGTATCCTGACAACTTTAGGCAAGTATTTCAGACATATAAAATTACCGTGTTATTGTATTTGAATTTTTTCCAAATAATTAGAACGTTGTAGATGATAATATAAACATAATCACCATTTAATTTGATAAATCACTGAGAATTGCTTGGTGCAAGCTTGATTTTATTTCCAATAAACTATTGATTACTACTTATTTGTAAATTTGACTTTTCCATTTCATTAATCCACATATGTCTCTTTAAAAAGCACTCAGTTTCAAAATGATGATATCTAAATAAATACAGTTTATAATAGTTTTCTTTTATCTTTGTATATTTCCTCTCTTCTGTAAATAAAAGCAAACTCCCAAAGGATGTTTTTAAGAAAATATAAGGACTCCAAAAGTACATTCAAAATTTACAGGACATTAGAATCATTTTCATGAAGTTAAATTCTCTCTACAAAATAGCAGTATAGCAATGCCAGTTAATAGACAATACTTCATGATAAAATATGAACAAAACTAGTTTCGTTTTACTAAAATTGCACTGTTTTCTTTAATTGTATATGCACTAGTATCTTATTCTAATTTCCTAAATGTTTTAATATAAAATTAGATGTTGTTCAGGAAGCAAAATAAGTCATTAAATTACTCCACAGAGCACAAACACAAAGCAAAGGCAAACAAGAAAATCAAGGTAGATGCAGTAATGTAATAATTTCCACTAAGGGAAATGCAAATCTCAAGCTCTTTTTTTCCTCAGGTTGTAGTTTTAGTTGCTAAATCATGTCAGAGTCTTTTGCAACCCCATGGACTATAGCTTACTAGGCTCCTCTGTCTATAGGATATTTCCTTCTCCAGGGGATCTTCCCAATGCAGGGATCTTCCCGACCCAGGGGTCAAAACTGCGTCTTCTGCTTCGGCAGGCAGATTCTTTGTCACTGAGGCTTCAGGGGAGTTCTTTCTTCCTCAGGATCTTCCCTCTTTTTTGAATCCACACACAGATTGCCTAAAGCAGAATTTTGTCTTATGCATGTAATGATCTGCTCCCCAAGGCAGGAATAAGGATATATGTATGTATATACATTTTGGAATTCTCCAATTTATGTGCACTTGGATTGCCAGACTTCAATTTAATAAGAATTATCTTTTAATGTCAATGTTTTTCTCATCAGTCATTTTTCTGTTTTATGAGAATCACTTTAGTTTTTCCATGCCCCAAATTTGAGTGTCCTCAGAACAAAAGATATCATTTGGTCATCTTTATATTGAATAGTTGGCTCTAATAGAGTTAAGACTTATAATTAAGACTTGATAATTTTTCTGAATCATTTCTTTACTTTGTCTTTATACTAGATGAGTATAGCTAGATATAATTTCCAGGCAGAAAATCACTTTCCTAGCATGCAATCTTTGTACTCTTTCTTTCAGTATTGGTCTTTTTTCCATGAGACACATGATCTTCAGTCCTTGGAAACTTTTACTAACAGCTATTTTAGTATATCAGTGTTTTCTTTTTCTTTTCTTTTCTTTCTTCTTCTTCTTCTTTTTTTTTTTTTAAAGTACTGTTCTGTCTTAGTAGATCATTCTGACATTGGAATTCTTCTAATCATTTTCTGATTTTTTTTTTTTTGGCTGTCTTTTGGGAGTTTACTGACCTTCAGTTCTTCTATTGAGACTTTTACTTCCTTTTCTTTTTTTGACCTCACTACCTAACTTGTGTGATCTTAGTTCCCTGACCACAGAATGAACCCAGCCACAGCAGAAGAGTGTTAAGTTCTAGCCCCTGGACTTGCCAGGGAATTCCCAAAAAGTTTTATTTGTTTTGACTATTACCTTTTTTTTTTTCCTAAGAACATCTTTTCATTTCTCTTTTTACAAAAACCTGCATTTGTTCTTAAATTGATGCCAAACTTTCCTTTGTCATCCTGCTTGTCATTTGTTTTCTGTTTTGTTTTGTTTTCCTGTCTTTTCAAATAGGATTTTGTCCTCATTTTATGTTTGTACACTTTATTTATTTCATATTTTAGGAAGTTTTATGTTTGTCTATTTTCATAACTTCTGATCCTTGATTATCTCTATAAATTAAAAATAAGAAAGTTCTAAGTGATGACAGGTATTTGGGGCTGTATTTTGAGCCAGTCAATTGTTTAGGTTCATTTCATAGAGGCTGCTGTAGCACCAAATCTTTTAACATAGTGTTTCCCAGATTGAAGCAGATAAAAGTCTTTTCATTGGTTCTCTTTGCTTTCTCCCCATAAGAATCACCTGATGTCTTGCATACAAAAGACCTGCCTTGCTGCTTATGTAATGAATATGGTGGAGAGTAAGTTTTAGAATCTAGTCATTCTATGTGCTTTTCTTTTCTTTTAAACTATACATAAGATTCACACAGTAAAAATCATGATCTTAACCCTAGGCTCAGTTGACTTTATATATTTTATGTACATAATTAGTCACTAGCTAGATGAGGATAGGGAACACTTTCAATACCTAAGAAGATTTACTCACATTACCTTCCAGACAATATGTTGCTCAAATTAACCACTTCTGTGACCTCTATAGGCCAGTTCTTTCTGTATTTGAATGTAATATAAATACAGTCATATAGTGTATAGTCTTTTCTGCCTGGTTTCTTTTAAAATTATTTCCATGAAATTCATCTGTGCTATTATGTTATCATTAGTTCATTATTTTTCACTGATGTGTAGTATGACATCATGTAAATGCACCAAAATACATTTACCCATCTCTCTGATGATATACATTTAGGATGTTTCCATGTTGGACTTTTATAAATGAAGCTGTTGTAACCATTATTTATGCTAAGTTTATTGAACAGGTGTACATACAGTTTCAGTGTCTTGGAGTATGTATCCAGGATTGGATACATACATAAATAAACATTTTATGGATAAATGTATAAACATGGATCAGAACATAAATAAAGATTTTATTTGATTCTGATAAAATGTTTTCTAGAGTAGTTATAGCAATTTATATCTCCAAAGCAGCACTGGGGCAATTTAGTTTGAACTTGAAAAAAATCCTTTTGTCTAATGTTAGGTTTTGGTTTTATATGTCTGGTCTGCTTCATTTTCCACTTATTCCTTGGTACAGTTTTATTCAAGTGAAGACTTACTTGGAGGGTAAGAAACTTACACCTAGAGGTCACCCTATCTTCTAAGGCCTGATTTCAGGTTTTTGACTAAAATTCTGAAGTGTTTCTCAAGACTTGTTATTGAGAGGGATTTTAAAAGATATAAGAGAATGGAGAAATATATGTTGGATTAGATGATTCAATACTGCTAAGATGTCAATTTTTCTTCAATTTACCTAAAAATACAATATAGTCCCTAATATCATCCCAGCATCATTTTTGCTTTTGTTGAAATTTCCAAGCTGATTATAAAATGTATAGGAGAAAGAAAAGAGCTTTAAAATACCCAAATATATTTTGAAAAAGCAAGAAGTTTCTAAGACTTTCACTGCTTTCCTCAGAAATGTAATAAAAACATACACTGATCAAGACAATGTGGTGTGGAATAAATATTAGAAATTGAATCAATGAAAGACCAGAATGGAGACCCAGAAATGTACTCATATATATAACTGATATTTCTCAACAAAAGTGTCAAAACAACCCACAGTTAAAACCATAGCATATTTAACAGATACTTTAGTAAATTATTTCCATCATCTGGGATTAGGCAACTCTTTTTGTAGATAAATCACAGAAAAAAGTAACTGTAAAGGAAAGAAAAATTCATAAAGAAAGGTCTTAAACAATGTTAAGTACTTTTACTAATAAAAGACATAGAAAAATAAACAGGAAAATTACAAATTTAAGAAAATACAGAGAATATGTATTTGATAAAGGACTGGTATTCAGGTTACATATAGAACTCATGTAACTGTATTTACAAAAGGTTATGCAATCCAGTAGAAAAATAGGCTAGTGGCTTGTACAGACACATGACCTAAGAAAATATATGAATGGCAAGAAACAGATGAAACACTACTCAACATTATTAGTTATAGTGTGTGTGTGTGTGTGTGTGTATGAAGTCACTTCAGTCTTCTCTGACTTTTTGACCCTAAGGAAAGTAGCCCACCAGGCTCCTCTATCCTTGGATTCTCCAGGCTAGAATACTGGAGTGGGTTGCCATTTCCTCCTCCAGGGAATCTTCCCAACATCTATTTCTTATGGATTGTCAGGTGGATTTTTTACCACTAGCACCACCTATGAAGACCTATTAGTTATTAGGGAGATGCAAATTGAGATAATAATAATGTACTATTTAATATTACCAAGACTGATTAAACTTTAAAAATTGATAAAATTGTTAAATTTTACAACTGCTGAGGAAGCATAACAATGGAAGTTTACAAATTGTGGTTAAATTTGTACACCACACTAGGAAGTAGTTTATGTGATGGGTCATAATACAAAATATATAACAACAATAAGATACAGTATTTTACTATGAGATATTTATAAATACATGTAATATATATACACACATTCACAGAAAGAAACATATAAGAATGCTTTTAATGGTTTTATTTAAAATAACCTCAAACTGAAAAGAAATCAAGTGTCTATCAACAGAAAAATAGATTTACAAATTAAACCATATTAATATTCAATAATATAAAGAAATTCATTACTGGCATGAGTAAACAACCACAATTTGAATAAACCTTGAAAACATTACACCAAGTGATATAAGCTTTAATCTGCATCATGGTAAAAAACTGGCCATGAGATCTGGGGTCACTAAAGGCAACAGAAGAGACAAAGAAAAGGAGAACAAACATTTTTGATCCTGGAGAAAAAAAAAATGAAGAACATTCTTTTTTTTGTTTATGTTCATCAAAAACTTTTATTTTTTAATATAAATTTATTTATTTTACTTGGAGGCTAATTTACAATATTGCATTGGTTTTGCATTCTTGCTGAAGAAAGGTAGGTGAATTTTCTGTACTTATAAAAGTAAATAAAAACCTCAAATATTAAAATAAAAACTTTTCAAATACAGACTTGATGGCCAAAAATATCACTAAATTTAAAAAAATTAAGAATGTTAGTTCTAAAAATATTGTATAATAGATTATTAATATGTCCAACCAGTTACAGGATACAAATTTATATGCATGGAATAAAGTGTAAATAAGAACTTCCAGATGTTCAAGCTGTTTTTCAAAAAGGCAAAGGAACCAGAGATCAAATTGCCAACACCTGCGGGATCAACAAAAAAGCAAGAGAGTTCCAGAAAAACATCTATTTCTGCTTTATTGACTATGCCAAAGTCTTTGACTGTGTGTATCACAATAAACTGTGGACAATTCTGAAAAAGATGAGAATACCAGACCACCTAACCTGCCTCTTGAGAAATCTGTACGCAGGTCAGGAAGCAACAGTTACAGCTGGACATGCAACTGACTGGTTCCAAATAGGAAAAGGAGTACATCAAGGCTGTATATTGTCACCCTGCTTATTTAACTTATATGCAGAGTACATCATGAGAAATGCTGGGCTGGAAGAAGCACAAGCTGGAATCAAGATTACCGGGAGAAATATCAGTAACCTCAGATATGCAGATGACACCACCCTTATGGCAAAAAGTGAAGAGGAACTAAAAACCCTCTTGATGAAAGTAAAAGAGGAGAGTGAAAAATTTGGCTTAAAGCTCAACATTCATAAAATGAAGATCATGGCATCTGGTCCCATCACTTCTTGGGAAATAGATGGGGAAACAGTGGAAACAGTGTTAGACTTTATTTTGGGGGGCTCCATAATCACTGCAGATGGTGACTGCAGCCATGAAATTAAAAGATGCTTAATCCTTGAAGGAAAGTTATGACCACCCTATATAACATATTGAAAAGCAGAGACATTACTTTGCCAACAAAGGTCCATCTAATCAAGGATATGGTTTTTCCAGTGGTCATGTATGGATGCGAGAGTTGGACTGTGAAGAAAGCTGGGTGCCGAAGAATTGATGCTTTTGAACTGTGGTGTTGGAGAAGACTCTTGAGAGTTCGTTGCACTGCAAGGAGTTCCAACCAGTCCATCCTAAAGGAGATCAGTCCTGAGTGTTCTTTGGAAGGAATGATGCTAAAGGAGAAACTCCAGTACTTTGGCCACCTCATGCGAAGAGTTGACTCATTGGAAAAGACTTTGATGCTGGGAAGGATTGGGGGCAGGAAGAGAAGGGGACGACAGAGGATGAGATGGCTGGATGGCATCACTGACTCAATGGACGTGAATCTGAGTGAACTCTGGGAGTTGGTGATGGACAGGGAGGCCTGGCGTGCTGCAATTCTTGGGGTCGCAAAGAGTTGGACACGACTGAGCAACTAAACTGAACTGAAGCATAAAATAATTAAAAATGCATGAGAACATAAATAAATTCCAGTAATAGACTCAGTTCAGTTCAATACCTCAATGTGTCCGACTCTGCAACCCATATGGATGGTAGCACGCCATGCTTCCCTGTCCATCACCAATTCTTGGAGCTTGCTCAAACTCATATCCATTCAGTTAGTGATATCATTCTACGATCTCATCCTCTGTCGTCCCCTTCTCCTCCTGCCTTCAATCTTTCCCAGCATCAAGGTCTTTTCCAATGAGTCAGTTCTTTGCATCAGTTGGCCAAAATATTGGAGTATCATCATCACTCCTTCCAGTGAATATTCAGAACTGATTACCTCTAGGGTAGACTGATTGGATCTCCTTGCAGTCCAAGGAACTCTCAAGACTCTTCTCCAGCACCACAATTCCATTCATCATTTCTTTGACGCTCAGCTTTTTTTATAGTCTAACTCTGACATCCATAATCTCACATCCATACATGATTACTGGAAAAACATAGCTTGACTAGATGGACTTTTTTGGCAAACTAATGTCTCTGCTTTTTAATATGCTGTCTAGGTTGGTCATAGCTTTCCAAAGAGCAAGCATCTTTTAATTTCATGACTGCAGTCACCATCTGCAGAGCCCAAAAACATAGTCTGTCACTGTCTACATTGTTTCTCCATCTATTTGCCATGAAGTGATGGGACCAGATGCCATGATCTTAAGTTTCTGAATGTTGCATTTTAAGCTGACTTTTTCACTCTCCTCTTTCTCTTTAATCAAAAGGCTGTTTAAAAAAAAAAAAAAAGGCTGTTTAGTTCTTCTTCATTCTCTGACATAAGAGTGGGTACATCTGTATATTTGAGCTTATTGATATTTCTCCCAGCAGTCTTGACTCTAGGTTGTGCTTCATGAAGCCTGGCCTTTCACATGATATACTCTGCATAAAAGTTAAATAAGCAAAGTACCAATATACAACCTTAACCTCCTCTTTTCAATATTTGGAACCAGTCTGCTGTTCTATGTCTAGTTCTGTTACTTATTGACCTGCATACAGATTTCTGTGAAGGCAAGTAAAGTGGTCTGGTATTTCCAGCTCAAGTTTTGATGCTGTAAAGAACAATATTGATAGGTATTTGTGATGTTAAGTCCATGAATCAAGGCAAATTGGAAGTAGTCAAACAGGAGATGACAAGAGTGAGCATTGACATTCTAGGAATGAGCGAACTAAGATGGACTAGAATGGGTGAATTTAACTCACATGACCATTATATCTACTACTGTGGGCAGGAATCCCTTTGAAGAAATGGAGTAGCCATAATAGTCAACAAAAGAGTCTGAAATACAGTATTTGCAAGCAATCTCAGAAACAACAGAATGATCTCTGTTCATTTCCAAGACAAATCATTCAATATCATGGTAATCCAAGCCTATGCCCCGACCAGTAATGCTGAAGAAGCTGAAGTTGAACAGCAAATTTGGCATTGGAGTACAGAATGAAGCAGGGCAAACTCTAATAGAGTTCTGCCAAGAAAAACACTGGTCATAGCAAACACTCTCTTCCAACAACACAAGAGAAGACTCTACACATGGACATCACCAGATGGTTGACACCGAAATCACATTGATTATATTTTTTGCAGCCAAAGATGGAGAAGCTCTATACAGTCAGCAAAAAGAAGACCAGGAGTTGATGGTGGCTCAGATCATGAACTCCTTATTGCCAAATTTAGACTGAAGTTGAAGAGGGTGGAGAAAACCACTAGAACATTCAGGTATGATCTAAATCAAATCCCCTATGACTATACAGTGGAAATGAGAAATAGGTTTAAGGGACTAGATCTTATAGACAGAATGCTTGATGAATTATAGACAGAGGGTCATGACATTGTACAGGAGACAGGGATAAAAACCATCCCCAAGAAAAAAAGATGCAAAAAAGCAAAGTGGCTGTCTGAGGAGGTCTTACAAATAGCTGTGAAAAGGAAGGAAGCAAAAAGTAAATGAGAAAGGGAAAGATATACCCACTTGAATGCAGAGGCCCAAAGAATAGCAAGGAGAGATAAGAAAGTCTTCCTCAGTGATCAATGCAAAAAAATAGAGGAAAACAATAGAATGGGAAAGACTAGATATCTCTTCAAGATAATTAGAGATACGAAGGGATCATTTCATGCAAAGATGGGCTCAATAAAGGATGGAAATGGTATGGACCTGACAGAAATAGAAGATATTAAGAAGAGGTGGCAAGAATACACAGAAGAACTGTACAAAAAAACGTCTTTATAGCCCAGATAATTACAATAGTGTGATCACTCACCAAGAGCCACACATCCTGGAATGTGAAGCCAAGTGTGCCTTAGGCAGCATCACTACGTACAAAGCTAGTGGAGGTGATGGAATTACAGCTGAGATATTTCAAATCCTAAAAGATGATGCTGTGAAAGTGCTGCACTCAATATGCCAGCAAATTTGGAAAACTCAGCAGTGGCCACAGGACTGGAAAAGGTCAGTTTTCATCTCTAATCCCAAAGAAAGGCAATGCCAAAGAATGCTCAAACACTGCACAATTGCACTCGTCTCACATGCTAGTAATGTAATTCTCAAAATTCTCCAAGCCAGGTTTCAGCAATAAATGAACCATGAACTTCCAGATGTTCAAGCTGGTTTTAGAAAAGGCCGAGGAACCAGAGATCAAATTGCCAACATCCGCTGGATCATCAAAAAAGCAAGAGTTCCAGAAAAACATCTATTTCTGCTTTATTGACTATGCCAAAGTCTTTGACTGTGTGGATCATAATAAACTGTGGAAAATTCTGAAAGAGATTGGAATACTAGACCACCTGACCTGCTTTCTGAGAAAGCTGTATACAGGTCAGGAAACAACAGTTAGAACTGGACATGGAACAACATACTGGTTCCAAATAGGAAAAGGAGTACATCAAGGCTGTAGATTGTCACCCTGATTATTTAACTTCTGTGCAGAGTACATCATGAGAAACACTGGGCTGGAGAAATCACAAGCTGGAATCAAGATTGCTGGGAGAAATATCAAACACCTCAGATATGCAGATGACACCAACCTTATGGCAGAAAGTGAAGAAGAACTAAAGAGCCTCTTGATGAAAGTGAAAGAGGATAGGAAAAAAGTTGGCCCAAAACTCAACATTCAGAAAACTAAGATCATGGCATATGGTCCCATCACTTCATGGCAAATAGATGGGGAAACATGGAAACAGTGTCAGACTTTATTTTTGGGGTCTACAAAATCACTGTAGATGGTGATTGCTGCCATGAAATTAAAAGACGCTTACTCCTTGGAAGGAAAGTTATGACCAACCTAGACAGCCCATTAAAATTCAGAGACAGCCAGGACATGGAAACAACCTAGATGTCCATCAGCAGAAGAATGGATAAGAAAGCTGTGATGCATATACGCAATGGAGTATTACTCGGCCATTAAAAAGAATACATTTGAATCAGTTCTAATGAGGTGGATGAAACTGGAGCCGATTATACAGAATGAAGTAAGCCAGAAAGAAAAAACACCAATACAGTATACTAACACATATATATGGAATCTGAAAGATGGTAATGATACCCCTGAATGTGAGACAGCAAAAGAGACACAGATGTATAGAATGGACTTTTGAACTCTGAGGGAGAGGGAGAGGGTGAGATGATTTGGGAGAATGGCATTAAAACTTGTATACTATCATGTAAGAAACGAATCGCTAGTCTAGGTTCAATACAGCATACAGGATGCTTCAGGCTGGTGCACGGGGATGATGCAGAGAGATGATATGGGATGGGAAGTGGGAGGGGGGTTCAGAATCTACACCCATGGCAGATTCATGTCAATGTATGGCAAAACCAATACAGTATTGTAAAGTAAAATAAAAATAAATAAATAAAATTCAGAGACATTACTTTGTCCACAAAAGTCTGTCTCGTCAAGGCTATGGTTTTTCCAGTGTTCATGCACAGATGTGAGAGTTGGACTATAAAGAAAACTGAGCACTGAAGAATTGATGCTTTTGAACTGTGGTGTTGGAGAAGCCTCTTGAGAGTCCCTTGAACTGAAAGCAGATCCAACCAATCCATCCTAAAGGAGATCAGCCCTTATTGGAAGGACTGATGTTGAAGCTGAAACTCCAGTACTTTGGCCACCGGATGTGAAGAGCTGACTCATTTGAAAACACCCTGATACTGGGAATGATTGAGGGCAGGAAGAGAAGGGGATAACAGAGGATGAGATGGTTGGATGCCATCACCGCTTCAATGGACATGGGTTTGGGTGAACTCTGGGAGTTGGTGATGGACAGGGAGACCTGGTGTGCCGTTGTTCATGGGGTCACAGAGTTGGACATGATTGAGTGACTGAACTGAACTGAAATGAAAGCATTTTCCAGTTTGTTATGATCCATACAGTCAAACGCTTTGGTGTACTCAATGTACAAGTCATTGTTTTTTTCTGGAACTCTCTTGCTTTTTCAATGATTCTGTGGATGTTGGCAGTGTGATCTCTGGTTTCTCTGCCCTTTCTCAATCCAGCTTGAACATCTGGAAGTTCACGGTTCACATACTGTTGAAGCCCAGCTTGGAAATGTTTAGCACTACTTTGCTAGCATGTGAGATGTGCGCAATTGTATGGCTCTGGGTGAGCGATCACACATCATGGTTATCTGGTTCATAAAGATCTTTTTGTGTAGTTCTTCTTTGTATTCTTGCTACCTCTTCCTAATATCTTCTGTTTCTGTTAGGTCCTTACCATGTCTGTCCTTTATTGTTCCCATCTTTGGATGAAATATTCCCTTGGTATCACTGATTTTCTTAAAGAGATATATAGTCTTTTCCATTATATTGTTTTCCTCTATTTCTTTGCATTGGTCACTGAGAAAGGCTTTTTTTATCTCTCCATGGTATTCTTTGGAACTATGCATTCAAATGGGCATATCTTTCCTTTTCTCCTTTGCCTTTTGCTTCTCTTCTTTTCTCAATTACTTGTAAGGCCTCCTCAGACAACCATTTTGCCTTTTTGTGTTTATTTTTTTTTGGGGGGGATCACTGCCTCCTGTACCATGTCAAGAACCTCCATCTCTAGTTCTTCAGGCACTCTATCAGATCTAATCCCTTTAATCTATTTGTCACTTCCACTTTATAATTGTAAGGGATTTGATTTAGGTCATACCTATGATCTCAGTCCTGAGAACTGCATGCAGCTCTACTCATTCTCGGAATAGGAACTAATAAGGAACAGAGAATCTTTGAGAAATAGTACATAAAGGGAGAAAAATGCAACATATTGGATTCTTTAAAGTTGAACATCCCCTGACACATGGGAACCTGGAATATTAGGTCTATGAATTAAGGCAAATTGGAAGTGGTCAAACAGGAGATGGCAAGAGTGAACATCAACATTTTAGGCATCAGTGAGCTAAAATGGTTGGGAATGGGCAAATTTACTAAGATGACCATTACATCTACTACTGTGAGCAAGAATCCCTTAAAAGAAATGGAGTAGCCCTCATAGTCAACAAAAGAGTCCAGAATGCAGTATCTGGATGCAATCTCAAAAATGACACAATGATCCCTGTTTGTTTGTAAGCAAACCATTTAATATTATACAATCCAAGTCTATGCCCTGACCAGCAATGATGAAGAAGCTGATGTTGAATGGTTCAATGATGAACTTAAAATCTTCTATAACTAACACTCCCCCAAAATGTCCTTTTCATTATAGGGGTCTGGAATGCAAAAGTAGGAAGTCAAAAGATACCTAAAGTAACAGGCAAATTTGGCCTTGGACTACAAAGTGAAACAGGGCAAAGGCTAACAGAGCTTTGCAAGAGAACACATTGATCGTAGCAAACACCCTTTTCCAACACCACAAGAGAAGATTCTACACATAGACATCACCAGATGGTCAATACCAAAATCAAGATGGAGAAGCTCTGTACAGTCAGCAAAACAAGACAGGGAGCTGCCTGTGACTCAGATCATGAATTCTTTATTGCCAAATTAAGACTTAAATTGAAGAAAGTAGGCAAAACCACTAGACCATTCAGGTATAACCTAACTCAATGATATATTAGCATTTTCAAAATATGCTTACATTATAAATTATAAATCAAGTTAAATACATTAATGACATCTTCATTTTCTGTTTTCAGGCTCAAAAAAGATTTTTAAATTTTCTTTCTGCCTGCCCCACATCCAGTTTGTAGCTATGGAATTTGAATTTGCTAATAATCTAAGAAAATTGTAGAATCTCTCTATTTTTCAGTGTTCTCATAGTCAAATATTGAAAATCACATTTGTGTTGAGAATTTATGCATTACTAAATATGAGAATGTTTTTGGCTATTAAATGATAGCAAGTATTGTTAATCTCAAAGAAAACAAAGATAATGTTCTCTCCCTTTAAAGGAGGAAATATTATCTAGGAAGTAACCTTTCAATTCATAGCCTTATCATTTAATTCTTAAGATTACATTCCCCTGCAGAAAGAAAGAATATTTCAAGGTGTGCAAATAGAAAATATTTTCCCAAAAGTTTTGGTATATCATTGCAACATTTAGACTTGCTGCTGTATTGGGAAAGGGTACACATTTTAGAATTATATGATTTTCTGGTAAAAGTAGTAAATCCATTGAATATATGTGATATTTCCTAAATCTTATAGCCAGTTATTGTCACACTTCTATGGAAGCTAGCCTTCAGCTATATTTACTCACTAAAAATCAGTTTTACTTGCAACCAATATATAACCTGATATATATTTGGTATATTCATAAAAATCTCAGTTTCAGATAAAAATTCAACTAACAGAAGAATATTCTTTAAAAATAAGGAACAGGGGAAACTACATTCTTCCTGTAAATGGTCTAACAGAGATAAGAAAATAAGACAGATGTGAGACTTGGAATTACAAAACTTCTGTAAGAAAGCATAGGGGAAATCTTCTGACATTGGCCTTGGCAACAATTTTTCAGGAAATAAAAGGAAAAATAAACAAGTATAAATATAACAAACTACAAAATTTCTGTATAGCAGTCAACAAGATGAAAAAACAATCTACATAATGGGAGGAAATATTTGTAAATAATATATCTGATAAGTAGTTAACATCCAAATATGTAAGGAAATTATACACCTCAAACAGTTCATTTCAGTAACTCAGTCATGTCCAACTCTTTGTGATCCCATGGATTGCAGCACACCAGGCTTCTCTGTCCATCCCCAGCTCCTGGAGCTTATTCAAACTCATGTTCATTGAGTCAGTGATGCCATCCAACCATCTCATTCTTTGTCACTCCCTTCTCCTATCTTCAGTCTTGCCCAGGATCAGGGTCTTTTCCAATGAGTCCATTCTTCATATCCGGTGGCCAAAGCACTGGAGTTTCAGCTTCAGCATCAGTCCTTCCAATGAATATTCATGACTGATTCCCTTTAGGATTGACTGATTGGATCTCCTTCAGTCCAAAGGAATCTTAAGAGTCTTCTCCCCAACACCATAGTTCAAAAGCATCAATTCTTTGGCACTCAGCTTTCTTTATGGTCCAACTCTCACACCCATACATGACTACTGGAAAAACCATAGCTTTGACTAGATGGATATTTGTCAGCAAAATGGTGTCTCTGCTTTTTAATATGCTGTCTAGGTTGGTCAATGCCAAAGCACTGGAGTTTCAGCTTCAGCATCAGTCCTTCCAATGAATATTCATGACTGATTCCCTTTAGGATTGACTGATTGGATCTCCTTCAGTCCAAAGGAATCTTAAGAGTCTTCTCCCCAACACCATAGTTCAAAAGCATCAATTCTTTGGCACTCAGCTTTCTTTATGGTCCAACTCTCACACCCATACATGACTACTGGAAAAACCATAGCTTTGACTAGATGGATATTTGTCAGCAAAATGGTGTCTCTGCTTTTTAATATGCTGTCTAGGTTGGTCATAGCTTCTCTTTGAAGGAGAAAAGGAAAGATAAACTTCAATAGCAAGAATAAAAACAAACCACAAATAATCCAATTAAAAATCAGGCAAAAGACCTAAATGGACTTTTTTCTAAAGAAGACATAGAATTGGCCAGAAGGTATATTAAAAGGTACTCACCATCTAATTAGAAAAATGCTAATCAAAGCCACGATAAGACATTGCCTCATGCCTGTAATAGTGGCTATTAGGAAGAACACAAGACATATCAAGAGCTGACTAACATGTAGAGAAAGGCGAAACTGTACATTATTGGTGAGAATGTGAACTGGTACAGCGATTATGGAGAATAATATAGAGTTTCCACAAAACCAATACAATACTGTAAAGTAATTAACCTCCAGTTAAAATAAATACATTTATATTTAAACAATAAAAATATAACTACCATATAATCCAGCAAAATCTCTTCTGATTCATATTCATTGAAATGAAATCAGTATCTTGAAAAGATATCAGCTCCATTGTTCATTGCAGCACTTCTTAAAAATTCCAAGATATAGAAAAAATCTAAGTGTTCATCAACAGATGAATGGCTAAAGAAACTGCAGTTTAGATATACAATGGAATGCTATTTATTCAGCTTTTAAAATGAAAGAGATTCTGCCATTCACAACAATGTGCATGGATTTGGAGGACAGTACACTAAATAAAATAAACCAGACATAGAAAAAAAAAAAAAAAAAAAAAAAAGAAAAAAGAAAAACATGCATGATCCCACTCACATGTGAAATGCAAAAACGTCAAATACATAGAAGCAGAGAGTAGAAGTGCAGTTACAAGGAATAGGAAGCTGGGAAATGGGGTATGGTTGGTCAAAGGATGCAAAGTTGCAATTATATACAGCTGTGTATTCAATATTATGATACAGTAACTCGGTCACAACTTAGCTACTGAATGATAACAATTACAACAATAAATGCAAATTGACTTACAACAATGTAATTAAACTTCCATGACTGCAAATGTTATAGTATGAAAAAAAAAAAAACACCATTTGCTATAAGTGAACTCATATTTGAATTGCATTCATTTAAAATAAATGAATAGGTTATAATAACATCACAAAATAACTTATACAAAATAATCCACAGATAAAATGCAAAAACTCTGCTTTTATATCCTACCAAAGTATAAAATATCCAAAAACATTCAGAAGAATAAAAATATTTTTAAGAAACTAATTCTAATTATGTAAAATATTTTAAAGATTATAACTAGCAATGTTGCTTAAAAAGACATTCTTCACAACTCAGGCACTCAGAAAAGCCTATGAATCATTGTGACATTGAATTAAAATGTACCATTAATGTAAAGTTTAGCTGTGAGATTAGAATGTTCAGGTTAACTGTGATTTTCTTACAGTGAAATTATTTGGTACCATAAAGCATGATGGAACAAATATTGTTCATTAATGCTACTATAAAATGAACTTTACTGTGAAACAGTCAATACTACTCTTTATAATATCTAGATAATGTTATAAGTTGTATCACTATAAACCAATCTTACAGTGACATAAAAAGTATAAACAATGTTGTCAGGCTTTGGTATCAATACTGCAAATAAATACACAAATATATTGTCTGAATACATCTCTTACTGATATGCAGTGACCAGTATTTTTTTTTAATTATAAGTCAGAATAGGTGATTGTAATTTCCAGTGAAGCAATATAATGTCAGTGTTTATTGTTTTAATTTTTTTGTATCACTTCACTTAACAAACATCTCAGTTTACTTAATATGAAATGAGGGCAAATGGCAATCACAGCATTCTTTCCCAGAAATAGGGAAAGAACATATGTCTTCTCTAAAGTCAATATTTATTTGATTGGAAAGAGCCATAATAATTACTTATTGATTTTAAAATTCTTTAGAGTAATCCTATAAAAAACCTGTGTCAAAAGAGAATCCAAGCCTTCAAGAAGGTATCCAAAGCTCACACAATTTCTAAAACCCTCTCCACAGAGAAACAAAATTAAATTCCAAAAGCATGATTGAGTACCTACAACACTAGGTCATTTATTTGGGAAAAAAAGCGACTGATTAACAATGTGAAACATTGATGTATAAAGTTATTCATCTTTTCCATAATTTGTATTGTGCAGCTGTATCTCAATTATATCCATAAAATGGAAAGGCAAGCCTTTAAATATTACTTAGTTTGCATTATTGACAAACTTGAAGACAAAAAAAACATAACATACTATTAGAAAATTATGAAAAGTTTTGCTTAATACTTGTTACTTTCATTGAAAGTCAGTGTAATCACCATATCAATGTGGAATGTAATGCTGTTAAAGAGCAAAAGATAGTAGTACAAAAAAATGAAATCTATTAAAAAGCAAATGAACATTAGAATAGCTATAAATGGAGTATGATCTTTAAAAATTGTGACTTACTATATTGCAAACCTGTAACTAATATTGTACATCAAATACACTTCAATAAAAAAGAAAACCTAAGCTAACAATTGAAAAATTAAGATGTGTTACATAAGAGCTTTAATGTGATACTTTGAAGTTTATCATTCATTCTCACCTTTAAAATACATTTTATGTCAAACCAAATACACTTTACAAAAATGTATCACATAACACTGACAAGTGAACCAAAATTATCAGTCAGAGAATTCAAGAGACATACTGAGTGGTCATTTAAATTAGAATTTTAATAAAATGAGCAAAATTTCAACCATTCTTTATAATATCAGCTGCCATGTCATACAACTACAGTTTGAGAGGCAACTGATCTGGCATACTATCTGAAGATAGAAAAGAAAAATATTGATTCTAGGTGCAATTACTGTGGAAGAAGAAAAATCAAATATAATTCTATTCTCATGGAAGTTACAGATTATTAATTTGAGATCTTTATTCTTTTTTTTCTATACATGTTTATAGCAGTGTCCATTGAGTATTATTTTAACTGTATTCCATAAGTTTTGGAATGTTGTGCTTTCATTTTAATTCATCTCAGAGTATTTTCTAATTTCTTTTGTGGTTTGTTCTAGGACCTAATCGTTGTTTAGTTCATTGTTGTTTAACTGCCATATTGTTTTAAATTTGACAAATATTCTACTGCTATTAATTTCTAATAAGATTCCACTGAGATACACTAACATACTTCATATAATTTCAATCGCTTCAAAATTCCCAACATATGTTTTATGGCCTAAAATAAGGTCCACTTTGGAGAGTACTTCATGTGCACTTGAAAATAATAGGTTTTCTGCCATTGTTGGAGGGAGGTAGTGCTCAGTGGATGTCCATTAGGTCCACTTCAGTTTTAGTATTGCATATTACTATGCTGAGTGCACTATGAGTCACTTCTCTCTTCTCTAATCTATTTTATTATTTTTTATTTTCTCAGAATTGTTTGAAAAATTGGATGCACAAATTTTTCTCTTGTAATTAGTTTATTTTTTCCTTTGAGAGGGTCACTCAACTCTTTTGGCACATACATGCCCGTTCTCTGTCATGCTATTTGAAGAAAGAATTGAGCTTATCATGTCACATGATCCATGTGAATGAGTTTCCTTTCCTTAACTCCTAAAATTTTGAATTATAATAAAGAATTTTAATCTGAAAACAATATAATAATATCATTGCTGTTAAACTAAATGCTTTAAAGTCACACTAAACAGTAAACCTTACAAGATGTCTTTTACTTAGCACTCAAAGCCTACTATCCTGACATGCAATTTCTTCCTTTCACCATGATAACACTTCTAGCTGATTTATCATTTCTTTGTACCTGTAAATTTCCAACTTTTTCTTCTTTGCACATAGATTCTGATAATGACATTCCCTTTGCACAATGTTTATTCTTAGCAGAAATACCTGTCTTTCACTCAGTGTGCATTTCAATATCACCTTCTCTGGAGCTTCCCTGTAATTTCCCTGAGGCACTCGGGAGGTCTTACTTCTAAACTTCTACAATCCTTTTATATTTGTGAGACTTGCTACTGTTATTTTAAGTGGAGAAAGAGGAAATCTAAGGGATTAAAACTAAAATTAATTCTTTGAGTTTCCAAAAATGAGGTGAACACTTGTCTTTCTCACTGGTAAAATGGCTATATGAATTACTATATCAAACTGTCAAATATGTATAATGAAAGTATACATGTAAGTGCAGTTTTTTAACCAATCAATAATTACAAATTAAAAATAAAACTGTTAGCTTTCTTCAGTAAATTGATTCACCTATACTCTATTGAATGAATCTTTATATGTGATTCCTTTAAGAAATCTTGTGAAGATTTCATTTCTGTTTCTTTAGTTATTTCTCACTGGCTCTCAATACTTTGTATCTGACAGAAACTCAAATAATTGGCTTTCTCATGGGGCCTGTTTGTGAAATCTTTGTAGGTCCTATGGGACTTCCTCTGTGCACAGTTCTCTGAAATGGAAGTTTAACTGTTGCTTAACTTTGTCCAACCTTGCAGCTCCATCCCTAGTGATATGATGTAGAGCAGCAAGACAGTTTCAGCTCACTTTTCCTTTGTGTCCATTCACTTCATGGATAACTCACTCATATTTAACAAATCAAAATATAGTCTATTATACTGTTGTCCATATTTCCCTTCTATCTCTTTTCTCAGTCTCATTCTTCTAGGCTTAAATACTCATAGGGAGAAAATCACCAAATTTGTTACCTCACCAGAATCCAGATGGAAAATGAAATTCAGATCCACATCCAATACACAGTCTTATTTTCCAAAAATGAAATTTTTGATACTGTTGGGGCATCTCATTCAGTAGAATAAAGGAGAGAGGGAGTAACATTCCATCAAAACCACTACAATTTAACTGGACAATTTATGTATGTATGTATGTATGTATATATACTCCCTGGTGGCTTGGTGGTAAAGAAACTGTCTAGCAATGCAGAAGATGTGGGTTTGATCCCTGGGTCAGGAAGATATGCTGGAGGAGGAAATGGCAACCCACTCCAGTTTTCTTGCTTGAAAACTTCCACGGACAGAGGAGCCTGGAGAGGTATAGTCCATGGGGTCACAAAGAGTTGGACACAGCTAAGAGACTAATGACTAAATAATAGCAACATATATGTATATATATTTAAGTGATTAGTGATGGTGGCAGGGAAGGCCATGACTATTTAGTCGGGAGTTCATGTACACTCGTGGCTGATTCATGTCGATGTATAGCAAAATGAATACAGTATTATAAAGCAAAACAAACTAAAAAATAAAAATTAATTTAAAAAATAAGAAAACTTTAGAGGAACTTCACTTATCAAATTTTGGAACCTCTTCTTAAATTATTGGATAAAAAATAAATTATCAGTTTCAAATCTAGTAATTCAAAGTAAGTACTACATCAATATTCTCATAGATAAGAACTATAAACCCTAGATAAAGTATAAAATACAATGACCTAAAGGTATCAGACGGAGAAGGCAATGGCACCCCACTCCAGTACTCTTGCCTGGAAAATCCCATGGATGGAGGAGCCTGGTAGGCTGCAGTCCATGGGGTCGCTAAGTCGGACCTGACTGAGCGACTTCACTTTCACCTTTCGCTTTCATGCATTGGAGAAGGAAATGGCAACCCACTCCAGTGTTCTTGCCTGGAGAATCCCAGGGACGGGGGAGCCTGATGGGCTGCCGTCTATGGGATCGCACAGAGTCGGACACGACTGAAGTGACTTAGCAAAGGTATCAGAGAGTAAAAGCAAGTAGACAGAAAAGTGTGTAGAAATTTGTAAGAAAGGAATAACAGAGTGATTTTCCCATTTTTATTATTTTAGTCTGAGTCAGGCTGTGATACAAACAGACAAAACTTCTGGTAGAAAACTCAGTTTTTATGGGCCAAAAGAGTAAGAAGTCAGGGCAAAGATATCTGCTAAAAAATGAGAATAGAATCTCTAAAGGATAATTATCAAGTAGGGAAATCCAATATTATGCAAATAAATTCTATACAATCATTAGATTATTTTGCCCAATACATATGTGGGAAAGACATAAAACAACCTAGATAAAGACAAAATAAGTTAATTGAACTATGAACTACCATCTAAGAGAAAGATTGTGCATTTTTTCCTTCAATAATGCTTGAAAATGTATAAGGAAATATAGTTTCCACCACGTAGCATCACCATATTCAGTACAAAATCCAAGCTTACCAGATATAATTATAGTCAGAAAAATGTGATTTATGGTTCAGAGGAAAAAAAAAATAGTCCATGGAGATAGACCCTGAGATGACCACTGATTGGAATTAGCAGAGAAGAATATTAAAGCAGTAAATAAGCATGTGTACCTGCTTAGTCACTTAGTCATGTTTGACTCTATATGACTCTTTGGACTGAAGCCACCAGGCTCCTCTGTCCATGGGATTTCTCAGGTAAGAAGACTGGAGTGGGTGGTGGCCAGTTCCTTCTCCAGGGGATTTTCTTGATGCAGGGATGGAACCTGTGTCTCTTGTGTCTCCTGCACTGCAGGCAGATTCCTTACCAATTGAGCCCCAAAGCAGTAATTATAATTATAATGATTATAAAATCAAATATGCTGACAATGAAGAAAAAGAGAAAATCTTAGCAGAAAAGTAGAAGTGATCACAAAATCAAATGCAATTTATATAATTGAAATATAGACATATGTAAAAAAATTGAGTAATCAAATCACTTGATCCTCAGATTTAAACAGAAATAAGGCTTTCCTAGTGGTTGAGATGGCAAAGAATCACCCTGCAATGAGGGATACCTGAATCTGATCTCTGGATTGGGAGGATCCCCTGGTGGAAGGCATGGCAAACATTTCCATTTTTCTTGACTGGGAATCCCAGTCAGAGAGAGGAACGAGGAATGCTAGAGTCCATTGGGTTGCAAAGAATTGGACATGACTCAGTGACTAAGCACAGCACAGCTACTTCTACTATTAAAACATAAACCTATTATTTTAACACAATACAGTAACGCTTCTAAAATATAAATATGCATCAGTGTAGCACTATCAGTCAGTTCAGTTCAGTCACTCAGTCGTGTCTGACTCTTTGCGATCCCATGAATCACAGCACGCCAGGCCTCCCTGTCCATCACCAACTCCCGGAGCTCACTCAGACTCACGTCCATTGAGTCCGTGATGCCATCCAGCCATCTCTGGTCGTCTCCTTCTCCTCCTGCCCCCAATCCCTCCCAGCATCAGAGTCTTTTCCAATGAGTCAACTCTTCGCATGAGGTGGCCAAAGTACTGGAGTTTCAGCTTTAACATCATTCCGTTCCGTTCCGTTCAGTTGATCAGTCGTGTCCGACTCTTTGTGACCCCATGAATCGCAGCACGCCAGGCCTCCCTGTCCATCACCAACTCCCAGAGTTCACTCAGACTCACGTCCATTGAGTCCGTGATGCTATCCAGCCATCTCTGGTCGTCCCCTTCTCCTCCTGCCCCCAATCCCTCCCAGCATCAGGGTCTTTTCCAATGAGTCAACTCTTCGCATGAGGTGGCCAAGGTACTGGAGCTTCAGTTTTAGCATCATTCCTTCCAAAGAAATCCCAGGGTTGATCTCCTTTAGAATGGACTGGTTGGATCTCCTTGCAGTCCAAGGGACTCTCAAGAGTCTTCTCCAACACCACAGTTGAAAAGCATCAATTCTTTGGCACTCAGCCTCTTCAAAGTCCAACTCTCACATGCATACATAACCACAGGAAAAACCATAGCCTTGACTAGATGGACCTTAGTCGGAAAAGTAATATCTCTGCTTTAAAAACACTCTAAATGTAACTAATTAGTATGTTACAATAGAATAGGAAAGACTAGAGATCTTTTCAAGAAAAGTACAGATACCATGGGAATAATTCATCACAGATGGGCTCAATAAAGGACAGAAATGGTATGGACCTAACAGAAGCAGAAGATATTAAGAAAAGATGGCAAGAATACACAGAAGAACTGTACAAAAAAGGCCTTCATGACCCAGATAATCACGATGGTGTGATCACGCACCTACAGCCAGACATCCTGGAATGTGAAGTAAGTAGGGCTTAGGAAGCATCAATATGAACAAAGTTAGTAGAAGTAATGGAATTCCAGTTGATTCATTTCAAATCCTGAAAGATGATGCTGTGAAAGTGCTGCACTCAATATGCCAGCAAAGTTGGAAAACTCAGCAGTGGCCACAGGACTGCAAAAGGTCAGTTTTCATTCCAATGCCTAAGAAAGGCAATGCCAAAAAAAAACGCTCGAACTACCACACAATTGCACTCATCTCATATGCTAGTAAAGTAATGCTCAGAATTCTCCAAGCCAGGCTTTAACAACCATGAACCATGAACTTTCAGACATTCAAGCTTCTTTAAGAAAAGGCAGAGGAACCAGATATCAAATTGCCAACATCTGCTGAATCATCAAAAAGCAAGAGAGTTCCAGAAAAACATCTACATCCGCTTTATTGACTGGCCAAAGCCTTGACCATGTAGATCACAAAAAACTGTGGAAAATTCTAAAGATGGGAATATCAGACCACCTGACCCCCCTATTGAGAAACCTATACACAGGTCAGGAAGCAACATTTAGAACTGGACATGGAACAACAGACTGGTTCCAGATAGGAAAAGGACTATGTCAAGGCTATATTTTGTCACCATGCTTATTTAACTTATAGGCAGAGTACATCATGAGATATGCTAGGCTGGAGGAAGCACAAGCTGGAATCAAGATTGCCAGGAGAAATATCAATAACCTAATATATGCATATGACACCACCTTTATGGCAGAAAGTGAAGAAGAACAAAAAGCCTCTGATGAAAGTGAAAGAGGAGAGTGAAAAAGTTGGCTTAAAACTCAACTTTCAGAAGATGAAGATCATGGCATCTGGTCCCATCACTTCATGGGAAAAAGATGGGGAAACAGTGGAAAGAGTGGCAGACTTTTTTGTGGGGGGCTCCAAAATCATTGTAGATAGTGACTGCAGCCATGAAACAAAAAGAGGCTTACTCCTTAGAAGAAAATGTATGCCCAACCTAGTTCAGTTGTTGTGTCCAGCTCTTTGAATCCCCATGAATCACAGCATGCCAGGCCTCCCTGTCAACAACCAACTCCTGACCTCACTCAAATTCAAGTTCATATAGTCAGATGATGCCATCCAGCCATCTCATCCTCTGTCATCCCCTTTTTCTCCTGCCTGCAAGCACTCCCAGCATCAGGGTCTTTCCAATGAGTCAATTCTTCACATGAGGTGGCCGAAGTACTGGAGCTTCAGCTTTAACATTATAAAATATTCAAAAGCAGAGACATTACTTTGCCAACTAAGGTCCATCTAGTCAAGGCTATGGTTTTTCCTGTGGTCATGTATGGATGTGAGAGATGGACTGTGAAGAAGGCTGAGTGCTGAAGAATTGATGCTTTTGCACTGTGGTGTTGGAGAAGACTCTTGAGAGTCCCTTGGACTTCAAGGAGATCCAACTAGTCCATTCTGAAGGAGATCAGCCCTGGGATTTCTTTGGAAGGAATGATGCTAAAGCTGAAACTCCAGTACTTTGGCCACCTGATGGGAAGAGCTGACTCATTGGAAAAACCCTGATGCTGGGAGGGATTGGGGGCATGAGGAGAAGGGGACGACCGAGGATGAGATGGCTGGATGGCATCACTGACTCTATGGACGTGAGTCTGAGTGAACTCCGGGAGTTGGTGATGGACAGGGAGGCCTGGCATGCTGCGATTCATGGGGTCGCAAAGAGTCGGACATGACTGAGCGACTGAACTGAACTGAACTAGAGGCTGAACAGCAACTCATGATAGTCAAGGAGACTTTGACCATTTGGTGATGCCTTTGCCAACCATGATGGCTTCCCTCGTGGCTCAGATGGTAAAGAATGTGCCAAGTTAGATCCCTGGGTTGGGAAGATCCCCTGGAGGAGGAAGTGGCATTCCACTCCAGTATTCTTGCCTGGAGAATCCCACAGACAGAGGACACTAGTGGGGTACAATCCAGGGGGTGGCAAAGAATCAGACACGACTGAGCAGCTAACACTTGTCTTTAAAGGATAAGCCAGCTGCGTCATTTTGGAGTTCCCAGGAGTGTCGGCAGAAGGCAGCAGCTGCCTCCTGCACTGAGCGTGCACTCCTCACTGAGTGTCTTCGGAGCCGCACACGGGGGGTTAGGGTTTCAGGACGTGTGTCCTTGCACATGCAGCACTGGCCTGGCGATGATGAGCACTGCAGGCTTCCCAGGAAGTGCCTGGTGGGGGAGATAGAGGGACACCTGGGCTCTGCCTCCAGTGTTCACAGGCCTGTGGGCAGCCCCAGGGCATCCCTGTGCTCACAGAGGCTCGAGGTCGGCAGTCGCCACACAGATTCACAGAGAGCAGACAGAAGCAGAGGGACAGATGGGCCTCAAAGCCGGTGCCAGAAACACCCCTGAGCCTTCTGGCATCTGCTGTCCTCGTCCCTGGAAGCCAGATGATCAGACCTTGCCATGTGACCCAGAAAAGGCAGGGGTCCCCAGTGACGGGTCTCTGTGAAGCAAAAAGGTGGAACCCTGTGGTAAAGCTCAGCCTCAGAAACTGAGTCAGGAACACACTGCTGTGTGGACTTGTCTTTCAGGGAGAGGTGGGCTGGGCTGGTGGAGGGGGCACCAGGGGCATTAAGGGGAGGGGCCAGGTCAAGGGGCACAGGGCCCTGGGGACCTTCACCTGGGACACGATCTGGGGTCTGGGCCAGGAGTCAGCACGTGACTGTGTCAGAGGTGAGGGGCCGGGGAGCAGAGAGGCCCTCCAGTCACTGCGGGCAGACCCAGCCCCCCCCGGGACACCCACAGAGCTGAGCAAACCTGGGCATTGCCCTGGACTCCACTCAGCCCACTCAGAAACCCAGACCGCCAGCCGAACCCCTCAAATGCCTCCTCCTTACTGCCCTCTCGCAGCTTCCTCTGGTCCCAGCCTCTGCCGTCTCAACCCTGGGTTTCACAGGAGGTGCTGCTCCTCTGGTTCCAGTTAAAATAACCTGTTCACCTTGCACGCTTCTCCATTTCCCTGTAGGCCAAGGTCAACCTCCTTGTCAGGCTCTGTGGGGCCCAGCCTCGCCCACCTTGCATCGCATCTCTTTTCCCTTGCCCCCTCCCCTCCCTGTGTCAGCACCCTGCCCTCCTTGTGGTCCCCGGCTCCTTCTCACTGGGGCCTCTGAGGGTTCAGTTCCTCCCCCTCGATTAGTGTCACACACACACTCTCGCGCGTGCACCCACACCCTGCGTTAAGTGCGCCTCATCACACACCCTTGGCCTCTTAGCCAGCATTCTCCTAGAACTCCGAGCCCCCTCCCCACGCCCCTCCCAGACTGCTGACTGTTCTGGCTCCAGCCCCTCCCAGACTGCTGACTGTTCTGGTCTGGCTCCCTCCGCCGACTGGCAGCCCTGTGAAGGGAGGGTGGGGGCTGCTACATGCCCCTGCCCCACACTGACTCCAGGCTCCTGAGGGCACCTGGGTCGAGTGGACGTCACAGATTCCCAGAATCGCTGAGCCCCCTGCTCCTCACCTCCTTGCTCGCTGCAGTGAGGACAGGTGGGGTGTGTCCTGCACAGAGCCCCGGCAAGCTCTATGCCTGAGTCATCCGGGGTAGGGGGGAGGTGGGAATGGAGGCTCCAGCCCCATGAGCAGATGGCTTCCTGGGCTGCGATTCAGGGCTCCGTGGGCCTCAAGGGAAGGAGGGCTGTTTGAGCCAGGGCTCCGAGAGCCACAGGAAGACTCAGGAAAGCACCAACTTTGAGACTGGCCACAGGAGCACTAAGTGCAAGTCAGCCGTGCCTGTCCCCATCACCATTCGGCTTAGCTGGATAAAGAGCCACAGACACCGGCCCCGGAAGTCCTTATAGAAAGCGGTGGAAAGTGGACACGCTGAGCAGATCTGCTTGCCCGATACCCACCACCCACTCCCCAGACCACAAGGAGCCTTTACCCTGAAACATGGAAGCTCAAGAGTCCCTCGCACATGGGCAGTGGGTGGGACCAAGGCTTGAAAGTAGGACAGGTCAAGGGCAACTTTTACGTTTGGCGTCAATCCCATTGGAGGCCGTCTCTGAGAACTTTAACCACACGCGACACCCCAGCCTCTCACGCAGATGGTCCCTGTGGCTCAGGAGGTTCTCACTCTATCCCCCCAGGCTCTGTGGCTGGTGCCGTAGTCTGCCCAGGGCCCAGCAGGACAGTGTCACCCTGGTCACCATATGTCTAGCCACCCCGGGCCAGGTGGAGAAGAAAAGCCTTTCTCCTGGACACTGTTCAAGCAGAGCAGACACCTCCTCTCCCTCTCTGATGACAGTGTGTTCATATGTTTTCTTGTAGAGTGATCACAGGCAAGTTCTCAGCTCCCTTCTGTCTGGGGCGCTGGCTGGTGCTCTTGCCAAAACAGCTGTAGCTCCCCTGGACCGAACCAAAATCATCTTCCAAGGTAAGCGCTGCCTGAGCACCTATCGCCGGTGATGGAGAGGCTGCCAGGCGCTCACCCCCTCCTCCAGGGCCCCACACTGCTCTGCCAAGTGCTCTCTAAAATGCCTCTTTTTAAAAAACTTATTTATCTGGCTATGCCAGGTCTCAGTCGCGGCACGTGGGGCCTTCAGTCTTCATCGCAGCAGGCTCTTTACTTGCACACTTGGCATCTGGCTCTCCAGCCAGGGAGCGAACCTGGGCGCCCTGCATTGGGAGTGCGGACTCTCAGACACTCGACCACCAGGGAAGCCCTTGGCTGCCTCTTCAGAATCCACTTAGAAAGTCTGTTAGTGTTTAGGACTGGCATCACAAAGTACCAGAAACCAGGCAGCTTAGAACTGCAGGAATTTATTCTCATTTTCTGGAGGCCAAAAGTCCACATTCAAGGAGTCCGTAGGGTTAGCTCCTCCTGGGGCCCTGAGGGAGGACCCTTCCTTGCCTCCTCGAGCTTCTGACAACTCCAGGCAGCCTGGGCTTGTGACTGCAACCCCCCACCCCAGTCTGTATGTCTGGATCCTCTTCTCAGGACCCACGCCATTGGATCGCCCTGTTCTAGCATGACCTCCATTTAATTACACCTGCAAAGAGCCCGTTTCCGGTGAACACCTCATTCATGGGCGCTGAGAGTGAGAGCATGAGTGGACGGTTCTTTGGGAAGACACAGTTCAGGAATCCAGCTCCCTCCCTCCTTAGGGTTTAGCAGGCGCAGGGGGAGGATGAGACGTTTGTGTCCTGCACTTGGTGGGCAGGAGGCGGTCCTAAGCTGGGACCCCTGCCCCTCAGCTCTCTGGGAGGAAGGAGCTGCAGACTGGAGCCAGGCCCCTCCCACTTGCTCAGGCTGGCCCCTCACCTCTCCAGGCCTCAGGTTCCTTGTCCATTTGACAGGACCATTGATACCAACCTCCCGCCTGAGGGGGAGGGGGGAGTGAGCTGAGGTGGGAAAGGGCAGGCAAGCGGTTGAGGACACATCTCCATCAGCTGAGCTGGTCCTGGAACAAATTCCCACCAGAGCGCCACCTGGGGCGCTGAGCTTCATTCTGAAGGCAGGAGCTGTGCACACGTCCACACGGAGAGGAGGGCAGGGCTGTGCTGGGAAGGCAGCAGAAGGGAAAAGGCAGCAGGGAAAGTGTGGCGCTGCGGGTGCTGCCAGGCTGAGGCCCCCTTGTGACTTGGGGTGACTTGGGTTTCGGGTCCGCCTGGCCACCGTGGTGCAGCTCACCATGGATTAGGGGGGTGGGGGTGGGCCAGGCAGCCCCAAAGGGCAGGAGAGTGGGAACTAGGGCTGCCGAGCCAGGCCATGGAGGAGAGGGCAGACGCCCCCTGCCGAGGGAGCTGGAGCCGCTTAGCTGACCCCCGAATGGCTGGCGGCTGGGTGCCTCCCCTCCAAGGGGCTTGGGGGAGAGGAAGTTCAGCTGGGTGGAGACCCTCCCGGAGAGCTTCGTCCTTCCACAGGCTCTCACTGTCCTGCAGGGTCAGGTGGCGGCTGGGCTCCTCTCCCTGAAGAAGGGGAGAAGCTGGTGTGCAGAGTGGCCTGGACGTGGGGTGGGGGCTCCTGGGGAGGGGGTGACCTTGCTGGGGATGTCCCACCTCGGCCCTTATAGGGGTTGACAGGGGGCATTTCCAGCGGAGGCCCTCACTCCCTATGCTCAAACTAGACCCCTGCGGTGGGGGTCATGCAGACTGGAGTGGGAGGGTGGTCCCATCCTTCATGTCCAACAATCTCTCTTGTGTTTTTTTTTTTCCAGTGTCCTCAAAAAGATTTTCTGCCAAGGTGAGCCACTCAGTCACGGACCCCCGTCTCTGGGGCCTTCACCTCTGCCCTACTGGGCTGGCAGAGGCAGGGAGGTGGGTGGTAGGGGTTGGCAAACACTTGTCAAGGGGCTTAGGCCAAAAGTCCACATTCAAGGAGTCCGTAGGGTTAGCTCCTCCTGGGGCCCTGAGGGAGGACCCTTCCTTGCCTCCTCGAGCTTCTGACAACTCCAGGCAGCCTGGGCTTGTGACTGCAACCCCCCACCCCAGTCTGTATGTCTGGATCCTCTTCTCAGGACCCACGCCATTGGATCGCCCTGTTCTAGCATGACCTCCATTTAATTACACCTGCAAAGAGCCCGTTTCCGGTGAACACCTCATTCATGGGCGCTGAGAGTGAGAGCATGAGTGGACGTTCTTTGGGAAGACACAGTTCAGGAATCCAGCTCCCTCCCTCCTTAGGGTTTAGCAGGCGCAGGGGGAGGATGAGACGTTTGTGTCCTGCACTTGGTGGGCAGGAGGCGGTCCTAAGCTGGGACCCCTGCCCCTCAGCTCTCTGGGAGGAAGGAGCTGCAGACTGGAGCCAGGCCCCTCCCACTTGCTCAGGCTGGCCCCTCACCTCTCCAGGCCTCAGGTTCCTTGTCCATTTGACAGGACCATTGATACCAACCTCCCGCCTGAGGGGGAGGGGGGAGTGAGCTGAGGTGGGAAAGGGCAGGCAAGCGGTTGAGGACACATCTCCATCAGCTGAGCTGGTCCTGGAACAAATTCCCACCAGAGCGCCACCTGGGGCGCTGAGCTTCATTCTGAAGGCAGGAGCTGTGCACACGTCCACACGGAGAGGAGGGCAGGGCTGTGCTGGGAAGGCAGCAGAAGGGAAAAGGCAGCAGGGAAAGTGTGGCGCTGCGGGTGCTGCCAGGCTGAGGCCCCCTTGTGACTTGGGGTGACTTGGGTTTCGGGTCCGCCTGGCCACCGTGGTGCAGCTCACCATGGATTAGGGGGGTGGGGGTGGGCCAGGCAGCCCCAAAGGGCAGGAGAGTGGGAACTAGGGCTGCCGAGCCAGGCCATGGAGGAGAGGGCAGACGCCCCCTGCCGAGGGAGCTGGAGCCGCTTAGCTGACCCCCGAATGGCTGGCGGCTGGGTGCCTCCCCTCCAAGGGGCTTGGGGGAGAGGAAGTTCAGCTGGGTGGAGACCCTCCCGGAGAGCTTCGTCCTTCCACAGGCTCTCACTGTCCTGCAGGGTCAGGTGGCGGCTGGGCTCCTCTCCCTGAAGAAGGGGAGAAGCTGGTGTGCAGAGTGGCCTGGACGTGGGGTGGGGGCTCCTGGGGAGGGGGTGACCTTGCTGGGGATGTCCCACCTCGGCCCTTATAGGGGTTGACAGGGGGCATTTCCAGCGGAGGCCCTCACTCCCTATGCTCAAACTAGACCCCTGCGGTGGGGTCATGCAGACTGGAGTGGGAGGGTGGTCCCATCCTTCATGTCCAACAATCTCTCTTGTGTTTTTTTTTTTCCAGTGTCCTCAAAAAGATTTTCTGCCAAGGTGAGCCACTCAGTCACGGACCCCCGTCTCTGGGGCCTTCACCTCTGCCCTACTGGGCTGGCAGAGGCAGGGAGGTGGGTGGTAGGGGTTGGCAAACACTTGTCAAGGGGCTTTTCCCATTGGTTCCCCGACCCCCACCCCAGGCCAGCTGCAGGACTGCTGGGTGACCAAGGCCTCCCCTGCCAGGCACTGGGGCCAAGGCCATCTGTCTGCACCCCAAGTCTGCCTGGACACAGCCCACCCTGGGAAGTGACGGGAGACCACCTGTCCAGGGGGGGTGGTCAGGGGACTTGATGGTCTAAACTCACAGGTTTCATATTTGATTTATTTTTAAACGCAGAGCAGGTGGTGCTGT
Source organism: Aepyceros melampus (assembly GCA_006408695.1). Classification (NCBI taxonomy): domain Eukaryota; kingdom Metazoa; phylum Chordata; class Mammalia; order Artiodactyla; family Bovidae; genus Aepyceros; species Aepyceros melampus. The sequence continues at coordinate 45,698 of SJXQ01010404.1, forward strand.
TTGTTGTTGTCTAGCCACTCAGCCGTGTCCGACTCTTTGCGACCCCATGGGCTGTAGCCCACCAGGCTCCTCTGTCCATGGGATTTCCCAGGCAAGAGTACTGGAGTGGGGTGCCTTGCCCTCCTCCAGGGGATCTTCCCTGCCCAGGGATCAAACCCACATCCCCTGCATTGGCAGGTGGGATGTTTGCCACTGAGCCACTGGGAGGCCCACAGAGCAGGTGTTTCCTTCTTAATAAAGGAAAACAAAGAGGATTTTAAAAAGCTAGGCTACCAAACACGTACAAAACCCCCTTATGGGGCTAAGTGCTTTGCAGACGTGCTTTCCCCCGTCTCACTTCATGATTCCCAGGTTGGAGGAGAAGGGATGGGGGTCCCAGCATGGAGCCCAGGGAACGTGGGGGGGTCTGTGATGTCACCCCCCTTCCCAGGCGCAGGGCTGGGAAAAGTCAGGTGAGCTGAGAAGGCACCTGCGCTGTGCCCACAAAAGGCCATGCTCGGTCAGAGGCCTAGGCCACTGACGTTGCCTCTCTCCGCTGCTTGCCCCCAGGAGGCCTTCCGGCTCCCTACTTCACCTACCTCCACGAAGGCTTCTTGAGCCTGTGGCGCGGGAACTCGGCCACCATGGTGCGTGTGGTGCCCTACGCCGCCATCCAGTTCAGCGCACACGAGGAGTACAAACGCCTCCTGGGCAGCTACTACGGCTTCCATGGAGAGTGAGACCCCCTTCCCCAAAAAGCCCGGCCCTCTCAGCTCTGTCACCTCACCCTGTTCTCCTGTCTTCCACCTGTTCACCATGTCAGAACTTCTCTCGTTTCCCCGGTCTCCCCGAACTACGTCCCAGGACGGCCATGGTCCCACTGTGCCCCAGAGCAGGTGGAAAGACGCCTGCCGTCATTCATTCAGACAAGCAGGGGCAAAGGCAGGCACCCCCAAGAGACCCATCGCCCCGCCCATCAGCTTGGCCCCCGCACCCCAGACCTGTGGGCACCCGGAACCTGGGGCTCAGCTTCACCCCCACCCACTTTCAGAGCCCTGCCCCCTTGGCCCCGTCTCCTCGCCGGCGCGCTGGCTGGAACCACGGCCGCCTCGCTGACCTACCCGCTGGACCTGGTCAGAGCGCGGATGGCTGTGACCCCAAAGGAAATGTGAGTCTCACCAGCACCGGGGGCTCCGTGGCAAGTGGGATTCCCAGGAGGGCCCCTCCTACCTGGCCCCTGGGGATAGGGTCTGGGCCTCTGCCTTGGCTGGTGAAGCTGTGCTGAGGCTGTTTCCCCAACCTCCCTGGGTTCCGCAGCTTTCCATAAGGACAGTCACTGGGTCTCTCAGCTTGGGTGGCAGTGTGCTTCCATCAAACCCAGAGTCTCCGTGTTGAGTCAAAAACGGATGTGCTTAAAATGCATGAGTAAAAAGCCAGGGGCTGAGCACAGCAAAGAGCCCAGTGGTGAAGGCGGCCTGTGGCTTTGGGCGTGCAAGGCCCCTCAAATGCCAGAACTCCTGCACGGTGGTTCTGTCAGCACCCAGGCCTGCCCCCGCTGGCATGCGAGGAGGGAGAATTAGTGAGCGGAGGTCTGCAGCCCCCTCCCCACCCCCGCCCCGTCTGTCCTCCAGGC
>SJXQ01010404.1:75170-86809 GCA_006408695.1 Aepyceros melampus
CGGGGGCAAGAAGAGGAAACTGAGGCCCTGACCCCAGGGAGCCCCTCCCCAAGCCTGACCCGCCCTACCCGCCAGTTTGCAGTTCTGGCAGGCGGGGGAGTGTGGAGACACCCTCCCGAAGCCAGGGCAAGTGCATACCTGGGGGGCCAGCAGGGAGGAAGGGGAAGCTCCCGAGCGGGGGTCCAGGGGCGGCGGTGGAGCAGGGACTCTGCAAGCCACCATAGAGGCCTCTCTGCGGGGAGACAGGGTAAACGGGAGCCTGAGACCCGCAGCCAGGCCGCCCTGCCCCCGCAGCCCTTCCACCCCTTCCTCTCACTCACCGAGCTGCTCAGCCCCCCTCGGGTCCCAGCCAGGCCGCCAGGCAGGTCTGGCCTCCGCCCGTCTGCTGCCAGGTACAGGGGCGGTGGTGTCTTGCTGGCTAGATGGCTCGGCGAGAAGAGAGGGTGCGCCAGGCCTGGGGAGCAGGGGACCCCCAGAGGAGACAGGTGGCCACGTCATCTGATGAAGTCTGAGGTCCAGCGTGACGCCCACAGCCAACATTTCCCCTCGGCACAGCCCCCGGAACCTCCACCCTCTGCCCAGGGCCGGTGCCCCATGCTCACCTGGGGGCGCGGCTTTGGGGGCTGCTGGCCGGAAGGGGGATGGGCGGCTCTGGGCAGGCAGGGCCTCCCCAAGTCCAGTGGGTTCACAGGCTGGTGGGGGCAGCGCCCCATATACCATGTCCGGGCTGGGCATAGTAGGGGCTGCGGGCTGCGGGCACAGAGGCCAGGATTGGTTAAGGAACATGGAGATGAGGGCATCAATTCAACCTAGACAATCCCAGTGAGCTCGAGGGCCAGCTTCCACTTCTGGAAGCCCTCACGACTCCCCCACTCTGGCCTAAATGCCACGTGGCTGGGGAGCCTGTGTCTGCCTCTGTCACTCCTTGACAGCTAGGCCCAGAGCTGAAACTTCTTACTAAGCAGACGATTGATCCCGAAGGGGCTTCCCAGGTTGAGATACGTCAAAGAAATAAAGAAAGAAGGAGCTGTCTGTCTGTTGAACTCTTTTCCATCCTTCAAAGCCCCTACTATAATTCCTACTCCTCCAGGAAGCCTTCCTTGCCTCCCGACTCCAGGAATCCTGGTCTTGAGTCCTTCTCTCAGCCTCAGCCCCAGCCACCTGGGCCTCGGAATGGGGGGAGGGCCCACGCAAGGTGGGACACGGAGTCACTTACATAGAGCCGGGGCCGGGGCAAGGCTGGGTCACCCCCATCACCTGCCAGCCTCCGCAGCTTCTCTCCTGGCCCCTCAAGCCCCTCGTCTGGCTCCAGCTCGGGTCCATCAAGGCCCACACCTCTCCGCTTCAGTGTCTGTGGGAAGGGGAGACAGCAGGGTGACCCCCGCATCCCACCCAGCTCTGTGGGCAGGCAGAGTGCAGGCACAGCCCCTCCAGCTAAATCCCATTAACCAAAAACCCCAGGGAGTCATCTAGTAACTTCCAACTGTATGTGAGAGAGGGACTGTCCTGCCTTGGGACCAGAGAGGCCCAGGTCACACAGCCGGGGCGGAGATCCACTCAGGCCTGCTGGCATTATCCTAATGCTGCTCCTGAGTGTGATTTGCTTTCTCCATTCTGCGCCCAGGCACAGCCTCAGAGCCTGGCGTGCAGTGGGTGGTCAACGAGCATCAGCTGGTTGAGCATCCAGAGGCTACTTCACAGGCTCTCCTAAGCTGCCACCCGCCTGGGACCAGTGATCTCCGTACTCCTAGACCCCTGCTTCTCCTCTACCAGCTTCTCCCCACTGTCTGTCACCTTGAGGCTCCCCAGACAGGCTTCAGCTTCCCATTCCTGGGCAAAGATGCCCAGATCCAAAGTGACAGGGATCTTCGTGCCACACTACTGAGCCTATGCACTCTACAGCCCATGCTCCACAGGAGAAGCCCGCCTGTGGCATCCGAAGAGAAGCCCACGTGCCACGATGAGGGCCCGGTGAAGGCCCAGCACAGCCAAAAACCAAAAGAAGAAAAAACAAAGTAGCAGTGATCTTGCCCATCCTGGGCGGTGCTAGGCAGCTGCCCCTGGAAGGGCCTCTCCATCACCCCAGACCTGCTGTGACTGGCATGCATGTGTGCATGCATGCTCTGTTGCTCAGTGGTGTTCGATTCTTTGCAATGCTATGGGCTCTAGCCTGCCAGCCTCCTTTATCCATGAAATTTCCAGGCAAGAATACTGGAGTGGGTTGCCGTTTCCTCTCCAGGGGATCCAGCAAAGCCAGAATGCAATGCTCATCTTTTGTGCAAACCAAGAGTCCCTAGGCTCTGAGCGCGCAGGGTGTGCTGGGCTTCGTGCGGCCAGGCAGGGGGGCCCCGGGTACCTCGAGGATGTCGGTGTTGGTCCGGCTCTCGTGCGGCTCGCTGTACTCTGTGTACTTCAGGAGCACCCGGTCCATGTCGGTGCTGGCGTACTGGAAGAGGCGGTTGGAGCTGTTGAAGATGATGAGGGCGATCTCGCAGTCGCAGAGCACGCTCAGCTCGTAGGCCTTCTTCATCAGCCCGAACTTTCGCTTGGTGAATGTTACCTGGACTCAGTATCCAAAGGCAGGGCAGGAGAAGACAAAAGTTCAGGGTGGTGAGAGCGGGAGTTGAGGGGCCTATTTTTCCATGAACATGCTTCCTGATTTCATCCCTTTGCAGGTGCTCTTTCCACCTGCACCACTCCTCACTTCTCAACTCGGCAAACTCCTACAGATGCTTCAGAACCTGGCCCAAATGTCCTCTCCTTAGGGAAGTCTTCCTTGGTCTCCAGACAGATCCCACACTCCCTGAGCTTCCCCAGTTCTGCACCTGTCTCTGGCCCAGCACCTTGAGTTGGATGTGTTTGTGTTGAGTTCCATCTCCCCTGTGACTGGAGCTCCAGTCATCACAGAGAATCAATGAATAAATCATCATGAGAAGGAGTAAATGCTACATCTCAAACTCCTGACACTACATCGAGTCTCCTTATTCCCTTGCAGTTCCTCCAAATGGCCAAGCCTTTGCCCAGGCTGTGCTGCTTCTGCTAGGAAAGCCCTTCCCCTAGCCACTGTTCCACCCAGTGAACTCACCTGCCGATTCCTTTGGTCCAGAATGCGTGAGATCTGAATTTTTTTCCTCCCCATGTCCCAAGCTGGGTGGAGTGTCCTTTGTCTGGAGGTGGGGGTTGGGAAGGAGAAGAGAACAGAGCAGGTGGATGGAAAGGGGGACAGGCACTCCAGCATACCCCGTATCTTCCTCCTACCCCTGCCAGGAGACAATGGGGAGAATGAGGTGGGCTGGGTCACCCCCACATCTCACACCCCAACCAGCCCAGGATGCATCAAACGCTCACTGAACACCTCAGACCAATGCCTTATAAGGAAAAAGTTGACCAAGGGGGAAAGATTGAGAGGTACAGGTGCCTCCAATTGAGGCTCTAAAGCAAAACAAGCTGATAGCTGTGGGACCTCAGGGGAGCCTGAGCCCCTGTCTGTGCGTGGACACCAGCGCAGCACACTGCCCAGCGCTACCGGAGCATGAAATGAGCCAGCCCACACAGGGCACGCAGACCTGCCCTGCAGACAGCAGCTGCCTGGGCGCACTGCTGTTCTGAGCACTGGCGGCCGCCTGGAGGTCCTCAACAGGCCAGGCTGGAGGGCCATCCGACGATGGTGCCCAGCGGAGCTTGGTGATCCAGAAGTATGCCTGACCCACACAGCAGATACTTTCCAACTCATTCAATCCACCCATGACAGCCCTTCCATGAGCAAAGTTGAGGGCTGTGGTTACCAGAAAACATACATTAAAATATATACAAAACATATATTTAAAAATTGCATTGCGAGTGGAAAAGAGTAGAAGGAAATACTCAAGCTGGGAGTCAGTGCTGGGTTAAAATTTATGGGTGAGGTTTTAAAACTTGAGGTGTAACTCACTTAACATAAGATGCGCCATTTTAACATGTGCAACTCAGTGACATTTAGAGCATTCACAAGACTGTGCAACCATCATCTCCACCTAGTTCCAGAAACTTTACCTCCTCTCAAAAGGAGACCCCAGGGGCTTTGTGGCAGCCCAGTAGTTAAGACTCCCTGCTTCCACTGCAGGGGACTGGGTTCAATCCCTGGTCAGGGAACTAAGATCCCACATGCAGTTTGGCAAGACCAAAAAACCAGAACCAAACAGACCCAAAACACAGAAACCAAGACAAAGAGAAGAGCCAGCCCCATAGCAGCCATTCCCCGTCCCCCTTCCTCAGCCCCCAGCAACCACTAATCTATGGATTTGGCCTCTTCTGAACATTTCTTGTAAGTGGAATCATACCATGTGTGGCCTTTACATCTTTTTCTTTTTCATTTTTATCTTTTGAATTTTCTAACTATTCTCCCTTAGTGATTAAAGATTTCTATTTTTAAAAATGTGTGTTGGTTGGGGGTTGGGGGGGCACTTCCTCAGAGGTTCAATGGTTAAGAGTCTGCTCTCCCAACTCAGGGGGCTTGGGTTGGATCCCTGGCCAGGGAACTAAGATCCTACATGCTGTATGGCACAGCCAAAAAAAAACAGAAATAAAAAATGTGGGGAAGCCTAATAGAAACCCCATCCCTCACCTTCTTTCCAGTGGGAGGAGGGGGAATTCCCTGGGAAGACTCTCACTTGGAGACTTCAGACTGGGAGGAGGGGTGGGCTCGTGCAAACTAGAGAGGAAGCCTGGACCCTCCTCATGGGGATCCGGGATCTCCCTGGGGGGGGGGGCCCTAGATGAGACTGGGCAGCTCAGTGAGGGCAACGAGTAACCAAGACCTGGCCCAGACCTTTCCCAGCAGCCCCCAGGCAGGGCTCCTGGAATCAAGGAACCATATCGTCTGTCCTGCAGCACCCACCCCACAGTACAGAGAGCCATCCATGGCCCCCGCACCCCTCCACCAACCCCATGACCGCACTCCACCCCCCAGCCCTCTCGTGTCAAAGGGGACTGAGGCCGCACCACAGGCCTTCCCCAGGCTGACGTGGGCCCGTACTCAGGCCCCAGCCAGCCTCAGACCAGATGGGAAGTCTTCAGTAAGAGCAGCCTCTCCCTCAGCCGCAGTTTGCTGTTCTGTGAATGGAGTGGGTACAAAAGGCAGAGTACCTCGCACAAAGCCTGAGGATGAGGTCTTGGGAAGAGTGGGGAAATGCAGGTCTGTCTCTGGGAGAAACATACCCCAGCCAGGGGGGTCTAGGGGGGCTCCCCATCTTCCCAAAGATCCAGAGCTGGAAATGTGAGTCACCCAGCCTGCCATACACAGCCCACTAGGTCACCCCAGGCACACCCTCCACCTTCCCTGGTCTGGGTCTCTGAGTAGTCATAACTATGTGGAGTCCAGGCCAAAACGAGCCCCCACCATGGCCCCCCAGTTCCAGCCTGACTTGCTAAATTTAACCTTTGGGGCTAATTTTAATCCCTGTCCGGAATCGGGCTAGTTCCCACGGCTGGGATGCTTTATCCCCGCCCTGACAGGCCCCTGGGGACAGGAGGAGGGCACTGGCCCGGAGGTCTTGGTGCCAAGATGATTCCGGAAATGCCCCCCACGCCTGGAATCCCATGGGAACGTGGGACTTGGACATGAGTCTCGGGGTCTGGAAGATCTAACTTTGGCCCCTTCTCCGTCTGTCCCCATTTTAGACAAGGACCTCCTGGCCGGGGCAGGGTTCACATAATGGGGGCGCCCCCGAGAGTCAGCAAGTCAGGAGGGGGGCTCTGAACTGAGACTCACGAGCTGAGACAGGAAGTGAGTTTTAGGCAGAAGGAATGGCAGGTGCAAAGTCCCTAAGGAAGAAGGAGACGCATCAACAAGACTAGAGTGAGAAGGAGGGGGAAAGTGCAGGGGCAGGGCCACTCTGGGTCCTCGGAGCCGCAGCGAGGCCTCTGGGGTTTGCTCTAAGAGAGTGGAGAGCCGTGATGGATGGGGGTTCATCAAGAAGGGACAGGACTTTAAAAACTTGAACATGGGGACTTCCCTGGTAGTCCAGTGGTTAAGACTCTGCATTCCTAATTCAGGGGACCAGGTCTGATCCCTGGTCGGGGAACTAGATCCCATATGCCTCAACTGAGATCCAGGGTGTTGCAGCTAAAACCTGATATAGCCCCAAATTAAAAAACAAAACAAAACAAAACTGGTTCAGTCAGAAAAAAAAAAACACAAAAACTTGGTCATAGCTGTCATGGGGAGCAAGACTGTTGGAGGCAGAGGTAAAGAGGACAGGAAGCTGCAGGGAGGCCGGAGCTGTGTCCATCTGGGCCGAGACCGGGGTTAGGCCCCCTCTGTGCTCTGCCTGCGCCCTGCACTTTAAGTCACCGTGCTCTTTGGTTCCTCAAGGGGCCGCCAGGTCCCCTGCCATCTCTGGAGGCAGGCCTGATGGGTGCAGATGGACTCATGCAAGGGTTTGTGCCTTCTGACCCTTGATGACTTTGGAACCCCCAGTCTTCACCTAGGAACCAAAGTCACCCCCTGCTCTGGTCCTGGAGGGATCTACCCAGCACACAGCTCTGATCATGCCCCTTCCTGATTACACACTCCTCATGGCTCCCCACTGCCCTCAGGAGGAAGGAAGTTCCAGTCCTCAGTCTGGCATTCAAGGCCCTGCCCTAATCAGCTCCTGCCCACTGTTCTCTACCTTCAACAAAACGTCTGTTTGAAATCCCCTTTTTGCCTCTTCTGCACCTGGCCAACTCCTATTCACACTTCAGACACCCAGCTCAAGAAGTCCATTCCTTCAGGAAGCCCTCCCTGCCCTCTCACTCTGGTCTCCCACAGCCTCCATCCTTCCCCTCTAGTTCTGACTCTGTGGGCTGTGGGATGGGGGGTCATATATCCGCCTCTCTCCTTCCCCTAGCCTGGAAGATCCTCAGGACCAGTCACAGGGGTGACTGGGAAGATAAGGAGTGGGCCAAGAGGGACACGTCTGAACTCCCCCCAGCTTCCCTCAACAACTTCCTCTCAGACTCCCCCAGCTGACTCCCTACCCAGAAATACACGCGCATGCAAATCCAACCGCTCAGCGTTGACCTGCCTCAGGCCCAGGTGTGAAGGGCCAGCCAAGGAACGCAGAGGCGGGAGGCCCGGGGTGTGCATATATATTTGTACTCACATGCAAATCCCCACCCTGAGCCGCAGACGGACCTGGCGGCCAGTTCTCCAGATGTTGGCGTGATGGTGATCGGAACTGCTGGGGGGAGGTGGTGGTGCGTGCTGAATGTGCAGGGCACGAGGGGGGAGGCTGAGGTTAGGAGAGGCTGAGGCTGGGAGAGGCTGAGGCTGGGGAAGGCCTCTCTGGGCACAAGCCCCCCGCCGCCGCCAAGGTCCAGCTAGAAAGCCTAGAGCTTGTTGCATCTGCCCAGCAGAGTGGCAGAGGTGAGCCCATTGACCCAGGAAAGGGAAGGAGAGCCGAGATAAATCCAAGAGGGCACCTCAGTGGAGAAAGCCTGCAGCTGGGCCTCAGTGGGAGGGCGGGATGGGGCCTGAGCACACAGGCAGGGGAGTGGGCATTTGAAGTCAAGAGTCCAGTACCTCCCCATCCCTATCTTTGTACTCCACTTACCAAGTGTCAACTATGTCACAACCATTGCGATCAACTGACCTCAAAAGAAGCAGAAAGCTTAAGTAGACCAACGACCACGGAAAATTAAAAAAGTGTCTCAAGACGTACCATTAAAAGGATAATAGGCCCCTACGGTTTTATAGCTGTTTTATCAGACCTTAGAGGACAGGAATGTGAAATGCTCTTTAAACTAACTCAGACCTTTAAAAACAGGGGCACTCCAAGTCATTTTAATGAAACTCTTATAGGTCAGAACCTAAGTCGAAACAGAGAGTATTGACCACAAAAGGGGCAATGCTAGTAGCCAGGGATTCGGGGAAGATCTCTCTGAAGAGGTGACGTTTGAATTGAGACCAGAGGCACAAGAAAGACACAGGCAACGAAGGGAAGAGTCAGTGGGAGATCTGGAGGAAGGGTGTTCCTGGCAGGGGAGCTGCAAGGCCAACAGGTCAGAGTGCTCGTGAGTTTGACATTTTAAAAACAGCAAAGAAGTCTGAACGGCTGGACGACGTGCACAAGGGAGAGGGGGAGGGGGATGGCGGTGGTGGGAGGGGGTTTGTATCATGTAGGTCCTTGTGGGCCTCAGTGAAGAGTGTGGGTTTTCCTCTGAGGGCATTAGGGAGCTATAGAGAATCTGGGGGCAAAGGAGTACCTAGATATGATTTTGACAGTTTAAAATCCCCCCACATTTTCATGCATTGCTGGTGGGAGGGGAAAGAAGAAGAGCCACTCTGAAAAACCATCTGGCATCTACAAAGCTGAACAAGCAGCTACCCTCCAACCCAGCGGCCCTTCCCCTCCTCTTGTATTTACCGAAAACAAATGGGCCCATGTAAGAAATCACAGAAACAAGAACATCCTCAGCAGCTTCATTCCTCACAGCCCCAGACTGGAAATGATTCAAATGCCCTCAGCGGGAGAACTGACAACTACTTTCTCGTACATTCTATGATGGGCTACTATACAGCACAGAAAAAGGATGCGTCTCAGCTCCACGCAACCGCACAGGTGAACCTCCCAGATCATGGGCTGATTCAACAATACTGGGCTCTGCAGAGGGGACATGCCATGTAATTCCATTGATACGAAGTTCCAGAACAGGCAAAACTCACCTCCAGTGATGGGTATGAGCACAGTGGCCACACTAACTAAGCAGGTGCTGTGACAGGATAGTGCAAGTCAGGGGCTGGAGTGTTCTGTTCCCTGAACCAGCTGTATTCAGTTGGTGCAAGTTTTTTAGCCCTACTCCAGTGATTTTTGCATTTCCCTCTACATGACTTAACCAAAAGGATTTTTTAAAAAGTACCCCCCCCCGCCCCCACTCAGGTTGCTGTGACGACAGCATCTGTCTGGGCAGGAGTGAGATGACAGGGAGAAGCTGGGGCAGACGGCCAGGCAGGAGATGTGGGGCCTGAACTGAGACCGGGGCTGCAGGAAGGCAGAGGATGGGCTGTTTGGCAACCGAGGGGACAGGATATGCTGGTGGCATATGCCTGAGGTTGGAGGGAGCCTGGGGTCTCAGGCCTGAGCATTATTTGTGGGGGAAACTGAGGGTGCGTGCGGTGTGTGCATGCATGCTAACTCATGTTCAACTCTTTGCGACCACATGGACTATATGGCCCACCAGGCTCCTCTGTCCATGGGATTCACCAGGCAAGAATACTGGAGTGGGTTGCCATTCCCTTCTCCAGGGGATCTTCCCAACCCAGGGATCAAAATCAAGCCTCCTGAATTGCAGGCGGGTTCTTTATCGCTGAGCCACTGGGGAAGCCCCACCCGGGGGCACACAGGAAGATCTCATAAGCACCCGGACATGACTAAGTCTCACTGTGACACCTGTGGTCACTAAGTCCATCAACAAGCACCCCTGAAGTCCTCTAGGCCATGACTGTCACCTCCCTCTAAGAGGTCTCTCAGTGCTCTGGTGATGGAGATGGAGGTCTGGAAGAAATCCCACCCTCCCACTCACCCTTCACTGTGGCCCTCTTCCTGTGGAAGGACTCAGCTTTCTCATCTATAAATGGGAGTGAGAATCCATCTGCCACCAGCTGAGGAGGAGGGGGCAGTGGAGGGGTCTTTCGACCTTGTCTCTGGACTCCCAGAAGCCAGAAGGCAGAGGAGCTTTGGAGCTGGTGTGCTGAGTCAGCATGCCATCTCGTGAGGCCATGGGGACCCTTCCTGTAGCAGGCTGGGTGACATCAGGCCCTTACCTGCCCCCCTTCCATAAAGCGGGTCATGGAATCCTGATCTCAAAGGCTCTGCAGTGAGGGTCTGAGATAAAAGACCAGGAACTGTCGAGTTCCCCTTCTCGGCTCTCAGCGGGGCTTTAATGGAGGGGCCAGCAGCAGAGTTAGGCTGCCAGACCCTTGAGCCCAGAGGCCACAGTGTGGCGGGGGACCCAGGCCGGGAAGGAGGGGAGGAAAGGAGAAGTGAGAGGCAGGTGGGTGGTGGGGGGAGGTGAGGGCCCAGGGGACGCGACGAAGCGGGGAGGGGTCGCTGTGCCTGGGCCTGGCAGCAAATCAGGCCAGCAGCCCCGCCTCACGCAACCCAGGCGGTGGTTTCATCACCTGTTCCCCAAGCACCTCGTTACGGGCGACAGGAAGAGCCCCTTGGAAAGTCGGGACCCCCCCTCCCCTCTCTTGAGGGCTCCGGAGGCTCTGACCCCAGCTGCTGGAGACCCTCCCCCACCCCGGCCGGGGCCCTGGGCTGCCTCCTCCCCTGGGAGCCTGGGGGGATGGAGGCCCAGGTTGGGGGGCACTGTGGGCGACCTAGAGGCTGGCTGGCCCACAGCAGCCCCTTCCTGCCCTCAGATAAAAGACCAGGAACTGTCGAGTTCCCCTTCTCGGCTCTCAGCGGGGCTTTAATGGAGGGGCCAGCAGCAGAGTTAGGCTGCCAGACCCTTGAGCCCAGAGGCCACAGTGTGGCGGGGGACCCAGGCCGGGAAGGAGGGGAGGAAAGGAGAAGTGAGAGGCAGGTGGGTGGTGGGGGGAGGTGAGGGCCCAGGGGACGCGACGAAGCGGGGAGGGGTCGCTGTGCCTGGGCCTGGCAGCAAATCAGGCCAGCAGCCCCGCCTCACGCAACCCAGGCGGTGGTTTCATCACCTGTTCCCCAAGCACCTCGTTACGGGCGACAGGAAGAGCCCCTTGGAAAGTCGGGACCCCCCCTCCCCTCTCTTGAGGGCTCCGGAGGCTCTGACCCCAGCTGCTGGAGACCCTCCCCCACCCCGGCCGGGGCCCTGGGCTGCCTCCTCCCCTGGGAGCCTGGGGGGATGGAGGCCCAGGTTGGGGGGCACTGTGGGCGACCTAGAGGCTGGCTGGCCCACAGCAGCCCCTCTCCTGCCCTCAGGAGGAGGCGGGCTCTGGCAGCGACTCCTGCGTGGCCAGGCTTCTCCAGGCCTGTTTCCTGCCCCAGCAGATGGGGAGGGCCGGGGACACCTCCCTGAGACGGGGGGCTCTCTGAAGTAGGTGCGGTTGAGATGCTGTATCCCTCTTTCTCCATGCAGGCAGCAGAACTCCTTAGGGTCTTCTCCCCTCAGCCTGGGGGTGCCCAGGTCAGACTGAGGGCACCAGGCAGACCAGGAGGGGTGCTGGGGACAGGCGGCTCAGGGAGAAAGCCCTTCCTCATACGTAGAGATGGGGGTTTTGGAGGCTCCCCTCTTAGGGATACTCCCCCCAAACACATGAACCACGCGGAACACGTGCAGTCCACTGGCCTTGTAGACCCCTCCCAAGCCCACATGGCTCACCAAACACACGTATCCCGCAGACCACACACAGATGCCCAGTTACACACAGACCTCTCTCACACACACGGACTCCCCAACACATGCCAATCCCCCAAATGCACACAAACCCTCATATATGTAGACACCCCCAAACACACCGTGACCCCAACATGTAAGCTTTCTAGACACACATAGAGCTCCCCCAAACACAGGGAGACTCCCCAGACCCATGCTGGTCCCCCATTACAAGCAGGCACCTGGACACAGATCGGGCTCTACCTCTGCAGGGTATTGCCCACCCTCTGGCCTCCTGAGGCAGGGTGGGAGCACTCTCCAGAGAT
>SJXQ01010404.1:87012-120199 GCA_006408695.1 Aepyceros melampus
CTCCAGGGGAGAGATGCAGGCTAGGGGGTGAGGGTTCTGAGGGTGGGGCGAGGGGCCAGGAAGGCCTCAGGGATCATACGTATGGACGCCGCATGGGGACCGCAGGCTGCATTGGTGCAGGTGGCAGGCATTGTGGGCATCTTCGGGTAGTTCTGGGGCCTGGTGGGGTGGGGGTTGAGGGTGGGATGCGTCACCCACGTGCAGCTCTGAATCCGACACCCAGAAGGTTCCAGGTGGAGAAGGCCCTTTGCGGGGGGAGGTCCCTTTGTCTATCGGTCCCTCTGACAATCATGGGGAAACTGAGGCCCAGTTGGGAACCCTCAACTCCCCCTTTCCACAGACCCCTCCGCAGGCCTGCTTCCGGGAGGGCCCAGCATGGCTGTGTGCTAAGGGGTCTTCGGGCCTGGCTGTGGCTGGGGGCTTGGCCAGACCGGGGTTCCTACCCTGGCTCCCCTGCACAGTCGCTGCTTGACGTGCTCCGAGCCTGTTTGCCCATCTATGCAGCGGGCCCTGGCGCCCGCTCACCTGTGCCTCCACTTTAGGAAGACCTCATCTAACAGCAGACTTGCTCACCTTCCGCCCCATTCCGAGGCACCAGCCCCAGACAGACCTGCCTCTTCTCCATCGCCAGGTCTTTGCTTCACCATGCCCTCTGTCCAGGATGCCCTTCTCAGACTCACCCAGATTCGAGAAGCTGCTACATGTCCTTCGGGGCTGGGCAGAAACCTCTCTAGGAGTGCTCATCTCCCCAGAGCAGATTCCTCTTTCCCTGTGTAGCTTAGCCATACCGGGTATTTTTGGTGCTTCTTTGTTAGTTTCTCTGATGATCGTGTGTGTGTTAGTCGCTCAGTCGTGTCTGACTCTCTGTGACCCTATGGACTGCAGCCCACCAGGCTCCTCTGTCCATGGAATTCTCCAGGCAGGAATACTGGAGTGGGTAGCCATTCCCTTCTCCAGGGGATCTTCCTGATGCAGCGATCGAGCCCAGGGCTCCTGCATTGCAGGCAGTCTCTTTACCATCTAGCCCAGGGAAGGCTCTCTGATGGTCGTACTGCGGCCCTGAGAGGTCCATTCCATGAGGGAAGAGATGGGGCCTTCCCAGCGCCCAGCACAGAGTAGGTCTGCATCACCCTTCCTTGAACAAGCCAGCCAACAACTGCTTAACAAATGGAAGAGACATCGGCAACGGGTTTCGTTTTCTTTTAAACACCTCATGGCTCACAAAACAAACTCGAGGCCCCATCTGGCCCACAGGCTGCCAGGGTGAGAGGCCCCCCAACATCCTCAGGCTAAACAGCCTCCAGCACAACGGCCCACTGCATGGTGCTCATGCCTCTCTCAGTCCCAGGTTCCCATGCCCCCCTCGGAAGGAAATTACGTCCCGAAGTCGTGAGGGCCTGGCTGCCCTGTCCACTGCAGGTCCTGCCAGGAAGGCTGGTTTCTGTCACAGCCACTGCAAAATCGACTCATTGCCCCATTCGCCTCCCGTGGGGCTTAGGACCTGTACCCCTGGGGCTGGGAGAGACCGTACATTCAACACCCAACCCTGCTATCTCACACGTCAGGGCCCTTGCCCAGTCCAAGGCCCCCAGTGATGTCCCCTAAGCTGCAGTGGCAGCTACAGGAACGGCCCAAGGTTTCTCTCTTTGTTCCAGAGAAAGATGTCCCCAGAGGGCCCCAGAAATTCATCCCCAGAGGCCTGGGCCTCCCTGCTTGGGAAATTAACACATCTGTCAGAGCTGGGCGGAAGGGACTCAGCCCACAGCCCAGCAGAGCAGAGATGCAGCCAGTGGGGAACCCAACATGGGCCCCTGGGGCATCCCTGGGCCCCACTTTCTTCCCCCAGAAATGTCTATGGCTCACCAAGGTGTCGGGGATACAAGGGCAGACAAGAGACAGACCCAGCCTGACCTTCTGCATTGCCCAGTCTGGTGAGGGAGACGACAGACACGGCAAGGTGTCAGGAGGACTTTAACAATGGAACTCTACATGGGGAGGCAAAGGGGGAGGTGGTGTGGAGAAAGCTGCTTTGAACAGAGGGGCCGAAAAGGCCTTCTGAAAAGGGAAACACAAGGAGGAGGGAACCACAAGGAGGAGAGTACACCAACCCTGCCAAGGATGTGGAGAATGGTAGGTGCAAAGGCCCGGAGGTGGGCATGTGCTAGGTGGGTTCCAGGTATGGCGAAGGTTGGCATTGCTGAGAATGGGTGAGCAACGGGCAGCCAGAAGCAGAGGGGAGCAGGGAGGCCACAGGGGACTTGGGAATCAGGGTGAGAGAGGGGACTGCAGAGCAACTGAGGCCTGGAGGGTGTATGAGTCCAGGGCGAGGGCTGTGGTATGATTCTGGATTTTCAGCAGCCCCCGCAGTTGCTGTGAGGAGGAGCCCTTTAGGTGCAGGGCAGCGTCCAGCAGGAGATGAGGCTCTGGTTGTGGAAATGGGACAGAGGCAGGCCTGTGTTGCAGCAGTGACTCGTTGCGACAGCTGGCCTGCACTGTTCCCTTCTGCAGACACCCAGCTCAACCTCTAGTGAGCATGAACCCGGACGGGGTCAGACAGGGAAGCTGACAGGCCTGAGGCCTGCTTGGCCCCTGGTGCAGGGTGGGGTGAGGTGGGCCTGGATGAGGCTCACAGCACTCCACTCGGTCATGGTTCAGATGGCACCTCCTGTTTCTGGGTGCCTGCTGTCTGCCCAGGGCCCACACTCCACCTCATTTACACACAGGACCAGCCTGACTCAGATAGCCCAGTGAAGCGGAGGTGGCTGTCCTGTTTTACACAGCAGGAAGTGGGCTCCTTCCCAGGGTCACACAGTGGGACCCCAAATCCTCATTCAAGTGTGGGTTTGTATCCCATGGCTGTCCAGCTGCACCCCAAACCCAGCCCCCCTCAGCCCCTTGACCCAGTCCAAGAAATGGGCCTGGGTACTAGTGGGGTCTGAGACACTCATTTCTGGACTGCCTGGGGCCAACGGGCAGCCTCGCAAGGCCCCCAAGTTGCAAGCACAGGGAAGCCCTTTGGGGGTGCTGAGAAATGGGATCCAATCCTTGTGTTCACCTGACTTGGATCATGAGCCTGGGCTGGGGTGACCTCTCCTACCCTAAATGGGATCCCAGGCGTGATCCTCTCCAAAAAATGACATCTGTCTGCAAGTGCCTATGTGCCTCAAATCTTCCGGAAGGTCAAATCCCCAACATGTCTACACTCATTGCATCTGAGGTGGGGTGACAAATGACCTTAATTCTCTCTCTCCTCTAGTTTGCATTTTCCAGATGTCTGCCTGGTTGGGTAATGATTTAATGAAATCAATCATTACTTGAAGATGGGAAATAAGATGAGCTCAGATTGCTTAGGTCACAAGGGCATCCAGAGAGCTCAGAAAAGGGCAGTGATCTGTCGGAGGTCACACAGAGAGGGGCAAGAAGCTGGGGCCAGCCCGTCACTCCTGGCTTTTGTTCTCCTAGGGTCCGAGGGGCAGCCTGGAGCCCATCCTTTCTCTGAGGGGCCTGGGTGTTTCTACCTGGACTCAGTCTTCGCTCCTGCAGTGGCAGCTTCAGACTAGATAGTGAGTTTCCAGCTGTCACAGGTGAGGAGACCCCAGGACCCTCAATGTCCCCAAATTCCATTCCCTGGAAGCCAAGATTCACTTCTGGACTTAGACAGGTGAAGGAAGGCAGGTCTGGGGACAGGAAGGAGCAAGGCTTTCTCCCAAAGCTCCATTGACTTTTGGAATCACATTCCACACACTTCTCCTTCTGAGTCTAAATACTTTTTTGAACCCCATTTCCTTTACCCCAAGAGTCTGCAAGTGCTCAACCCCAGGCGCCAAAGGTCCAGAGGTCCTGACCTTCCCCTGTGAGGGTCCTCAGCCAGGTCAGGCAAAAGGCCTCATCTGTGTCTGACCTCTCAGGTATGCAGCCTGGGGACAGGGAATAGCCTGGAACTCCAGCTGGTGACGTCCATTGCCCAGGACCCTGAGAGACACAGAGGGTGGGGACCATAACCAGGAAAATAACTCGGCCACCAGTTTGTCATATGCTGACAACCTCGGGGGGCTGTGACTGTTGTTCCTCCGATGAGACACTGAGGCTGGGGAGGAAGTGGCCCGGGCACTTGTGGTCCGCTGCTCAGGGCTCCATGTCCACTGTCCTGCCCACAGCCACAGAGGCACCCCGTGGGCCCAGCCGAGGCCCCTCGTTCACTGCACGAGACGCGGGCCCCAGAGGACGGGTGAGGGTCACGGAGGTCACAGGCACACGTGGATGCCATGCCACACGGAGGTGCGGGGCCGTGACACACGAGGGCACACTCACAGCAGGAAAGCAGGGGACTGTGCTTGTGCACCGGGGCCTCCGGGATGCGCAAAGGGGTGTGCCCCAGGAAAAGAAACCACTGGAGCTCACAGACGCATACCAGAGTCTCATGGCACCACGACTTTAGACACACAGCTCCCCAGCTGACATCAAAACCTTCAGTCGCATGCCCTTTGGACACACAACCTCTCAGCAATGACACACACTCCCTCAGACATAACTCCTGGACATGCAAACCCTGGGACGCTCACCCTTTTGGGCACACAAACCTCTCAGGAACACAACCCTTGAAAAGCCCCTTGAACACACCCCTCAGATTCACACCCGTTGGACAGATACCCTTTGGACACAAACCCTGGACGCATAGCCTCTCAAACTCACAATCTAGGGCTGCAAACCTCTTAGACAAAGCTCTCCCGCGTCCAGCAGTACCCTCGGACCTTCAAACTCATCCCAGCCCACAGATGCCATTCAAAGGACGCTGTACAGACCTCGGCCCGACGCGAGACGCACCTGCTCCACCTGGACCCTCCCGCACTGACCGGGCGGCAGCGGCTCAGAACTCGGACAGAGCGCCGGGCGGCCACAGGTGCCTTCTGAGCGGGCGGCCCCGCCCCCCTGGGAACTGATTGGGCGCGACGTAAATTTGCATAGTGGGCGAGCCCGACGGCTGCGGTGGGCGGGCACTTGGGCGTGGCCGGGTCCCGGGAGTTCTGGAACCGGGAATCAGAAGCTGGAAGACTGTGAGATGAGGAAAAGTATAATGAGGGATGGGGACACGGAAAGGGGCTGGATCAGATTGCCAGGCATCCTCCGCTGTCAGTGGGCGACCCTAACCTTACCATTGAGCCTGACCCTAATTCGGACCCTGTCTGTAACGCCTGCTATCTCCTACCCTGGACATACTCCAACCTAAGTGAAATAAAGCTCTGATCGGGACCCTGAGGCCCCAGACCTAGAGACCTTCTCGCAGCCAACTCTGACCCTTGCCCTCACCCAGATGCAGGGACTGCAGAAGAGGCTTCTGGGATCGCTTGTGGCCTCACCCAGCTGCGTGCCTTCTGCAGCGGCATGTGTGACCCACATGCTTCGACAGGAGGGTAACGGAGCCCTCAGTAACTGGGGACCTTCCTCCTGAAGTGGTCACCTTCTGGGACTCGACCCCTCTCTGGGATCCCAGCACCACCCAGGATAGGTCCCAAACCCAGAGGGGGATCAGAGCAAGATTAGGGAGTGAATCGTGGTGGAAAGGATTCCAGGATGAATGTGACTTTGGACTGGGTGATCCTGGAGAAGCCCTCAGTCCGGAGGGATTCCCCCAAAGAGGGGCATTTGTAATGGCCCTTGAAACATGAGTAAGAGTTTGTCACTGGTGAGTTTTTCCAAGAGGACTTGCAAGGGGGCAGAGAAAGTGAAGAACATTCTTTGGTGGGGAAAGATGAAGCCTGAGCAGTGAGTGGAAGTAGATTGGGCTGGGGGCCCTTTAAAGAAGGGCTTGGAGATAGGAGGAAGGGGTCCATTTGGGGCAGATGAAAGAGGAGAGTAGGTGAGTTGCGGCGGCTGTCTGTCATTCTTCTCAGAACACAACAGATGATCAGACCTCTGGACTCAGGAGGGAACATGTGGCAACATTAGTATGCGGGGGACACTGAGGAAGCAAACAGAGGTCCTGGAAGGCTTGTGCTTCTCCCCATACAGCAGTTTCCCCATCTGCAACATGGGCAGTTTGCACCCCTAGCCTGGAAACAGATTTTTCTTTGGGAAAAAAAAAAAAAAAAACTAGGGTTGATGGGGATCAGGTTTCCTGCCTCTCCCACCCCACCTTGTTGCCCTTCAGTGCCCAACACCGATGTTCGGGTGACCCAGGCCAGGCTGGGAGCTTCTGCCTAGGCTCCAAGGCACAGAACAAGTCCTGCAGAGTGTGGAGGTGGCTAGGGAGCCCCGGGCCCCTCGAGGGCCGCTCTGTTTACCCGAGGCCGCCTGCTTGCCTCTGATGCAACAGGTAAGCTCTGGTTACGTGAGCGCAGCAGCTGGAGCAGCCCTGGGGGCAGCCGGAGCTGAGCCAGCTGGGGAGGCCCACCGTGGCGCACACCTCCCGCCCATTCCCACCACTGGGGCTCCCTCCTGTGTTCTCGCCCCTGCCGTGTGGTCCCCTTCCACCTCTCTCGTTCCCAAACCCCCTTCCCAACCCAGTCCAGACCCTCTTCCATCATTCACAGTTTCCTATAATGGCCCCTCCTTTTCGCCTTTCCCCCGTTCCTGTCCTACACGTGCGCCCATCACTGTGTTAGTCCGTGTGGGCCCACATCCTCCCCTGGGGCAATCGGGAACCTTGACCTCAGTCTCTTCTGATGAGGGGACCCTCTTAGGAGCTGGAGTAAGAGACTGGGGGTTGAAAGGGAGATTTCAGGGAGATTGGAATAGAGAAGGCTGGAGAGGGAGTTCTGGGAAGAGGCCTGGTAGATGGGGAAGGTGGACAGGGGTGGGAAGGTAAGTGGGTACAGAAGCTGCTTCCCCCAAGTCTCCTTTCTCCATATCTTCTCCTAGAATGTCAGCAAGGGAAGCCTTTGACGGCTCCTCCATGGTAGGGCAGTGTTGCTAAGTGGGTAGGGCTTCGGGCTTCAAGGACCCTGGGTTCCCACTGGTTCTGACTCCCACTTGCTGTGTGACCTCAGGCCAGTCACTTCACTCCTCTGGGCCTGTTTGCTCATGTGAAAAATGGGGACAACAGTGGTGTCTCCTCAGGAGTAGAAGTGCTTCAAGCTTGGTCTCCAATAGCCCCTCATCCTCCAAAAGGCTTCATTATCCCCCTTCCATCTGGTGTTCTGACACCCCCATTCCTCTTCCACCTCAGCACTGGCCCAGAGGTTCAGAAATGCCTGTGTTCGTCTCTTTCTCCTGGAGTCTGGGATCTCCTTGCGATTGGGCCGTGTGTTGTGGTAGCACAAAAGGTGTGTTTTCATGGGTTTCTTGAAAAACTGGAGAGGTTCTGAATAGTCTAGGGGTCTAGGGACCAAGCTTGGGGCACGCAAAGGCCTTGCTGAGGGATGAGGTGGGGCTGGCAAACGGGCTTCCCAGGGGCAGGACGCTCTGAGAGGGCAGGGCAGGAGTGAAATAAAAACCAGGATTTGGATCAGGGCTAAAAACAGAAAGTCAAAATTCATGTCTGATTCTTGTCCTGACCACCGTGGACCAACTGCAGGCAAGTCACTGCCCTCTCGGGCCTCCTTTTACTCCGTCCAGAGATCTGAGAGAGGGGTCCCACACGTTACCCAGGGAGCCCTTCCAGGTTACCTCCATGCTCACGGGCGCTGGGATCCCTACTTGAATGTCTCTTGGCACGAGGAGGTCGTTTCTGAGAGCAAGTCTTAGTGAGCTAGGGAATGCCCACACCCTCCACTCTGGTGAACAGATAAGGCCACTAGTACATGGGGGCAGGTGCGAGGTCTTTCTGGGTAGTGGCCTCTCGGAGTCTTAATTCACTTTCTGGATAACTGCAGCAAGGACACATAAGGTGAAAAAGGGCAGAGGGTCACATTGCACTCTCCAGGATCTGCCAAAACTGCGGACAATGCTCAGAGTCGCAGAGCCCCGCCAAGGCTTTGCCTCTTGCGCCCCCTGGCGGTCGTTGGGGTGGGACGTTCGCCAGGTGGCGGATTAGTCGCTAAGTCGCTTCTGACTCTTGCGACCCCATTGACTGTAGGGGGCCAGGCTCCTCTGTCCATGGGATTCTACATACAAGAATACTGGAGTGGGTTGCCATTTCCTTCTCCAGGGGATCTTCCCAACCCAGGGATCAAACCCAGGTGTCCTGGATTGCAAGCTGATTCTTTACCGACTGAGCTATGGGGGAAGCCCCAGGGAGTTCACCAGGAGTGAAGGGCAAATTGGCCATAGGAATGAAAGGCAAAATTAATCACACGCCCCGGCTGCACAGGACTTGAGGTGGTGGTGGGATCTGACAACCCAGAGTCCCGCACAGACCTCTTTGAGAGTACTATTAGTCCCTGGCTGAGGTCATGTTCAGAGGCTGTGGGTGATACGAGCCTCGGAAGGTCTAGGACACCCCATGAGTGCTCCCCACTAGCTCACAGTGCCTAAACCATCCAAGGTTGGGCCTCGGATTCATAAAATTACATCACTAAGCTGACCGTCTAGGGGGTCTGAGCTCTGGGGCCAGGGTTGGTCTGTCTGGCTCACCAGGGCATCCTCTGGGGTAGACAGGTCCTAGCTCAGACAGATCAGTCTTTGCTGGATAAATGGCTTCATGGTGGCAGGAGAGATGGACAAGAGGTGCTTTCAGAATGGATAAAGAGAGAGTGTCTCGGGGGGGGGGGGTGCAACTACATACCAGTCAGGGCCTACAATAGTGAACCTGGAGCTCTTCCCTCTACACCGAGTTAGGGCAGAGGGAAGACAGAATGGTGGCACCCAGACCCCCAGGACACCCTAGCAGAGAAGACGGAGGGCTGTTTCCTGATGGCAGGAGGCAGTTATTTCTCAATCCCTCCTCCCAGGCCCGCAGGCCCCTCTACAGCCCTAACACCCCACCGGGACCCTCTCTGCCCCCCACCCCTCCTAACCACTTTACAGGGCCAAGTAGGGGATGCTCCTAGAGCAGTGAGCCCGGGGCCCATCCTGGCTGTACCCTCAACTCCATTCTGATCGTCCTGATAGATTTTGATGGGCACCATGTTGGCACACAGCTGACCCTGGAGCCCTACAAACCAGGAGCCCTGATCTCTCAGGCTTGGAATCCTCGGGGATCAGTGTGGGATCTCCTCAAGTCAGCAGAAACAGACTCAGATCAATTTTGGCAAATGCAGTGATTTTAGGGACTTGTGAAACTGAAGAACTAAGATATTCCTAGTGTCAGGTACAGCTAGACCAAGGTCCCAGGCAATGTTCTTAGGTTTCATGTTCCATCTGCTGAGCTTACCAACCCGAGAAAGAAGATGGTACTTTTTGTACTTTTCCAGCAAAATCTTCAGGGAAGACCTCTCGTTGGATCACATGCCCATCTCAGACCAAGCACTGTGACCTGGGAGATGGGGTGCTCTGATTAGCCAGACCAGGGTCCCACACCTACCCCTAGGGTCAGGGTGTCTTCTCTATATGGCCTGAGCTTGGGGTGGGCATTTCTGTTTGAGGTAGAAAACAGTCCAGGCAGGCAATTACACACATGTCTGCCTCAGCCTGTAGAGAAGGCTCCAGTCCATGCTTTCTTGTCTAGATGGAGAAAGGTAGGGCCAGAGAGGGTGAGACCCAGGCCCCATGTCACACAGCAAGTCAGAGGCAGGGCTGGGGCCACATTAGACCAGGATCTACTCTCCCCTAGCTGTGTGACGCTGCACAAATGACGCCACCTCTCAGAGCCTCCCTTCTATCTGTATTTGGGGTGACATCTCCCTTACAGGGCTGTCTGAGGATGAAAGATGGCCACTGTCACAGTGCCCGGCACAGATCTGGACACAGCAGGCGTGTGGTCGTGGCAGCAGTTATTGGTCGGAGGGGCCATGGCCATGTCCAGGGCCAGTGAGGGGCGGGTAAGAATCCAAGGCAGCAAAGTCTCATCTCAGAATGTTCATGGCTGGCCCAGAGGCAGGAGGGATGCGCTGGCCACACTTGCTTGGTCTTCAGTCCCTGCCAAGTCCCACAAGGTTGTGTCAAAGAGCCCAGCTTTGGTCAGGCTAGGGGGGTAGAGGTGAGGGTCAAGGTGAGCTCTGATTTGCCCCCAGGGCTTCAGGTGAGCCCCGATGAGGTGGTGTCTGAAGTAGGATCCTGGGTGGGGCCAAGAGAAGAGGTGAAGTGCTGGGAGTTAGAGTCTGGGTGTGAATGCCAGCATTTCCGGTCATGATGCTGACCCTGCCTTGCCTCTCCGAGCTTGATTCCTCTTCTGCAAAATGGGGTGTGTGTAGGGCCCCGGGCCTGGAGAAGCAGGGAAGACCAAGACTTGGCCCTGTGAAAGGTCACCGATAACCCTGTGTGGGGAGCCATCCGGGGAACAGTGGGAGTGGAGGCTCTGAGACGGGATGTGGGGTGGCACTTCTGGGGAGAAGAGCAGGGTCTGTGGCGACAAAGGCGGGATCAGGAGGCGCCACAGAGCACTTTGTTCTGAGGGGTACAGCAGTCAAGGGACAGCAGATGATTCGGGGCACTCGTGGCTGGCCTGGAGCCTCCAGGCAGGCGCAGGAGAAGCACGCTGGGTGTGGAGTGGGTAGCAGGGGCAGCAGGGCAGCTTCCTGAGGCGCGAGGCTGGGTGGGACCAGGGCACAGGATGCAGGAGACGGCGGCGTGTGGGTCCAGGGGTGGTGGGCAACACTGGGTGGTGAAATGGGGTGGGCTGCTGACCCCCTTGGCAGCCCTTCTTGCTCCTCCCAGGGGTCCCCTGAGCAACCCCACAATCCGCAGTGTTCCTCACCACCCCAACAGCCAGAGCCAAAAGAACTCTGGCTGCACACCCATGAGCGCTGCCACCTCCTGGCACCCAGTGCTGCTGCTCGAGGAGGCACAGGGGTCCCCCGTGCCCACCCAGGCCTCCCCTGACCCTCTGAGAAGACTTCCGCAGCCGTTTGCCATGCTGTCATGGCAAATGAGCAGGAGGCTCTGAGAGCTAAACAAGCCACGGGCACGGTCAGCCCCTCGGCACCTCCAGTCTGCCTGTGTCTGCCCTGCATGAGCGCAGAATGACAAGACGCCAGGCCGGTCTTGGTGCCCTGCTCTCCTCAGATGGCCAACCACACCTCCCGGTACTAGCCCTCCTGCGGTCCTCTCCCATTGGGCCCGGTCCTGGCCACATGACTGGCCTTGACCAATGGGACGCCCGTAACTGGGCAGCAAGGGAAGGCTGAAGAAGTGTGTGCACCCCGGGGACTCAAGCACCAGGAGGCGCTTGGGCTGGCCCGCTCGAGAGTCCACATGGAGAACTAGGACTCCCCCAACACCAGGCAGCGGGGTCAAGGGCCAGATGTGAGGTTACCTCAGAATACCGGACCCCATCAAGAACCACAGATAGCCCCCACATGAGCCCAGCAAAACAGCCTGGCCAAGTCCAGCCCAAATTGCAGAACTGTAAGCAGGCAGATGACTGGTGTCATAAGCTGCTAAGTTTGGGGACAGTTTGTCATGCAGCAGTAGCTGACTGCTGCAACAGGAATCACCGTATGTAGTAAGATCCTCTTTGCCGCTAATGAACCACTGTGACAGAAGGGAAAAGCAGAGACCAGAGTGGGGAGGGACTTGCTCAGGGTCACACGGCAGGTCACCAGTAGAAAGGATTCCAGAGCCGGGTGGATAACTGCCATGCTGGGCTCTGCCTGAGACAGTGAGTGTGGGTAAGGCAAGCAGCTGGCACATGGAGGGTAGCGAAAATGGGGCTCTGCTTTTCCTGAAGGGCAGGGGCCCTTGGGATCCAGACAGGGTCTGTGGCCTGGATGAGAGGCAGGAAGATGACAGAGAGCACCAGGGAGATGGGCTGACGACAGCCCTGCGCGGCAGAGGGCACCAGGTGCCCCTACCCTCTAGCTTCCCACAAACGAAAGCACTGAACAAGCCCAGGGAGAAAACCCCAGTGGTTAGTCAAGCAGGTCCCTCCTCAGATGCTGAGGGGATGGGTTAGTTCAGAGCTCGGAGCAGAGGGGCTCCAGGTCCACTCGGCACTGACCTGGGTCAGAGGGGCCGAAGCACCTCCAAATCTCTTCCGGGATCAGGCTGAGGAGGGTGGGAGCGGTTCCTCGGGCCTGGAACAAAACATGTGCAGAGTCTCTGAGGCTGAGGTCCAAGGCCCTGAGCCATGCTTGGTTAGACTGGATTGCACACTGGGGTCACGCTCCAGTCTCCCAGGACTCCTGGCCTGAGCCTTCAGGGTATCCTTTGTAAAAATAGGACCAGCTACCCACTTCAGAGGTTGCGGCTGGGTCTCATGTAGGTCTGGGAGCTTCAGATCCCTGGGGCTGCGAAGAGAGGCAAGAGGGGGTGGGCGGCTACTACACAGCTGCTGCTACTGGTGTCTTTCAGGGGCACAAGCAGAGCTTCTGGAAGCAGCTGGGCAACAGAGTTGAAAGCAGGAGCTATCGGTTTTGTGGCCTTGCTGTGTGGGGGGGTGGGTACTGTGCAAAGCTTGCTGCAGTGAACGCCAGTCCCAGTGGCTGTCACCCACTCGAGGGAGAGAAGCCAGGTGGTGCCTTGGTGAACCCCCAAAAACCCCGCTCATGCTACCCTCAGAGGGCAGGTCACTGCACATCCCTTCTTACACATATGCGAGGCTTTTGCGGTTTTGACAGTTCTTGTGTCTGTTATCACACAGCAACATAAAGGTGTTTTCTTCCCTTCTAAAGCCTTGTAGGGGACAGGCATGCCAGAACCCCACACTGCAGGAGTCAGACCCATCTCAAGGCTGAGTGACGGCTTACAGCAAATGCTGCTGCCACTGCTGTTGGCTCACTAAGCTGTGTCTGACTCTTCTCGACCCTACGGACTATAGCCCACCAGGCGCCTCTGTCCATGGAGAACTCCAGTACTCCAGTCAGGAATACTGGAGTGGTTGCCACTGCCTACTCCAGGGAATTTTCCCGACTCAGGGATCAAACCCATGCCTCCTGCTTGGTAGATGGATTCTTTACAACCGAGCCACCTGGGAAGTGGTACAGCAGGTACATGGGCATTCAAATGCATGTTTATTAAGCTACAATGAAAACAAAACCAAAAAGAGCTACTTCTCCCCCTTATGTAAGGACTGTAAGCACTTTTCACTCTTGGCCCATCTGGTCATCAGCTCAAAGCCTCTTTCAGCTCTGGGCACCCCCCCCTGCTGCCGTTGAGGTCCCTGCCCACCTCCCTGGCCCCGTCTTCCCACCTGCACCCACTCCAGTTACAACTGCCCTGGATATTCCTCCAACACATCCAGCTCACCAGGCCCAGGGCCTCTGCCCCACCCCGCCACACGGAACACCCACCCATGGTCAACTCTGCGTATTTTCAAGCCTCTGTTTGCATCTCTGCCGCCTCCTCAGAGGGAGCCCCCTTCTCCTCCTTCACATGTATTTGAAATGTTCTTGTCTGATCCGTGTCTACCTGGTTGCCGTGTGCCTCTCCCTGAGGCTGCGAGCAAACCTGTTTCGGTCACTGCCACGCCCCCAGCACCCAGCCCAAGCACACAGCAGCGCGCGGGAACTGGGGGCGGACTGACTCAACTCCCGCTACAGACAGCAAAGGACAAGAGGAAGTCACCAGCCACTGCGAGATCAAGAAAGGGAGTTGTCTAAGGAGCGAGAAGGTGCAGTTCCCGGCTGAGCAGCGAAGGTCCTTGCAGCAAGGAGGCTGAGGGCAGCAGGGGCAGGCGGT
Organism: Aepyceros melampus; assembly: GCA_006408695.1. Classification (NCBI taxonomy): domain Eukaryota; kingdom Metazoa; phylum Chordata; class Mammalia; order Artiodactyla; family Bovidae; genus Aepyceros; species Aepyceros melampus. The sequence goes on from SJXQ01010404.1 coordinate 100,666, forward strand.
CCCAGCAGCTACCTGTGGCCCTGGGCTGTGGCGTTCATGTGGTCCCGGATGCTGATGGCCTGTTTGAGGAGACCCTCCACGCTGCGGAAGTAGACGCTGCTGTCGACAAGGTTCTTCACGGCACTGCAACGGGAGGGGGGCCCAATCAGCGGCACCAGACCAGACCAGTGGGTGCCTGCAACCAGACCTCAGGGGACGCCCGCACTGGCCCAGTGGTTTGTCCAGCTGCTGGGGGTTCCATGGGCCTCCCTGAGAGCTCACTGTGTGCTTAGAGTTTACATTTCCCGATGGGCCAGAACACTGGATGGCAAGATACAACTTTTGCTTGATGGCTGCTAGACCATTTAATGCTTTGAAGGAGCTATAAGCATTCAAAGAGGACCTCAAAAATAACATGCTTTGGACTTCCCTGGTGGTACAGGGGATAAGAATCTGCCTGCCAATGCAGGGGACATGGATTTGATCTCTGGTCCGAGAAGATTCCACATGCCTTGGAACAACTAAGCCTGTGCACCGCAAGTGCTTGAAGAGGCACTCTAGGGGCCGTGTGCTGGAACTCCTGAAGCCCACGCACCCTAGAGCCTGTGCTCTGTGACGAGAGAAGCTGCCACAGGGAGAAGCCTGAGCACCACAGCTAGAGAGCCGCCCCTACTCTCACAACGAGAGAAAGCCCGCAGGCACAGCAAAGCCCTTGTGTAACTGAAAATAACATCAGGTCAGTTCAGTTGCTCAGTTGTGTCCGACTATTTGCGACCCTGTGGACTGCAGCACGCCAGGCTTCCCTGTCCTTCACCAACTCCCAGAGTTTGCTCAAACTCATGTCCATCGAGTTGGTGATGCCATCCAACCATCTCATCCTCTGTTGTCCCCATCTCCTCCTGTCTTCAGTCCTTCCCAGCATCGGGGTCAGGTCTCTTCCAATGAGTCAGCTCTTCACATCAGGTGGCCAAAGTATTGGAGCCTCAGCTTCACCATCAGTCCTTCCAATGCATATTCAGGACTGATTTCCTTTAGAAATCCAAGGGACTCTCAAGAGTCTTCTCCAACACCACAGTTCACAAGCATAAATTCTTCAGCACTCAGCTTTCATTTTTTAAAATATCATGCTTTCCTTTCAGGTAACCTATTCCTCCCTCTGAAGGAAGCTTGTCAGCCGGACTGTGAAAAGCGCTGAAAGTGTGTTTAGACTCAGCACCATTAGAGAGGCACTACTGCAAAGCTGTGCTAAGCTCTGATGTTGCTGCCACATTGACGCATGTCTAATAAAAATGTTGTTTCCAACAGCACTACAGGAAATATTCACCAAACCTCTTGGGGCATCGCTAAGGCCAGAAAGTGGCCTGTGCAATGACATCTGCAGTAAAAAATAAAAGGGTTGTTTTCAAGTCCTTCTATTAAAGACAAAGAAGTCACTCCCATTTATTATCAGTCAAGGACCTGCTTGAAAATGGCCATGAGATCAAAGGCGGGGAGTGCTGGCTGAAACCCAGACTGTCCATTTGCTCATCTGATACCACCAAATGCAGTCAGCTTTCCTAGTATCTGTCAATTTCGATAAAAAGCTGTCTAACACAAGTTCACAACTGGCCCAACCAACAGACCATATAGTATCTTCTTCTAGAGTCACACCAACCATTAACACTGCATAAGGCATTTTAAACTAAAAGGGCACTTTCAGTCCATAGGAAACAGTCTATCAGCATTAGAGGAATTTACATCTCACTAAAGGGAAGTGCTCAGAGTTCAGAGGAGACTGGCCCCCTGCCTACCACAAGGCAATCCAATGAACATTCTGGAACATGATGGACACATTCTTTATCCACTGAGATGGCTGTTAAGCACTTGAAGCGTGGCTCATGAGACTGAGGAGCTGAATCTTTCATTTTATTTCATTTTAATTCATTAAAATATAAGTGTAAACAGCCAACCAGGGTCCAAGCTCCTGCAATGGATAAGGCAGCTAGAGGAACTAGGAGAAAATACAGGCTTTGATCTGTTCTTCCTTAAACCTAAGCCTTTAAAAAAAAAAAACAAAAAAACTGTTTTTATTTGGCTGCGCTAGGTCTTAGTTGTGGCACACAGGATCCTTAGTTGCAACATCCAAATTCAAATTCTTAGTTGTGACACATGAGAGCTAACTCCCGGATCAGGGATCAAACCCAGGCCTGCTGCATTGGGAGCTTGAATTCTCAGCCACTAGACCACCTGGGAAGTCCCAAGCCTGGGCCAAAAGCTTCTTGGCAGACCAGGAAATATTTAGCAGCTGCAAGAAAAACTCCCTTATCTTTTCTCTTCCTGGAGCTGAGAAGAATGTTTGTGACCACAATCCCCAGGAAGATGCTATCAGTCTGGATCACCCTCCAGCCCCAACAGAGGGGTCAAGGCTGGTATTGGCAGAACTCCCAGCAACAGGACTTCCTGTCAAGGAACTTCAACTACACAACAGAAACAGGCAGGCAAATCCCACAGTGCCATGGACAAGGACTATTGGGGAGTGTCTAGCCTCCACCAAAACAACCTACAGCCCGCACTAGGAGCAAAGAGCACTCCTCAGTCACCAACTCCTGAAGCAGATGGAACAAGCCTGGATGTGAAACACAGTCATGGGGCCCCAAAGCAGCACAGGAGGCAGGTTGGCAAAGCTGCAATAACGGGGAGAAACACCAACTGCTGCTTTTTATTATCGGGTGCATCTTTCATTGGGGTTAAAAATTCTGGGTATTTAGAGAAAGGTCAGCAAACTAGAAAACACAAATAAATGATATATCCATGGTCACAGAAACTTTATTCACATAGCTAAAATATGGAAGCCACCCAAATGTCTAAGAGATGAATGGATAAACAAAATGTGATCCATCTATAGGCTGGAATAGTATTCAGCCCTAAAAAAGGAAGGAAATTCAGACACAGGCTACAACGTGGATGAACTTTGAAGATACTATGCTAAATGAAAGAGGACAGTCACAAAAAGACAAAATATATATATATATGATCTCATTAATGTGAGGTCCCTTGAACAGTCAGATTTTTAGATAGAAAGCAGAATGGCAGGAGCCAGGAATGGGGGTGGTGAATGGGGAGTTCAGGTTTAACAGGGACACAATTTCAGTTTTGCAAGATGAAAAGAACTCGGGAGATGAGTGGTGGGGATAGCTGCACAGCATTATGATCACATTTAATACCACTGAATTGTCCACTTAAAAGTGGTTAAGATGATAAATTTTACTTATGTGCCTCTGACAACAATATAAAAAATTAGAAAGAATTAAAAATTAAAATAAACAGTATTGTGTTTGGGCACTACCCCTGGCTGCCATCCACCCCACCAGCCAGTCTGTGGTCCTGACTGTGGGTGGGAAACACTGGCCTCTTGAGGAACCTCCTGGAATCCTCAGGACCCCCTCCTGTGACAGATGGCGGGGGCTGCTGAGGACGAGGAAGAAGCCTGACTGAGACGCATGAGGATGAGTCAAAAGTGAGAAGCCTGGGTCTGGGCTGGAACTCTGCCCTGCGGCCAGCTGAGTCGAGCTCCACCTGCCCCTACTCAGGTGGGCTTGGCAGGCCAGGGCTCAGCAGGCAGCTGACGGAGGTGCTCCTGAACACCCAGGCCACCGCGGGCGGTGCTCACCTGCAGGCGTACTCCACGGTGTAAATGGCTCCCTGGCTCTGCTCCTCCCACCGCTGCATGTCAGCCTGTGGAGGGTGGGGAACTGTGAGCAGGCTGGCTTTCACCTCCTTCCTCCCAGTTCTCTGGAACGGAGCACCCGAATGCCAATCACCACAGCTACAGAGACCCGCCCCCTCCAGCCCCAATCTCTCCTCCAGCAGCTCCCACCCCTCCTCAGTCTGGGCTTTCTGTGAACACACGGCAGCCACGCCTCAGAACCTTTGCACAGGCTGCTCCCTCTGCCTGGCACACCCTTCACTTGGGTCCTCCTGTGGCTGCCTCCTCACCATATGGGTGACAGCAGACGCAGCACCTTCTCCTTCTTCCAAATCCACCCAAGAGGTATCCGTCCAGCCCCAAGCTGGGTCAGTGACCATGCACCTCCCTGCTCATATCCTGGCCTTGACTCCTGTACCAACAGCCCCTGCTCCACCGAGCAGGCCCCAGCTCACAAGGGCAGACCCTGGGAGAGGTCAGTCGCTAGGACAGGACACTCACCTTATGCTGGGCCAACTCAGGCAGAGAGCGGCGCACGTGCTCCTGCAGCCGGTACAGGGCCACAGACGGCTCATTGGCCAGGACATAGACGCTCTCAGTGAATTTGTCAGTAACTTGGTCCAGGATGGACAGTTGACAATGTGGGGCCGGTGAGGAGAAGGGGAGAGGGTTGACGGGGGATCAAAGAGACAAAGCATTAGACTCCTGATTGCTCAACCTGTGAGTCCACCCAGAGTAGCCGAGTGCCCAGCATCCCTCCCAGCTGGGTCACCTGTGGCCCTGGTGATGGGCTGCAGATGATCACAGCAGGGCCAAACAACTCCATCTGGGAGTCACAGAAGGGCCTCAGTCTTGATGACATTAATGCATCCAGTGAATTCATGATCCTTCCTTTCCTAAACCTACTAGCTTGTTGCTACCCGCTCAGATCCACTCACATTTCATTTACCTGTGACAAAATCAGAGATTCTTCTTCAGATACCCACTGGCAACTGGACCCAAAAGTGCCTACAAGTTTACATGGGGCTCTAGGCCATGACTGACCACTGAGGGGGAGGAAAGCCCATGACCCACGTGAGGTCCGAACAACTCAGACTTGTCCCCGTAAGCTGCCCTGTGGGACTGGACCGTGGCTCCCCTCTGCAGGATTCCACCTGAGGTCACTGCTTGCTCAGCCTCCTCCGCAACCCTGTCCTGTTTCCCCCTCTCCTCTGTGGGGCTCTCTTAGTTTAATTAGAGACAACTCCTCATTCCAGGGTCTGCCTCAAAAACAGCACCCAGATGGTGGTCCCTGCCCTTCATACTCCATCAATGAGCAGCTCCTGCTTGTTTGATCACAAAACAAAGCCCCAAACTCACCCACTTCTACCACTGCACTGCCCTTCCTGGTCCAGGCATAGCTGTCACTCACCTAGATCCCAAATTTAGCTGCTCCCTGCTCCCCTTCCTGCCAACAATCCAATTCTCAAAAAATGGACGAGATGAGCGCCCACTAAACATGTCAGATAGGTCTCTGCCTTGGTTGAAACACTCTCATGACTCCCACCAGCCAGAAAATTGAATCTGCCTTGCTTCACATGGCCCAGAAGGCTCTGCATGTTCTGCTTGCTCTTACCATGCCCCCACCACCGCCAGCCTGGCCCTCTGCCCCAGGCACAATGGCCTTATGGCTGCTCCATGGACATTCAGCACTCTCCACAAGAACTTTCTGAGATGATGGAGGGTTCTATAATCTATACTGCCCAATATGGTAGTCACTAGTGACTACTGAGCACTTGAAATGTGACTCAGAAACCGAATTTTAAATTTTCCCTAATTTTAATTAATTTAAATTTGAATAAGTACTGTGACTAGCATTGCAGCACAGCTCTGAACACTGCCACCTCAAGCCCTTTGTACTTGATCCCACCAATGACACTGCCTCCATCCCCACCTCTCATTTCCCTTCACCCCTCATGTCTCAGCTCAAGCATCACCTCCTGGCCTTCTCTAATTACCAAGCTTAATCAGATGTCCCTTCAACCTCACTCTCAACCTCAGAACTTATTCATTTCCCTTATACTTAAATTCTTATTCTTTTTTAAAAATTTTACATTGGAGTCAGTTGACTTCCAATGTTTTGTTAGTTTCAGATATAAAAATTCTCATTCTTTATTTGGTTATGTTTATCTAAAACTTGGGATTTGTGAGGGCAGGAGTATCTCTGAGCCTCAGTTTTCTCATCTGGAAAAATGGGAGGATAACAGAACCCACCTCAAGGTTTGCCTCACAGATGGACCCCATCTGCCCAAGACAGTGTAGTTAGTGAAGGAGAACCTATTGGTGTCTGGGAGTCAAGGGAGGCTGTTTGAGACTGTCCAGTTTGGGTGTGCCCAGCTCACCACTGTGCCCTGACTCAGGCAGAGCCGAGCCTGCCACCTCCAAACTGTATGTCCTCTTACCCTCTTAGGGCTCCTCCTTTTGAAAATGAACACAGTGGTAATAGCTTACACCTCACAGTGCTGTTACAAAGGATGTGGAATTAAATATATTTGTGACGTGTAAATAATTCACTAGCAATAATGTAACGAATTAACAACGACATTGACACTTTAAAAATAGCTTGTGGCATTTTGTAACTTGTAATTACGTGATTTACAAATATGTAAATATATACAACTGGAGAAGGGCACAGCAACCCACTTCAGTATCCTTGCCTGGAGAATTCCATGGACAGAGGAGCCTGGTGGGCTTACAGTCCATGTGATCCCCAAGAGTCGGACACGACTTAGCGGCTGAACAGCAACAAATATATACAAATGCTTAAATACAAAGGAAACATTACAACTAGCAATAATGTAACGAATTAACAACGACATTGACACTTTAAAAATAGCTTGTGGCATTTTGTAACTTGTAATTATGTGATTTACAAATATGTAAATATATACAACTGGAGAAGGGCACAGCAACCCACTTCAGTATCCTTGCCTGGAGAATTCCATGGACAGAGGAGCCTGGTGGGCTTACAGTCCATGTGATCCCGAAGAGTCGGACACGACTTAGCGGCTGAACAGCAACAAATATATACAAATGCTTAAATACAAAGGAAACATTACATACAACTGCCACGCTTCTGGCATTCTTCCAATGTTTTACACATTGTCTTAACACATCAGGTTACTGAATTCTCAAAATTCTATGGAGGGAGGCAAGGGGACTATTATACTCCCCATTTTACAGATGACAAAATCGAGGCACAGAGTGTCTAAAGGTTTCAAAACTAGTCAGCGGTTGAGCCGGGATTTCTTGGCAATTCAATCACTGCCCCCAAACGCTCCCTCAGCGCCGTGGCCCTCTGTCACCCGCTTCAGATCGCCCTTCTACGAGTCCTTGGCCCCTCCGCCCCGCCCCGCGTGGGACCCCACACCACCTTTCTTCCCCTTGAGCTGCATCTCGGGTTCTTCCATAGTAGCCACGGTCCTATTCCGAGGACCGGAACCGGAAGTCTGGAGGTAGAGACAACTGCCTAAACTTTCCCTGCGAAACTAGACGCCGCGCTTCTCCAGTTCCGGAACTAATTGGTCTTCCCTTCTAGATTCTTAGTCAACCCAGACAGAACGGCCGTGAGTGAGACTGGGGAAAGAGGCAATCGGGAGGTAAGTGAAGAGGGCCCGGAGACCCCCTGAAGCTCCAGGAGGGACGCTCAGGCGGAGGAGGGGCAAGGGCGCCCTCCTCTACCGAACCCCTTTTCTGGAGGCAGACAAACTGGGGAGATACTCCATGCACTTGTACCCCACTGCTGCCACCAAACCCCTGCAGACGCTCTTGAATTCTCCAGTTCCGGAACTAATTGGTCTTCCCTTCTAGATTCTTAGTCAACCCAGACAGAACGGCCGTGAGTGAGACTGGGGAAAGAGGCAATCGGGAGGTAAGTGAAGAGGGCCCGGAGACCCCCTGAAGCTCCAGGAGGGACGCTCAGGCGGAGGAGGGGCAAGGGCGCCCTCCTCTACCGAACCCCTTTTCTGGAGGCAGACAAACTGGGGAGATACTCCATGCACTTGTACCCCACTGCTGCCACCAAACCCCTGCAGACGCTCTTGAGCCCCCACGCCTGCATAGGAGACATTGTTACGGAAGGGAGCAGCAGCGGTGGACTCCCTCGCGCACCTACTAAAGAAAGCCCGGCCCTTCTGTCCGAAGGCGGAGCTGATTGGCTGCGTCAGGAAAAACGTGGGCGGAGTTAGGGGTGAGGAGGACGAGAGCCGAGAACTCTAGAGAGAGCCCTCTGAGGCCCCGCCCATCCCTCCTGACCCTACCAGGCTCCCTCCGGGGCGGCGGAGACGGGAATGCGCAGGCGCAATTGCATACTTCTTGCCCTAGCGGAAGCCATGGCCCGCCCCCAAGCCTTAAAGGGCCAGAAACCGTTCCTACTGCTCCAGCCTTTCCGCACTTTTGCGGGGGGCGGGGGTGCGCAGGCGCAGTGGGAGAACTCGGGGTGGGGGTAGCGGTCGCGTATCAAGTTGCTCTCGTCCCAGCAGAAGCAGGCAAAGCGCAGACAGTACAGGCTCCATCTTGCTGCCCCTTACATCAATTTGGAAGAGAAAAGTTTGTGAGTTGCGCCCCCAAGTTTGGGGGTACCCTGACTTGCGGCGTCGGGTGACAGAGGAGGCTAGCTGGAGGTGAGTGGACCCTGATGGACTGGCTTGGGAGGGGCGGGTGGGATGCAGCCAATCACATCTTTGTTGAGCCCTCGCTCATTCTAGGGATTTCCCCCCTCCCCAAAAAAAACAACAGCAGACATTTATTAAGATCTGTCCGGGTATCAGGCCTCCTGCTCAGATATTTACAGACATGATTTTTTTAAGGCCTCATGTCCCCATTTTTTAAATGAGGAAACTGAGGCTTAGAGGAATTAAGTCAGATGCCCAAGCTTTCACAGCGTATAAAGTGGAGGGATTCAAACAGACAGCCGACCCCAGAGCCAGGGCTTTTAAGCAGTGCCTGTTGTGTGTGCTCCGGTGGTGGGGAGGAGTGGGTCCAAGAAGTCCAATTAAAACTGGACTCTGGTTTTAATTTTCTGGCTGAGTCTGAATTTACCCACCCTTACTGTGTAAGGCCAGGTATGCAGTCAGTGCCTACTTAATGAGTTGTTGATAATTATTGCCATCTCTCCCTGTTTGGCCCTTCCACCAGCTTTCCCCATGGAGCACACCCAACCTGCTGAGGATCTCAGCCTGACCCAGCCGCCTTCAACCCCAGAATTTGGGGACCCTGAAGACCCCAGGGACGAGGCCCCTGACAGCTCAGACACTGTGGTCCTCAGTCTCTTCCCCTGTACCCCGGAGCCTGGGAATCCTGAGTCAGATGCTGGCAGCTCCTCACCTCAAGGTAGGATACTTCCCCTGCTTCTGGGATGCAAGAACGGTGGCATGTCAGGCCCAAGACGGGCCCTCTGTCTTTATGTCTCATCACCTTGAATGTGTCTTCCCTCTCCACCCTGTGAGGGATTGCTTAACTGTTTTCTTTTCTTTTTTTAAATTGTGGTAAAATGCACATAACATAAAATTAACCATTTTAATTGGAATTGCTTACAATTCAGTGGCAGTAAGTTACCATGATGTGTCACTTCCACATCTTTGTAGTTCTAGAACACTTCCATCGCCCCCAAAGGAAAATACCAGAGATATTAGCAGTCACTCCCCATCCCCTTCTTCCAGCCCCCGGCAACCACAATCCACTTTCTGTTCCTATGCACTTGCCTGCTCTGGACATTTCCTATCAGTGGGCTCGTGCGACATGTTGCCTTTTCTGTTTGGCTTCTTCCGCTCAGCGTGTTTCTAAGGTTTGCCTGCCTTGTGATGTGTCAGCGCTTTGTCCCTTTTATCGCTGAGTAACCTTCCATAGTGTGGAAGGACCACATTTACTTGATTCATTCATCCCTTGATGGACATTTGGGTTGCTCCTCTTTTAAGTGAGTGAATAGTGCTGCTGTGAACATGGATGTACACTTTTTGTCTGAACACGTGATTTCAGCTCTTTGAGGGGTACCATGCTAGGTCGGATGATAATTCTATGTCTGACTTGTTGAGGACCCAAGGATTTCTTTGACGGGAATCTTTTGAGAGTGTCTTGCTCAGTCCCCCCAGGGCCTTTGCCCCTGCTGTTCCCTGTGTGAAATGCTCTTCCTGCACCTCTCCCCAGGTTTCTTCAACCTGCCAAGCTCACAGTTGGGCCTCTTGAGAGTGACCCTCTCTGACCAGTTTCTCTGAAAGGGGCTTGCCCCCTGCCCTTCCTTCTTTCTGCCCCTCTTCTGCCTGCTTTTCATTTCTCCTGAGCCCGTATTTCAGGTTAAGCTTTTATTCTATTTCTGTTTCTGACTCCCTGGCTTGCCCATGGGCCCCTGAGGGCAGGGACTTTGTGCAGAACCTCGCCAGGATGGAGGAGAAATATACACCCTGGGCATCTGAGACGGTGGAGTGAGTGGATAGTGGAACCAGGCACAGCCTCTGGTAATTCCAAGCCCTCAGCTGCTGCTGCTGCTGAGTCACTTCAGTCGTGTCCGACCCTGTGCGACCCCATAGACGGCAGCCCACCAGGCTCCCCTGTCCCTGGGATTCTCCAGGCAAGAACACTGGAGTGGGTTGCCATTTCCTTCTCCAGTGCATGAAAGTGAAAAGTGAAAGTGAAGTCGCTCAGTCGTGTCCAACTCAGCGACCACATAGACTGCAGCCTACTGGGCTCCTCCGTCCATGGGATTTTCCAGGCAAGCGTACTGGAGTGCATTGCCATTGCCTTCTCCGCCAAACCTCCAAGGTCTGGCCTTAAAACCCAAGACATACTGAGGGGAAGCTGAAGCCCTGTCTCTCTCCCCCAGCAGGCAGCTCCCTGAAGCACTCAACGACCCTCACCAACCGGCAGCGGGGCAATGAGGTCTCGGCCCTGCCGGCAACCTTGGACTGTGAGTGGGCCCCTGGTCCCCTGGCTGAGAGAAGTGGCGGGGTGGCAGGGCTGAGAGGAGCAACTTTGGACAGGGATGGGACAGGTGACTCTGCCTCTCTTTGGCCCCCAGCCTTGTCCATCCACCAGCTTGCAGCACAAGGGGAGCTGAGCCAACTGAAGGAGCATCTGAGGAAAGGTGTGTGCCCACATGTGTGAACCAGTGTGTCCATGCCCACACGCGTGTGCCGGTGTGTCCATGCCCACACGCGTGTGCCGGTGTGTCCACGCCCACACACGTGCGCCGGTGTGGCTTCACCTGCTGGTGTGTGCATGTGGCTGCCGACATGACCTGAGCCTCCACGTGTGCGCCTCTGTCTGTACATGTGCCTGCACGTGTCCACGTGTGCCATCCACACGCATGCCTCCCTAAGTGTGTCCATGCCCACACGTGTGTGCCGGTGTGTCCATGCCCACACACGTGTGCCGGTGTGTCCACACCCACACGCGTGTGCCGGTGTGTCCACACCCACACGGGTGCACCAGTGTGTCCACGTCCACACGCGTGTGCCAGTGTCCATGCCCACACGCATGCGCCGGTGTGGCTTCACCTGCTGGTGTGTGCATGTGGCTGCCGACATGACCTGAGCCTCCACGTGTGCGCCTCTGTCTGTACATGTGCCTGCACGTGTCCACGTGTGCCATCCACACGCATGCCTCCCTGCCCACACCTGACCCCAGCCGCCCGCCCTGTCCCCGGTCCTGCAGCCTTGGGGGAGTGGGCAAGGGTACATCCCAGTGGTACCACCCCCCTCCTGCCAGGCGACAACCTCATCAACAAGCCGGACGAGCGCGGCTTCACCCCCCTCATCTGGGCCTCCGCCTTTGGAGAGATCGAGACTGTCCGCTTCTTGCTCGAGTGGGTGCGTCCCAGCCCAGCTGGGGGCTTCCTAAGGACTGGAGGGCGGGCAGCGGTTTCAGCTGAGTCAGCTGATGTCTATAAGATGGAGCTAACACGGGGGCCCCAGGATTGCAGAGGCTGTCCCCACCCCTCCCTCTGCCCAGGCTCTGTCACTGCCCCCTCTGCTCTTCCCAGGGTGCCGACCCCCACATCCTGGCCAAGGAGCGGGAGAGTGCCCTGTCACTGGCCAGCACCGGTGGCTACACGGACATCGTGGGGCTTCTGCTGGAACGGGACGTGGACATCAATATCTATGACTGGGTGAGGTGCCACCTACTGGCCCTGGGCACCTCAAATGGTACCAAGTCTGTTAGGGGTGCTGAGACCCATCCCCAAGCCTCATAGAGCTCCCAGTTTGTTTGTTTGTTTTGAGGGGTTTAGCTGACACATAAACAGCTCAGATGTAGGAAACAGAGCCGAGGCCGCCTATAGGACCAAGGGAAGTCAGGGTGGGCTTCCTGGAAGAAGCAGTATCTGAGATCCAGGGAAGAAGCTAGATGGGCCAAGTGACAAACAGGAGGAGGAACCACATTAAATTGGAAGGTGTGGGGGGTCATGAAGAATCTGGGAAAGATGGTGTTGGTTGTCCTCTACCCCTGTTTGTGACAGAATGGAGGGACGCCACTGCTGTACGCCGTCCGTGGGAACCATGTGAAGTGCGTGGAGGCCTTGCTGGGTGAGTGGAGTAGAGGCTGGCCCTGCAGGAATCCTGACGGCCAGGATGGGTCTGAGCTGTGCCTGAACTGCTTAGGATGGGTAAGAGCTTTTTCCTGGAGGACTGAGGTGGGGATAGGAGGTGGCAGGAACAGCACAGGGGTCTGGCTGACTGGGTTGAGCCCCACACTGCATACCTCAGAGACCCTGGAGGTGGAGTTCCAGTGGCCACGTTCATCAAGTCAGGCTCTTGTCCAGGGCCACACAGCTACCAGCAGACCCGTGGCTGCGTGGTGGGTAGTTCCTGCACCTCTGCGCCCCACCCAGGCTCCTGGTCCCCAGCCCAGCTTCCTCTGCAGCACCTGTTCTGCTTTGCAGCCCGAGGAGCTGATCTCACCACTGAGGCAGACTCCGGCTACACCCCGATGGACCTCGCCGTGGCCTTGGGATATCGGAAAGGTTGGCTTGAGACACTTGGAGGCAGTGTCAGGGTGCTATGGGTGGGATAATCCACAGCAGGGTGCACGGGACATCCCTTTTGGATGTCAGATGCTAGCAGCGAAAGTGTTCATGGTAGCAAACATCAGGTGCTGGTGTATACTTGGCCTGGGCATGTACTAGTCCCAGTTCTCGGGGCTCCCCATGTTCTGGGGCAGGAGGCCGATGTGTATCAGTGACAGGGGCCGTAATGGAAGGACATGTAGGCACTGAGAGGTCTAAAGGAGGCCCCGATGGGGCGAGGATACCAGGAGGGCCACAGTGTGCATGGCTGTGGAGACCAGCCCCCTCCATGGCAGGAAGTGGATGTGAACAGGGGCTGGTGACCCCAGTTTGACTCCCTACCTCAGAAAATGGGGAGATCCTAACAGAACTAACCCCTGGGGTTATGTGGGGTGGTGCATGGGAAATATCCAATTCTATCCTTCCTTGATGGCATTTTAGTCCATTTGAAACAAATAACTTCTCACAGTCCCTCTCAACTTTAAAAGTTCCAGTTTGTCAATTTTGTTGGGTAAAGAATATTTTTATAACTGAAAAACCTCCAAAAATGCATTTTTACAAACTTCGGGGAAATGGAGGTTCCTAAGGCGGGGGCCTCTGTCTTCCCGGCTGTTCTCTGGCAAGGATCTGATCTCCTTGAGGAGTAAGTGGGTCCTCCATACAGGCCCCAGGGCTGAGGGCCCTGCTCACACCCCGAGGGGAAGTTCAGTTCATGGCCCACCTCTTCCCTGTTCTGTTTGCAGTGCAACAGGTGATCGAGAACCACATCCTTAAACTGTTCCAGAGCAACCTGGTGCCTGCCGACCCCGAGTAAACACTGCCCACCAGGGAACAAGACACTCAGGGAACAAAATGGTTGACCCAGAGCTGGGGGAACCCAGAACCGGCTTCAAAGGCAGCTCCTGGACAGACGGTGGGAGGGGGCCCTTTCCTAGAGGAACCAATAAACCTTCTGTGCAGAACTTGAAGGACTTTGCTGTGCTTCTTGGAGGGCTTACTGGAGGAGGCAGCTACCCAGCAGCCTCACACCTTCTTCCCTAGCACACGTAGGTGGTAGATGACCACTCGGCCAAAGAAATCAGTGGTGTCCTGAAACGTCACCTTCAGCCGGTCCACCTCAGCAGGTGGCACTGGGAAGGTGTAAGGAGAACAGTCAAGGGAAACAGATTTCTTTATCTTTTCCCACCTGCCAGCCCCAGCTCAGATACATCCACCGTGCTGGGTGACCCAGCACACTGTGGTCCCTCAGAAGCTCTCACACAGAAGAGACTGTCATGAGCCCATTTTACAGCTGAACCAGTGGAGACCTAGAGGCCACTTGCCCAAGGTCACACGCCAGGGCCCACAGCTTTCAGAGGCACAGATCATCCCACCCAGCAGCTGAAACAGGATATCTGAAGCGAGTTGTTGTCCTCAGGGTAAAAATCCACAATCTTGCTAAGAGCCTCACTCCCCAGAGAACCTGCAGCAGATAAAGAAGCAGTGAGGCCAGAGAGCCCTCTCTAGTCCCCCACTTTCCAGGGTTTTCCACTACCTTCCAGGCGGCCCTGGCGACTGGAGAAGCCCCCCTGGAACTGGATCTGCAGCTGGGAGACACAGATGCACTGGGGAAACTCCAGTGTTACCCACTGGGAAGGACCCTGGAAGCAGACAGAAAAGGAAAAACCCACGAGCACTTCAGACTCAGCCCTGCTATGCTTGTCTCTCCTTCACACAGTGCATGAGGGTGAGGAGCACAGTGTGAGCACAGGTTCCCTTCCTGGCCAATCTGCCCAGCTGGCCCCCAAATTCTCAGGGGACACGACCCTTCATTCATTCATTCTTTCTTTTGGCGGTGCAGCACAGCTTGTAGGATCTTAGTTCCAAAATCGGGGGTTGAACCCACACGCTCAGCAGGGAAATCACAGTCTCAACTACTGGAGCAACAGGAAATCTCAGACTCCCCGCTCTGATTCTGATTCACACCAGGGGTGGAGAGTCCAGGGAGAGGGTGCCTCACCTGGTCCGAGTTCCAACACGTCTCCTCGTCCTGGTCGAACAGATGCTTCTTACCAAACTGCCTGGTGTTCCGATTCAGCACCGAACTCACCCTAAAGGCAGAGTCGCAGTGTGGAGGGGTGCCGAGCACCGTGGTGAGGGCTCGCCTACTGCCTGGCTCACCCCTTCCCTACCACCGGTTCCCTCCTTTCTGTCTGCCCCTTAGGGACTGCACTGCAGGCCCAGGGCCTCGTCCGCCACTGCCCGCCCCCGTTCACACCCCACCCCTGCCCGGGGCTCTCACCTGCTCACTGTCTCTGGACAAACCAAAGAGTGGGTCATCTCGGTTCCACGAGGCCTCGCAGGACTCAGAGCTGGGCTCAGTCCAGGTTCGAATCCAGGCAGCCAGAGCGCGACCCTGTTCCCGCCTGAGAATCTCCGCGTCCTCACCTGTAGCGCGGCACAAGATCCGTCACTGCCCGGTCTCTCCAGGCCTAGATGTCGCCTCGACCAACCAACCCCTTGCTGGCAAAGCCGGGAGTTTCGGAGACACTGCTAACGACCCCAGGCCAGGCCTTTCACAGTGGGTCCAAGGAAGGTAAATAGGTTTCCTATCGGTTTAGGGAGCGGTCGCGCCTTCTCGGAGCCTCAGTTTCTCTCAAACTGCTTTCGGAACCAGGAGCAAGACCCGGAACCGCGTGAAAGCCGCGCAGGCGCGCACGGCCCTGGCGCCCGGGGTGTGGTTTAATTTGCCCCGCCCCTCAGTGCCTGCTCTTAAAGGGCCCTGATCCAGCGATTGCGGGCTTCCCTGCTGGCTCAGTGGTGAAGAATTCTGCTTGCAATGCAGGAGACGTGGGAGATCTGAGTTCGATTCCTGGGTTGGGAAGAAAGAAGTGGCAACCAATTCTAGTATTCTTGCCTGGGATATCCCAGGGGCAGAAGAGCCTGGAGGGGTACAGTCCAGGGGGTTGCAAAAGAGTCAGACATGACTTCCCTGGTCGCTCAGACGGTTAAGAATCCACCTGCAATGAGGGAGGCCTGGGTTCGATCCCTGGGTTGGGAAGATGCCCTGGAACAGGGCATGGCAACCCACTCCAGTATTGTTGCCTGGAGAATCCCTATGGACAGAGTCCATGGCAGTTGACTGAATGACTAAGAGCACAGCACAACACAACAAAAAAAAACTGAAGCTGGAGATGCTTACTAGAGGAGGAGCCTTCCTTCCCCAGGACTTCCCCAAGGTCAGCCCTACAAGGAGAAAGGCAGTGACATTGCCTGCTTCGGTGGAAAACAAGAGGCCCATGGATTTCTACAAGCAAGTCTCTCGGATCTGGAGGGAAAATGCAGGTATCTAAAGCAAGTGTGTGCCTACTGTGTGTAGGGCTGGCTGTCCTTTGGTACCTGCGGGTATAGAGCACTAGTTTTAGAGTGCAAGAGACTTCTTATGATGATGTCTTCCCACCAGTAGAATGAAGTCTGCCGAGTTCATTCCCTAACTGCAGAAGAATTCTTTACTGTCTAAGCCACCAGGGAAGTCATGTCTGACTCTTTTGCCACCCCCTCCAGGCTCTTCTGTCCATGGGATTTCCCAGAAAAGAATACTGGAGTTGGTTGCCATTTCTTTCTCCAGGGGATCTTCCCAACCTAGGAATCAAACTCACATCTTCCATGTCTCCTGCGTTGCAAGCAGGATTCTTCACCACGGAGCCACCAGGGAAGCCCACAAGCCTGGGGATCCCTGCACTTCACTGCCTCCCAGAGGCCAAAGGAAGAGTTGAGGAAGAAGCCCTGATGTGCGAGCACCGGGCGTCTTTATCAGCCTCGCGTGTCACCACTGGGACACAGAAGTCCTGGCTCCCAAATCTGTCTTCGTAGTAAATGCTGCCTGCGACAGGCTTCTTGGAGGAGGGGTAATGTGAGGTGGGTTTTGAAGGATGAGCAGGAGTTTGCCAAACTGGATTATACAAAGCCTCAGATACATGGCTAAAGTTTTGGTTCACTGATTCAGTAAACAACTCCTGCCATTCCCTACTGCCCAGCCCTGTGATGAGTGATTCTGAGGACTGTGAGAGGTCTCAGTTCCAGTCCCATATCTGAAGATCTCCCAATTGGAGGAAGAAAGAACTAGACACATATAATCCCAGGCCCATGGGACCAGAGCTGAGCCAGAGGCAGAGATAAGGCTGGGAAAGTAGAGGGTCTACCTGAGGGAGGGCTTCCTGGAAGAGGGGATATTGTGCCTGTACCTTATTGAGTGGGCAGAAATTCACCAAGGTGAGAAAAATTGGAGTGGGGAGCTGGATGGGCAGACAGAGTGAACAGCATAAGCAAAGGCCTGGTTGAATAAAAAGACCATGAATTTGAATAAAATATGTGAGTCCAGATCCTGCTGTCAAGAAAGCAGTCAAGAAAGGTGTTTGAGAAAGGCAGTATTCCATCCAATCCGCGTGAATGGAGACTTCTGGACAGAGCAGCCACTGGCAAGAGGCTGCCGTTCCTGGCTTTAACTGAATGGTCTGGGATCCAGCCCCTTTCTTCAAGGGCTAGGGGAATGGTCCTCCTGGCATCCTACTAGTGTCTGCCCAAGTCCACACCAGGAGTGGGGGCTGGCTGGGAAACTGGGACAGCAGCGGAAGGGCCACCCCATCAGCCTCCGCCTGCCAGGACTTCCTGCATTCAGTCATGGCCTCATGCCATCCAGACCTGGTTCTGCTGGTCTGAGGGCCAGGGCTGGTGGGGCTGAGGGAGGGGTGTCCAAAAAATACCTCCCTACCTCTAGAAGAATTTAGGAAGAGTATGGACCCTGGAGAGTCTAATCAGGTTCAAATCTTGGTTAGGCCATTCACTCATTGGCTGTGTGATCTTGGACAAATATGTTGACCTCGCTGAGCCAGTTTCCTTATCTGTGAAATTAAGAGAATTCTATTTATAGGACTGCTAGAGAATTCAGTGGGCTCTTCAGGCTGACATGTAACAACATGGTTGACATTGGTTGAGCACCTACCCTGTGTTTAACTTGAAGCCACATCTGTCTCCATCCATTAGATCATTAAATCTGCTGTGCTGGTCCTTGTCACTCCCATTTTACAGCTAAGGATACAACCCCTCAGCCACTCAGCAGTCAAGTTTCCCCAGGGAGGATATGCACAGCCCCAGGGCCCCCCTTACCACTCCTGGTCTTGGCATGGAGCCACCATGCCCACTGGGATGAAGCCAGCTTCGTACCCTCTTCCCGCCTCCTCACCCCACCGGCGCCTGGGCATGAAAGAACCTCCTGTTTCTCTAGGGAATTAGCAGCTCTAAGCTCCCAGCAGAGCAGCCAAAAGTGGTCCATTCATTTGCCTTAGTGAGAAGAGACTAATCACTCCCTCCTTCCTCACCCAAGGGGGTGGGGCAGAGGGAAGTTTAGAAGAGCCAGGAGCTGTAACTCTGGTTGGCTGAGGGAAACTGAGGCAAAGAAGTCATTTATGTAAGGTCACCCAAGGGAACCGGGATGCAAACTTCAGTCTCACTCTGGAGTTGAGCTGAGTTCTGCATTTTTCAGGAGAGGAAATGGAGGCTCAGAGAGGGTCATGGATTTGCTGAAGTCACACAGCAAGTATGGGTCAGCAAGGACTCTGGGGAGGCAGCCACCCTCATGGCAGAAAACAGGTCCCACTTCCCATAAAAGTTTGTCACCCTGGAGTAGGGCAGGGAAAAGCCCTCAGATTGCTTTGAGCTTCAGTTTCCCCCTGGGGCATAAGTGTAATGATTGCCCCAAGGCTGCACCCTGGAGAGTCTGTGGAGGTAAGGGTGATGGAATCCTCCGGGGTTGGCAGCCCCCTGTGGGGCAGATCTAGTCTGATTTATCCACCGGGGCCTGCATGGGTACCGCAGGGCCCAGCTCAGGGTAAAAGGATGCTCACTTATTTCTGGCAGGACTCGTCAGTCCTGCAGGAGGTAAGCTTGGGAGCCTGGGTAAGTGGAGATGCCAGTGGGCAGGAGAGGGGGTGGCCACGCATGAAGGGACTGAGCTGAGCTGGCCAAGGGACACCTTGGCAACTGAGTGTGTTGGGTGTTGAACATGAGTGACTGTGCTGTGAATATGGCCCTGGGGGCATGTCCCCATGTCGGCAACTTGGCGTCAAGTGGTCATGGTTGGGTGCTGACCGCGGTATGCCCATGGCCGTAATCATGCTTGGCTGTAAACTACGTGGGGCAGATGTGAGCTGTTTGTGGCTGCCAGGAAGGCTAAGTTTCCGTGGGTATGCACAGCAACAGGTGTGTTTGAGTGTGAAGGGGCTAGGTGCAGCTGGGCTCAGAGTTGTGAGTTTGGTTGTACAGTAGATATGACTCGTGTGTGGCCAGGTGACTGTGTGTGGCCTGTGTGACTTATATGTGGCCTGGCCAGGTGTGGCTGGGCTGCGCGTGCTGTCACTGTATGTCTGGGATATGACTTCGTATCAGTGCTTGGTAGTGACGTTGTATGTGACAGGTGTGAATATGCTTGCACATGCCCTGTGGCTATGTCACCCTTGGTGTGTGAGAGGCATTTCAGGGGACAGTGTCTGTCCCTGAGGCCCGGCTCTCCAGGAGGGTCCTGCCTCCCAGCTCATCTTCTGGGCAACCAGCCTCCTCCCCTGTTCCCGCCCCCGACTCGCAGCAGTCCCTGGCCTAAGACCCAGTGTGGGGGAGACAGAGAGGGCACTCAGGGCTGAGGGTGGGAGGCCGCTGGCCCATTCCCAGTGCAGGCCTATAAATAGCTCTTTGAGCCCAGCAGATTCCCAGGCAAGGTTGCCTCATTCAAGCCCCCAGCAACAGCCTGCTCCCAGGCCCCAGGCCAGTCCCTCTAAGCTCAGCCCTGGCACCAGTGAGGGGAG
>SJXQ01010404.1:123367-142796 GCA_006408695.1 Aepyceros melampus
AGGGGGATTCAGATTTGGGGGTAAGGTTGTTTAGAGAATGCGGAGACAACCCTTCGATGGGGAGGGGCCGGGCTGGGGGTGGGTCTTAGAGCTGGGGAGGCACTGGGAACCAAGGCTAAAGAAGGGGCACCCCAAGTTTAGAGATAAGAAGGGAACAGCCACCCGCTGAGCGTGGGACTCTGGAACAGGGCACCTCTGTCTGAGCTGAGACACCCCAAGATTTTAAGTGGGAATTCCCAGTTTGCAGATGAATGCAGGATTCCAGGATGGACTGCAGCGGTGAGGGGGTTCCCCAGACCAGCCTGAGCCCGATAGAAGGGGGTCTGTACAAAGACTGAACCCCCATAGGGAAGGGGTGTCCTGCGGTGTCTCTGCCCTTTTGGCTCAGGTCTTGTTACCACATCTTGACTCAGGCAGGAGGCTCTGGGGGCGCTCCATCCCACGGTGGTTCCTGTTGTTTCCTGGGACCTAGAGTTGGGGTGATGTCCCTTCTCTCGGGGAGCACGCTGTGTGTCCGAGGTGAATCCCTCTGGGTGAGAATCCCTTAAAACCCCCGGCTATCGATCAGAGCACCCAGGCGCTAAGGGGGAGCCGCCCCCAGGACTTTCACATCTGGCCACGTCCTCACCGCTAAACACAGACCCTTGCCTCACCCCTTCAGTTCTGTCTGTCCGTATGGATGCATGTGGAAGTCCTGGGTTGGTTTGGGGGCACAGACACTGGGAAGTAAGGGGCTGGGGCCATGGGCCCAGCCTGGGCAGGAGCGACCCCCATCCTTGTGTGCGGGGCTTTGTTCCTCTCGGCAGCATTAATGGGAGACAGCCAGGCTGAAGAGAGGGTTGGCGCTGGGCCCCAGCGGGGGTTGTGGGGGAAGGGCAGGGAGGGAAGCCTGGACAGACTGTGGGACCCCAGAACCCCAGCAGCCTCACTGGTGTGGGGACATTCCCAAATGGAAGCTGTCCTCCAGGAGCTAGGGACTTGTGTGTGTGTGCGTGCACGTATGTGTGTCTATCCCATGCTGGGAGGAGGTGGGGCTTACGGTGTCCTCTGTGAGTCTAATGTGACCGAGGTTGTGTCTTTGTCAGGAAACTTGTGCCGAGGCCACATCACCCGGTTACAAAATGATGTGCCACCAGTCACCAAAGCCACAATTTACCCAGTCTGGTCTGTGCCAGGGGCTGGCAGCTGCATGTGTGAGTGTGTATGTGGGGAACTGTGTCTGACAGCATGGCTTCATCGAAGGGTTTCCGTGGGGAGCCTGAGACTGTGGGTGTGTGTCTTTGTGTAGAAGACATGCTGCCTGCCTTGTAAGTGCCTATGTTGTCTCTCTTTGTTAATGTCACTGCGAATCTGTGAGTGTGAGTCTCCAAGGCTCTGAGCCTAGAGTGTGTGGCTGTGTGTGTGTTCCGTGTGCACAGCCAGGTCCTCTCCATGTGATTGGCAGTGTGGACCCTGGGTGGGGGAGTGTGCGATGTGGTCTGTGTGCAGAATTTTGGGGAGCTAATAGGGGAGACATTGGCAGGGGGTTCGGGTCTCCAAGGGGCAACCAGGGCTGATTAACTGAGCCCAGCTTCCTTTCTCCTCCAAGGAGTTCCATGCGTTGAACCCATGCACACAAATACACCCTGACTCCAAGGCCAGTAACACATACACATGTGTGCTCATAGCCTCTGCTAAGCATTAGTGGTGCCCACACACCCAGAGACCACATTCGGTCCCCTGTGCCCCACCCAGTACACACTGCCACTGTGGACCCTCACACATGGTCCCATACCACAGAGCGCATCCTTGCCTGGACAGCACCTCAATCCACAGCCAGGCGCAACACACAAAAAAACGCCTGCTGGCAAACTCACCCTCACTCAATGCCTTCTGAGACAGGAGGTGGGTGTGAGGGAGGGGGAGACGGGCGCGCGCACGCACACACACACACACACACACACACACACACACTTTCTTCTCTCTCTTTCCTCCTGGCCACCCCTCCCCCAAAGCCCCACAGGCCCCTACTTGCATATGTATGAGACTCATGCATTATTAATAAGGGGACAAGCCCAGACAGCTGTGTAAATGCTCACCTCTGGTGGCCCTGCGGAAGAGGTATTTTAAGAGAAACGGTGTGGGTGTGTGAGGGTGCTGTTGGAGGGGATGGGGTATGTGTGGGAAGGCGTGTGTGTGGCAGGAGGAGAGTGCGCCGGAACCTGTGTCTCTCACCTTGTTGGATCACCATTGTATATTTGCGTGTATACACAAGCCTTTGCGTACAAGTAGCTGTTGTTTAAGTGAACATTTCTGAGGCTTCACAAGTCAGCTCATTCCATTCTCCCAGTAACACGCTGAGGTCTGTGCTGGGTGGTCCCCATTTTACAAGTGGGAAAACTGAGGCACAGAGTGATGAAGCTACATGTAGGGAGTAGAGACAGGCCTTGAGACCTTGTCATGATATAGTTTGAGCTGTTAATCATGCAAAGTGTGTGTGTGGAGGGGTGTGTGGCTGTGCGTGTGCATGAGAATTCTCTGTACTTGCCCCTCCTAAGGCTTCCCAGGGGGCACTAGCGGTAAAGAACCCGCCTGCCATTGCAGGAGGCGTAAGAGACGCAGGTTCGATCCCTAGGTCAGGAAGATCCCCTGGAGGAGGGCATGGCAACCTACTCCAGTGTTCTTGCCTGGAGAATCCCATGGACAGAGGAGCCTGGCGGGCTATTGTCCACCGGGTTGCAAAGAACTGGACAGGGCTAAAGTGACTTAGCACGCACTCACACAAGGCTCTCCTGGGGCAGGCACAGCCAGTATCCTGCCCCACCCTTTAATACCTATTCAGGACTTGAGCTCTCAGGGGACCCTTCCCTGCTCAGGGTTCTGAAAGGGGGAAATGAGGACAGCCAGGGATGGAGGTTGAAACTGCTGAGGTTTACAGGTTGGTAGTTACGGACACCATACCAGGAGCTGACCTCTGTCCTGCTGTGCAGTCCTAGGCAAACCACTCACCCTCTCTGGACCCCGAGTCACAGCCCTAAGAAGACAAGGAGACTGGGTAGTGTCGCTGTGTTGCCGCCCCAAAGTTCAGCACCACGGACGGTCCCCGGCCTGCCTTCCTACGGGGCCTCTGGGAGCTGGAACCTGGCAGGGCCCCGCGGTGTCCCACAGGACCCTATTCCGGACTCCATCCATACTCCGCTACTCAGGGCAATTCTTTTATCAGGAAGAGGGTGCAGGGGCTGGGTTTATAGCTAATGTTCTAACTTCCCATCTGTCCCCACCTGCTGAGGCACGTTGGTGGGGGAGGGGGACACAGGGAGGGGGCTTTCAGAGGAGTGGGAGGCTTTAGGGAGGAGCCATATCCCAGGGTTTCTAGTCTCGGGAAGAATGTGAAGTCTGGGAGGACACGCTGTGTCCCAGTGTCTGTAACGGGCTTTGCTTACAAGTAGTGCTCAGTATTTGTGCAGTTTATCATCATGTGCCACAACCTCTGCAGAAGTCTGGACCCACAGCGGGAGTTTCTCTGATCTAGGAGGCCTCCTCGCCAGGCAGTGTGAGTTCAGACGGAGGAGGGGATGGGCAAGGGCGAGGCCCCTTCCTCCAGCTGGGACTTGGCAGCTCTTCAAAAATCCCAGAAACCAGGAATAGAATCTTGGCGACAACCAGATCCTGGAATTGAAGCTGAGAATCGTGTCAGTCAGCAAACTCAGATTACAGGCTGGCTTGGAGGCCAGCCTACTGCCAGAACTGGGGACCCCAGGCAGACTAGGACTGGATGTTGCCCTCTAGGAGCCCCTAATTTGATTTAGGAGGCCAACTTGAAAAATGGGATTTTGATCTTGGCTGTTAAAGTCAATAATAATTACAGCTGAAATTTACCCCTTGATGCCAGGCAGTGCTAAGTATTTTGTATGTATCGACTGAATTGACTGATCTATTCCAACTACCTGATGTTATCCCCATCTGACCTGCAAAGAAACTGAGGCACAAAGAAGCTAAGCTATTTGCTCAAGGTCACACAGCAAGGAACAAGCAGAGAGACAACTCAGGTTTGAGTCACTCCAGCACTCATGCTCTGACCATCAGACTTCACTTGATGGGGTTCTGAAGTAAGTTGGTCTGGATTCAGATCCCAGATCTGCCCTTGCTTGTTGACTGTGTGACCTTGAGTGATGCATGGCCTCTTTAGCCCACGTTTCCAGATCTGTAAAGGGGGAGGAATTGGTCCTTTCATGTCAACTATCTAGAAGGGATGTACTCACCCCTTACTCCCTCTTCATCTTGTTTCAGGTCCAGGATGGGGGCCTTGTCTGTCTGGGTCTCAGGCCTCCTGACTCTCCAGATGCTTCTCTTTGTGGCTGGGGAGCAGGGTGAGTTTGCTTGTGAGGTGGGAGAGGTTGGGGTCTGGAGAACTGACAAGATGGGGCGGCCTTTTAACTTGGGAGCCTTCTCCTGCTGCTTCTCTGGCTTGGTCTGGAGAATAAAATGAGAATAGATGAAAAAAGTCTTTGAACAGTCAAAAGCGAACAAGACACCTGAGAGGTTATTTTTAGTCATTGCCAGCAGAGGCTAGAGGTTCCCGCCTCTCACTGTTTTGCTGAGATGAGCTGAAAAGAGAAAAAGAGAAAAAAAAAAAAAAAGAGGGAGAGAGAATCATATGAAGATTGATTAGTGATGCCTGCCATGGGTGTAGCAATAGAAATAAAACCCTATATGCCTCTCCCTGGCATCTCCCCTGTGGTGGTCAAAAGGCCAGGCTTTAGAAATGCCTCCTGATTTGCTCTGTGGCCTTAAGCAATTTAGTATGATGTCTGTGAGCCTTAATTTCCTCAACTCCCCCAGAAGAGGATGAGAGATGGCTACCTCTGCAGATGGTTATGAAAATCAAATGAGCCGATTGCTATTTATAAAGTGCCTGGTATATAGAAGGTACTCCACAAACACCGTTTCCCTTCCGATGGTTGCCTCTCGTTTAACTTTTAGGGAAACCATGGCTCAGAGGAGAACACTGACTTTTCCATGGCCACGTCAGTGACACTGAGAGTCAAATCTCTGGTCTCCAGGATCTGGACTTTGAGTGGAGGCAGAACCATGAAAGGATTCGACTCGTTACCCCTCTTCTGCTCACAGATTGGGCTGCAGTCTCAGATCTGTGCACTGCCTTGTGATGTTGTATAGGCAGCCTAACCTCTCTGGCCTCAGTCTCCCTGTCTGTAAAGTGAGGAAAACTGCAGTCTCTGCTGGTCCTTGCCTCTCAGTCAGGCCCTCTTCTCCACCTTCTCCACCCCAGGCCCACAGCACACCACCGCAGCTGCAGCCACTGCTGAGAAGGGGCTCCACATGCAGAAAGTGGGGTCTGGGTCAGTCCGGGCTGCACTGGCGGAGTTGGTGGCCCTGCCCTGTCTCTTTAGCCTGCGGCCACGGCCAGGTGCAGCTCGAGAAGCCCCACGGATCAAGTGGACCAAGGTGCGGACTGCATCAGGCCAGCGGCAGGACTTGCCCATCCTAGTGGCCAAGGACAACGTGGTCCGAGTCGCCAAGGGCTGGCAGGGACGTGTGTCACTTCCCGCCTACCCCCGGCACCGGGCCAACGCCACGTTGCTACTGGGACCACTGAGGGCCAGCGACTCCGGGCTCTACCGCTGCCAGGTGGTGAGGGGCATCGAGGATGAGCAGGACCTGGTGCCCCTGGAGGTGACGGGTCAGTTGGGGGAAGGGGAGGGGCCAAGGCTGGGACGGGGAAGTGCACTCACTGAATGTCATCTTAGAAATCACTCCTTGGGGAATTCCCTGGTATCTAGTGGTTAGGACTCTGCGCTTTCACTGCCAAGGGCCTGGGTTCGAGGGCCTGGATTCAGCCCCTTTTTGGAGAGTTAAGATCCAGCAGGCAAAAAAAGAAAGAAATACTCCCTGAACAGTGCTTTGCTCCAAATTCTGATAGAATCATGAAGAAAGTCTCTATGCATACTCCTCTCTTTTTAGCATCTCTGTTTTTTGGCTAAGAGAGAGCAGCCTCTGACTAGTCTCTTATAGGCCACAACATTTCACAGGATTTCATAACCTGCAGTCCATGGCATGGTCATCTACTTTCACATAAGGCAGAGGATATTGGTTTTGTATTTAAAATAGGAATACAAATTTCCTTTTAAAATAAATATATGTTTTTAAAAGGGAAGTTCTTTTTAAAAAGTCGAGTGAAAATATATGTTAAGGGGACTTCCCTGATGATCCAGTGGCTAAGACTCCACGCTCCCAGTGCAGAGGGCCTGGAGTTTGATCCTTGCTCAGGGAACTAGATCCCACAGGCCAAAACTAAAGATCCTGCACGCTACAATTAAGAGCTGTGCAGCCAAATCAATAAATAATAAACATTTTAAAACTACAGGTAGAATTCATTTAAAAAAATTATGAAAAGGAATTATATATTAAGGAAGTGACAGTCCTCAAATATCTGTTTAACCAATTTAATTCCTACATTAAGTTCTTTCTGTTGAAATATTCAGTGTAGTTTCTGTTTTCCTAACCAGTCAAGATGAACAAGGCAAACAAGTATATTTTTTAAAATTATTAAACCAAAGTCCTAGAAAAGGGCATGGCACACAGAAGATGCTCAATAGGTATTTGAGCATTGAATCAATGAAAGGATCGTTGTGTGGAGAACGTCCTGTGGATGCCAACTGGGAAGTCAATTTCCCTTAACCTGTGTTGAAAAGTGGAAGTGAAAGTGTTAGTCACTCTGTGCTGTGGCCTGCCAGGCTCCTCTGTCCATGGGATTCTCCAGGCAAGAATATTGGAATGGGTTGCCATGCCCTCCTCCAGGGGACTGTCCTGACCCAGGGATCAAACTTGGGTCTCCCACATGGCAAGCAGCTTCTTTACTATCTGAGTCACTTCGGAAGCCCTGTGTGGGCCATAAGGACAGTCCCTGCACCCCGTGTTCTGGAACGCAGTCTTTCCACACCCAAACAGTGTCTCAGTGCGTATTCTGTGGGGTCAGCCAGTGATTCCCTTTCTAAGGCCTTGTTCTCAAAATGAATAAACCTCAAAGAAAACTGATAAGTGATGAAAGAAGGGAATTCCACCTCTGGGTTGGTTTGGTTCGTTCATTCTACCAGACCTTTATTGAGCAACTACCATGTGACAGCCTGGTGCTGGAGACACAGCCATGACTGGGACACAGCTTCTGCTTCTGGGAGCTCTCAGTGTAATAAGATGGAGCAAAAAGTTTAATTTCTTTGTCTTGCTCAGCCATTTCTCTCATCCCTAAATCAGAATTTGAGTCACAGTGAGCTTACTGATGCTTCACATCTGATAAGCCAGGATGTGAATTACACGTTACCTTCTCCAGGAAGCCGTGAGTGACTCCATTTCTAAACTGGGCGAGAGCCACGTTTGATCACCGGTTGCTCTTTGCTTCCTCTCCCAGTGTGTGTGCTTAGTTCCTGAAAGGAAGAATCTCTCTCACTCTTGTCCATGCCTTCTGTTACCTCCAGTCCCTAACCCTGGCATGAAGAATGCTATCTTTGGAGTCCAGATCTTCCTAAATACAAATTCTGGCTCTCCCTTACATTGGTCGTGTGGCCCTAGGCTTGTCCCTCAACCTCTCTGAGCCTTCGTTTCCTCCTCTGGAAATGGGGATAATCATAGGGTTGTAAGATTTCAATGAGGTAATGAGTATAAAGGGACTTCTGAGGTGGTGTTAGTGGTAAAGAACACACCTGCCAATGCAGGAGACTTAAGAGACGTGGGTTCAATCCCTGGGTTGGGAAGGTCCCCTTGGAAAGGCCTTGGAAAGGGAATGATTGGTTGACCCCATAAAATATGCAGTGAGACACTGTTGGCTCATGACCAACATAGGGCTTCCCAGGTAGCTCAGACAGGAAAGAATCTGCCTGCAATGCAGGAGACTCGGGTTTGATCCCTGGGTCGAGAAGATCCCCTGGAGGAGGGCATGGCAACCCATGCCATGGACATTCTTCTTGCCTGAAGAATCCTATGGACAGAGGAGCCTGGTGAACAACAATCCATGGGATTGCAAAGAGTCAGACACGACTGAAAGTGACTTAGCATGTATGTACATAGTGCTTGTAAATGTTTTTTACATAGCAAATACTTAACAAATTCTAGCCCTTTATGGCCATTATCAGTTTCCTCATCTGTAAAACCAGGGCATATCAGTTTCACTCCCCTCCTCACCCTAGCCCTGGGCTGGTGCTGAGTGAACAGACATGGTGCAGGGCAGTGGAGGGCAGCAGGTCGTCTCTGTTAGTCTAGGTGGCGCGTTCTGTAAGAGGGAGGTCTGTGCTTGAAGATTTCAGCATAAATCAGCTCCCTACCCTGGGTGTTTCTGCACAGGTGTTGTGTTCCACTACCGAGCAGCCCTGGATCGCTACTCTCTGACCTTTGCTGAGGCTCAGGAGGCCTGTCGTCTCAACTCAGCCACCATTGCAGCCCCGCGGCACCTGCAGGCTGCCTTTGAGGACGGCTTTGACAACTGCGATGCCGGGTGGCTCTCCGACCGCACTGTTCGGTGAGGGGGTACACAGGGTAGGGAGACGGAGAGCTAGCCCCTGGAGAAAGATGTTCCTTGGGAGCCCCCGGAGCGCAAATCTGAGCGAGGCCCCCGCTTTGTCTTGTCAGGTATCCTATCACCCAGTCCCGTCCTGGTTGCTATGGTGACCGTAGCAGCCTTCCGGGGGTGAGGAACTATGGGAGGCGAGACCCACGGGAGCTCTACGATGTGTATTGCTTTGCCCGTGAGCTGGGGGGTAAGTCTGGGGCTGGTAGAGCGCCCCCTTCTCTGAGCCCCTTTATCCTTCCTAACCCCCATCCTTCCCTAAGTCCTTGCCTGGCTCTCCTAAGTTTCATCCCTCTAAACCCGCAGCCAAGACCTCCGCCGGTTTTTCCTCTACTCCCTGAGCCCTCTCCTTTGTGCCCCTTCCCTTTCTCTGAATCTCTTCCTGTCCCCTTCTCCCTCTTCCTACTTCCTTCCTCCTCACACCTTCCCCAAGCCCCTTCCTCTCTCTGAAGCCCGACTCGTTCAGGCGCCTCAGTTACCTCATTTGTGCAAAAAAAAGTGAAGCCCCCTCTTAGCACTGCCTGAGAAGCAATGACAGTGATGCTCAGGCGACGGGGGCGCGCAGCTGCGGCTGCCTCCATCTCGTATAGCCACAACCCAAATCCGGCCAGATCAGGGCTATTTGAGACGGGACCCCCTTCCCGGGCTCCGGGGAGGGTCCCTGGGACACCTCTGACCTTCTCCCGCGCCTTCCCGCAGGCGAGGTCTTCTACGTAGGCCTGGCCCGCCGCCTGACACTGGCCGGCGCGCGCGCCCAGTGCCGACGCCAGGGCGCCGTGCTGGCCTCGGTAGGACAGCTGCACCTGGCCTGGCATGAGGGCCTGGACCAGTGCGACCCAGGCTGGCTGGCCGACGGCAGCGTGCGTTACCCGATCCAGACGCCGCGTCGGCGCTGCGGTGGCCCAGCCCCTGGCGTGCGCACCGTATACCGCTTTGCCAACCGCACCGGCTTCCCGGCACCTGGGGAGCGCTTCGATGCCTACTGCTTCAGAGGTAGGTGTGAAGCCTCGCCCCTGGAGGGTGCGTCCCCTGGTGGCCACGCCCCAAGGGCGTGCGCTTTGCTAACGGCCACGCCCCTGGGAGTTTGGGTTTCCAGTGGAGGTGGAGGTCAGGCAGGGGAGAAACAGGTTGAAAACTTACTCCGCGGTGAGCCACGCCCCCAGGCAAAGGTGACACCCCTGAGACAAGCCTTCCATAGGAGCCCTGCCCCTCCTTAGGACAAGCCCAAGGCAAGCCAAGCTCTGCGGGGAAGTCCTGTTTAGTGTGTGGTCTAGGTCTTCCAGGTGGCGCTAGTTGTAAAGAACCCGCCTGCCAATGCAGGAGACGCAAAAGACGCGGGTTTGATCTTTGGATTGGGAAGATCCCCTGGAGAAGGACAAGGAAACCCACTCCAGTATTCTTGCCTGGAGAATCTCATGGACAGAGGAGCGTGGGTCGCAAAGAGTCGGACACGACTGAAGCGACTTAGCACGTATGTCTCCTGAGATCTCTAAGAGATGATCTCAGGCCTCTGGATGGAAATTTCTTGCCTGGAACCTTGCACAGGAGCACCCGCTGGGAAGGGATTAATGCCTCGGCTAGCCACGCCCCCTAGGCAAGGCCACGGCCCCAGGGACAGGACCTGGGGATGACCCTCGCCCTTGGGTTGGTTCCATACCCTCAGAAGCTGCCAACTCAAATCCAAAGGAGCTGAGGCTATGTGAAAGGGCGGGAGTCGGGGGGAATCTCTTCGTAGGGAGGCCATGCCCATTAGGCGCTTTCTCTCCCTGGGAAGGAGCCACGCCCAGGTCTGACCTGCTCCTCTCAGAGTTGGCACTGCCTGAGCTTCACCCACCGGCCAAGACGTCTCTTGACCCTTTACTGCGACCGATTGACTCTGACTTTGACAGTGGACCTGTCTGAACAATGGGGACGAAAACTTTGCACCTCCATCCCTCAGTCAGGGGGATCCCAGAAACAACCCAGAGAGTCAGAGGGGCACAGAGAGACAGAAATACGTAGAAGATCTGTGCTACAGCATGCTGGAATGTGGGTAGACTTCAGGCAGGACTTCCCAGCTAGGCCCTGGGCCTAGCACAACCTCTTCTGCTTTCTCCCACAGCTCATCACCCCACATCCCAACATGGAGACCCAGAGACCCCCTCATCTGGAGAGGAGGGGGAGATTCTGTCGGCAGAAGGGCCCCCCGCTGGAGAACTGGAGCCCAGTCTGCAGGAGGAGGAGGAGGTAGTTACTCCAGACGTCCAGGAGCCTCTGGTGTCTAGTGGGGAAGAAGAGTCTCTGATCTTGGCAGAGAAGCAGGAGTCTCAAGCGACCCCCAGCCGTGCCCCTGGGGTCCCCACATTAGCCTCAAGTCCTGCCCTGGAGGCTGAAGAGGTGTGGCTGAGCACGGTGGCCCCCAGCCACAGCAGCGTGGAGGCAGGCACTGTTGTGGGCACACACACAGACACAGCCCCGGCCAGCACCACGCCCAGGAAGAGGGAGCGCTTTAAAGGGTTGAACGGGCGCCACTTCCAGCAACAGGAACCCCAGCAAGGGCTGAAGGGGGCACTCGAGGCCAGCGTCCAGCCCCCCACCCCAGAGGCTGCTGGGAATTATGTGGAGCCTCCCCTGACCACTGGAGCCACAGACGCCTTGGGGAGCGGCCAGAGCCAAAGCCCCTGGGCTGTGCTGACAAACGAGGTGGAAATGCCCAGGCTGGTGAGTGGGGTCCCCGGGGAGATGGGACCTGCCTGGGGACCTAAGGGAGGCAGGGGAGGAGGCTCCGAATCACAGCTGGGTCCCCTGCCTCCCCAAGCCTCTGAAGACCCCTCTTCCTCAGGCCTGGAGCCAAGAAGACCATCAGAAGAAGGAGCTGCTGAAAGATAATTATAATAACTGTTGATATTGTTTCAGGTTCCCTTGGTGGCAGGAGCCCCCAGGAGCCCTGGCTGTGGCCCCCAACTGTGGTCCCACCCATCATCCCAGACCCCAGCAGAGCCCTTGGCCTGGAGCTAGAAGAAGCCAAGCGCTTTAGTATGAGACCAGTCACTTCCGACCTGCCCTGGTCCCCCTCGGAGACCACTCCCAACCCCTCCAGTGGCCCCAGCCCTGCCCCCTGGGAGGCTTCTCCCGCGCTCATTTCTCCAGATCTCCCTGTCGTGGCCATGCTCCGCGCCCCCAAACTGTGGCTCCTGTCACAGGAGCCTCCTACACCCCTCCCCACTGAGGCCAGCGGAGTCAAGGGGCATAGTGAGGCTGTGGCCACTGCCCCACCCTCCCCTGTCTCAGAAATCGAAGCCAGCCCACAGGATCCCATCCATCCAGAAGTATACTCCCTGCCCTCCTCCTCCGGCCTTGCAGGACAAGACAGAGAGTCCACATCCCTGTCACTCAGCAGCCACAGAGGAGGAAGTCCTCCGGCCTCTTCACGGGCAGCCACAGACACACAAGCTGGAGCCAGTCCCACCTCCCCTGGAACAGACTTTGGAAACAGTAGCGGGGCCAGCCCTACCGAGCTCAGCAAAGCTGAGCACCCCGGATCCAGCCCACAGGCCTCTGTGGACGGGAGTGTGGTGGCAGATATTATTTCTGAGACTGCCACTGAGCCCATGGGAGCCAGAGACGTCTCGGAGTCTGAGCCCGGAGTCTTCAACACAGCAGAGAGTCCCACTTCCAGCTTGCAGGCCTCCATGGTCACGACGCAGGGAGTATGGGCCTCACTGCACAGGGAAGGGCTGACCCCCACTCCCCATCTGCACCCTTGGGGGTCCCTGAAGTCTCCTTGATGCCGAAGGTCACCCCACGTTTGGGGCCTTGGGCTGCTACAGATGGAGGAGTCACAGTGGGTCCTCTGGCTTCCACAGTCACACTGGACACCAGTGCTGCTGGTGGGCACTGGGAACCTGGATCCCACATGGTTGAGGGAGCAGAAAGCCCCACCTTGAGCCCTCAAATGGCTGTGGATACGAGTGTGGTGACATCCCTCACGTCCTTGGACCTGGGGGACAAGGTCGGGGTCCTGGCCGTGTTCACAGTGGCCGCCTCAAGCTCCGAGCCCCACCCAGACCCAAAGGGCGAGCTGGTGACCCGGGGAACCCTGGGAGCCTTGGAGCCGCCACAGGAGGGCAGCCACTCAGGGGACCCCATTCTTCCTCCTTGGACGCCAACAGCAGCCAACAAGGACGAGCCCATTTCAGTTTCCTCAGGGGAGCCTACAGCGCCGTGGGACTCCCCCAGCACCCTCCTGCCTGCCTCCCTGGGCTCAGAGGAATTTGAGCTGGAGGTCCTGAGGGGGAGCCCAGGTGTGGAGAGCTTCTGGGAGGAGGCAGCAAGTGGAGAGGAGCCCGGCCTGCCAGGGACTCCTGCAAACGGGAGTGCGGAGGAGGGTGAGTTCGGAGCTTGTGGTCTCATCCGGGCCACCGCGTTGGTGCTCAGGGACCTGGGGCTGGGAGGAAGCATTGTCCTTGGTGCCTGGGAAGGTGTCTAGCAGGGGATGATGTTCAAGATGGGGGCTCATCAGACAGAGCTGCATTCCAGAAAGGGTGTTCCCAGCAGAGGCACCAACCTGGGCAAAGGGCCCGAGGTGAAGTTGTGTATGACGGGTTTTGCACACCGTGAGTGGTGAGGTGATGATGAGCAGTTGGGCGGCGCTTGGTTTGGGGAATGAGCACCATCAGCAGATCATGCTCGTGTCCTCTCTGAGCTGACAGTGCTGGGCAAGGCCGGGGTCCTGCCTTCAGTGATGCCCCCATCTGAAGAGAGGCTGGCACAGACCCCTCCCTGGGGGGGAGGGTAGGGGCGGAAGGAGGAGGCTTGGCAGGGAGGTCTTCCTGGACAAGTGTTGAACTGCAGCTGGAATTCAGTGGTGCACATCTTGAGGGACCTCTTGCCATGGGGAAGTGTGCGTGCTGGGAAGGGGCGGGAGTGGTGGGTATCGCCCCCATTTCACAGATAGCCGACTGAAGCTCAGCGAGATATGTCACTGCCAGCTAGCCAGTGATCAGACCTCAAGTCCACACGCACCTTAGCTGCTCTGTGCCCAGCAGAGTCCAGAGAAAGCCACCACCCTGTTCTCCTGAGCTCAGGTCTGCCCATAACTCAACCTGCAAATTCCAGCCCTTTAGTTTTTAGGTCCTGTCATATTGAGCTATTTTTTTTGGTCAAGTGAGCTTTAAAAAAGCAGCAGCTAATTAAAAGGCACTTTTTCTGAGTTGCAAAACACTCTTATTAACACAATTGGTTTTACACTTGCTCCTTTTTTTGAAGGCTAAGTGTCACGGCGATGGAAACGGCGGATGCAGGGTTTTATCGCCCACCCTGTCATCTCTGGGCTGTGTCTGGGGCCCCATCTTCTTTTCTTAGATGCCCAGGAGGCAGGCAGGCCCTGAGCAGGGGCACTTGCATTGGTAAAGGCTGATGATTATCGGTGATTGCCTTTTGTGTTTGGATTATTTTGACACTTTACCGGAATCAACTTGGTTAATCTTTTGATTTTAAAATTATTGTTTAAGATTTCTTATCTTTTGGGCACTCTGCACAGCATGGTGGATTTTAGTTAGCTGACCAAGGATTGAACCCTGCCTACACCCACCCACCCCTGCCGCCATTGGCAGTACAGAGTCTTAACCATTGGACCATCTGGGAAATCCATAGCTAATCCTTTTAATGTCTTTAGGGAGCAAGTTCTACTATGATTCTCCCTTTATAGATGGCAAAATCGAGGCACAAGGGAGTCAAGTGACTTGTGCAGAGTCTTGCAATTGGGGAATGTCAAGGATAAATCTGAATCCAGGCTGTCTGACAGCAATCTTTGTCTCAAACTAAGATGTTTATTTCACTGGCATAAAAAAAAAAAAAACCAAAACGCCCTGAGGTTTTGGAGAGGGGGGTAAGCTCATCCTGGGAAGGGGGCAGAGAAGAGAGTGGCTGTGGAGGATGGGTATGGGAAGGGGGCTCAGTGCCAGAGGGGGATGGTCAGAAAGTTGGGAGGGAGGCCACATACTGGGGTGCTGAGGAAAGTGCATTGAGAGGAGCCCCCAGGGCATGGCTGGATCTGTGCTGGACTATGTCGGTGTTTTGGCTCCAGACTCTACCCGTTGGCAGCTGAGGTGGAGGGAGGCAGCCAGTGCTGGGGGAGACCCAGGCGCCTACTCACCTACTGCTTGCAGCAGAAATGCTAATGAGGCCAAAAATAAACGCAGCACCAGCAAGCGACTGAGTCACCGCCAGCCCGTGGGCAGGTGTCAGCGGCACGGGGCACCTGGTGGGGCTTAGGCATCCCAGTGCCTGGCAGCCCCACATGTGTGCACACACGTGCCCGGGTGGCGCCAGGCACAGACATAGCCACAGGCCTCTCTGGCCATCCGCGAGGGCACAAGCTACCACCCCAGGGACAGACTTCTGTCATTGCAGGAGGGCCAGCGGCTACCTTTATTCAGTTAGCAAGCAACTCCTGAGTGCTGGCTGTATTCCAGGCATGAGGGTGAGATGGAGACAGCTCTGGAAGCTGACATTCTAGAGCAGTACTCTAGAACTTTCCTAGTGATGGGAATGTTCTCAAGCTACACTGTCTGGTACGATAGCAGCCAGCCACTTGGGCCTTCTTTGTAGCACACAGCATCTTCATTGTGGCATGCTGGCTTCTCATCCTGGCAGTCAGGCTTGGCTCCAGTTGTGGCGGAACGGAGCGTGTGGGCTCGGTAGTTGTGGAACGCACCCTTAGTCGCCTGGCGCTATGTGGTCTCTTAATTCCCTGATCAGGGATTGAGCCTGCATTCACTGCATTGGAAGGTGGATTCTTATACCAGTGGACTGCCAGGGAAGTCCCAGAGTTACAGTTTAATTTTTATTCCATGTTACTTAACTTAAATAGCTAGGTGTGCCTGCCATGTGGACCATCACCTCGCTTGCGGGAGGCATGGATAAGAAATGATCTTAATAAATTATATTGGAGGTTAGAGAGTAAGAAAGACAAAGGAGAAAAATAAAGCAAGAGATGAGGGATGCCAGTGGGCAGTTTTGGTTTCGGAAGGGGGTTAGGATGAAATCTGAGCAAGCCTGAAGGAGGTTGAGGAAGGAGCCATACAGAGATCTGGGGGGAAGAGCGGTTCAGGCAGAGGAAACAGCTTGTTCAAATGCCCTGAGGTAGGACTGTGGTTGGTCCAGTGAAGGCACAGAGGCCCAGCATGGCTGGAAGCTGAGTAAGAGAAGGAGGGAGATGAGAATCAGGCAGGGAGATACTGGGCAAGGTTGTACAGGGCCCTGGGGGCTGAGGTCAGGATTTTGACTTTTCCTATGAGGGCAGTCGGGAGCCATGGAGGAATCTAGGCAGAGGAGGGACAGGATCTGACTCAGGTTTACATGGGCTTTCTCTGGCAGCTGTGGGGCACCACCCTGCGAAGGGTGAGGTGGAGGCCGAGAGGCCAGGGATGAGGTGCCTGCTGGTTACTGTCTGAGTTTCTTTTGGGGCCCCAGACAAAGACAAAGCAGGAACACATTCTGGGTGGTAGGGGCTGGCGAGCGGGCTTTACACTGGGCCGTCAGAACCCTGAAGGCCAGTTTCAGCTCTTGTGCTGGCCTGCTGTGTGACTCTGAAATAGGCCTTGGGTCTCTGGGTCTTCTCTGAGTCTCAGTTCAGTGTCTTGCAGTGGAAGAGCTGCCACTGCCTGACAAGAGATGGGCGTCATCTGGGGTGCTTGGGGGTTCTTGCTGTGCCCCTCCAAGGCTCCAGGATAAAGCCCACCCACCAAGGCATCTGGGCCCCTGAGATGGGGAGGGGAGACCCTCTTGCCTCCGGAGAAACACTGCTGAAGGGATGAGAGAGGGGAGAGGGCTTCACATTCACTCCCCCTGTCCAGGGTAAGCAATGGACAAGAGGCCTCAGGAGGCGCCAGGCTGATATACACAGAGCCAGACTTGGCATTATGGTCAGGAATGGGAGAAGGAGGAGCTCTTTTTATTGTTGTTTTGTAAATGAGATAACAGAAATTCGCAGAATTTGCCCAGGATTTCCTAGTGAGTGGCAGAGGCAGGAACTGAACCAGACTCTCTGACTGCACCCCCTCTGCACAGTAACTGCTATCATTCACCTCTTCTCCACATTGTAACCACTGAGGTTGCATCAAAAGAGGCTGAGCCACAAGAATGAAGGAGATGGTTCCTGCTGGTCCCGGTGCTGTTCATTCCCCATCTAGAATCTATGTCTGCTTTGCCCTTGAAGTATGAGAAGCGCAATGAGAGTAGAGTATGTCTAGAAGGGGGGATGAGTCAAGGAGACCACTTAGACCATGTTCTAGGAGAAGACTTTGTAAGAGAAGCTGAACGAATCCCATTCTAGTTCAGTCCAAGGAAAGCCCTTGCCTTAGGCAGCGCAGCCAACAGATGCTTTGTAAAGAGTATTTTTTGGAAACAGATTCCTGGAAAGAGTAAGCTCATTACAGGGTCACGCAAGAGGAAGTTAGCAGTCACTTACTGGGAAGGCATAGAGGGTACCCCACAGAGAGGGACGGAGTGAGGGGGCCTTTCGAGGTCTGAGTTCTGGATTCTGTGAGAGGCCAGCCTGATGGTCTAACTCCTTCCGACACTGCCTTTCCCTCCTGCAGTCCCCTTGGATCCCTGTGAGAACAACCCTTGCCTGCATGGGGGCACCTGTAGAGCCAATGGCACCGTGTACGGCTGCAGCTGTGACCAGGGGTTCGCTGGAGAGAACTGTGAGATCGGTGAGTACTGCGGAATCAGGATCTAAGCACTGATGTCCCAGCAGACATCTCCATGAGGGATCAGGGGATCACAAGAGGCTGGCTTCCAATGCTCCTTTCCCCTCCCTCACTCCTTGGGAGTAAACCAGCCCATCGCCAAACATCTGAGCTCTCATTCTGGGGGCTGAGGCTCTGGGGTGTTGCCTCCCATTACTACCAGGCAGAGGTGGGGGAGGGGAAGACAAAGGGATGGTAAGGTTCAGACTGCCACCCCTGAAGGGCCCCTGGGGATCTCCTACCGTCTTCTGGATGGGCAGGGGTATAGGCACCACCACCAGAACTGTTGCATGCCAGCCCCAAAGCCCCACACAAGAAATACGCCAAAGTATGAAATTATAAAAATAATTATAAGTGGCATAATTTCTTGAGCTCTTCCATTGACCCTCTACTCAAGCCACCACTGAGGTATTATTATCATCACTTTGCAAAAAAAAAGAAACTGAGTCTCAGAGAGGGCCAGTGACTTGCCTGGCATCTAAGTGCCTCGGACACTGTCTCTACAGGGATTGGTATAGGTGTCAGTGGATAGCTCCCTATGCCTGCAAACAGCTTTGTGAGTGTGCAAACCCTTGTAAATGCTCTGGAACTCCATTCCACATTTCGAAGACCCTTCAGCTTCAATATTCTATAGGCCTTTTGCCAGACCCACCTTCACTGCTTTGGAACCAGGGGGAACGTTCTGCACACTCTGGCCTTTAGCCGGTCCAGTGGCATCTGCTCTCACTGATGCAAGTTCCTGTCAGTTGTCTGAGGGTCCACTCCCTTGATGCCAGAGTCAGTGGGTCATCAGTGCAGGCCACTGCTGATGTCCTCGGGTCTGGGGTAGATGGGAGGGTCACGACTGCGTTTTCTGCCTGGTTTCCTTGGACTGGGAGCCAAGGGGAGACTGACCTCTGACTTAGCCCCACCTTCCCCTCCAGATATTGACGATTGCATCTCTAGCCCCTGTGAGAACGGTGGCACCTGCATTGACGAGGTCAACGCCTTCATCTGCCTTTGCCTCCCCAGCTATGGGGGAAGCCTCTGCGAGAAAGGTGAGTCTCTGCCGAGACCCCAGAAATAGTACAGGAGTGGGGTTGGCTGCTGGGCCGCAGGCTTCCCACACGTGGAGCCCAGGTCTCTGCCTCTGGTCCCACCACCATGATTCAGACAGGAAGCCAGTCCTTTCCTCAGATAGTCACATAACGTAGATTTAACCTTTCCCGAGTGTATGACTCAGTGGCACTCAGTACATCACAGTTTGTGCAACCACCACCTCTAGCCAGTTCCAAGATGTTTTCATTATCCCCAGAGGAAATCCTGTTCCCATGAGCAGTTACTCCCCCTGCCTCCTCTCCAGCCCCTGGAAACCACTCATCTACTCTTTGTCTCTATGGATTTGCCTATTTCATATGTTTACATACAAAGGCGGTTATTTGCTGCGTGTCCCTTTTTTGTCTGACTTCTTCCTCTCGGCATGATGTTTTCAGGGCTCAGCCGCACTGCAGCACACGTCATCACTTCTTTCCTTTTTATGGGTGAATCACATTCCGTTGGATGGGTCACGTCTTTGATGGACATTTGGGCTGTTTTCCCCTTTGTGGCTAATGTGAATAGTGCTGCTATGAATGTTCACATACGAGTTTGTTTCACCACCTGTTTTCCATTCTTTTCTTCCCCTCCATTCTTTCTGGTGTACCCAGGAGTAGAACGCCTGGGTTATATGGTAATCCTGTGTTTAACTTTTTGAGGAGCTGCCAGACTGTTTTCCAAAGGGGCTATGCCGTTACATTCGCACCAGCAAAGCACAAGGGTTCCAACTGCCCCACATCCTTGTCAACCCTTATTATTTTTGTGATTATTTTCTGATTAATGTTTCCTAATGACCATGATGTTGAGCATCTTTCCATGGGCTTGTTGGCCATATCTTTGGGGGAGAAATGTCTACTGGAGCTTTTGCCCAGGAGGGAAATTTTAGGCCTTCCTGAGACCATTTCCTGAGTTCCCAGGATGTGGCCAGATCAGAGAAGGAGACATCAGAGGACGAGAGGGGATGGGTGTAATGATCCTCCAGTTGAATCTCTACCTTGCAGAGAGAAAAGATGTGAACAGGGGAGGAGGGAGGTGACAGGGTGATGGGGTAGAGCGGGGGTGG
>SJXQ01010404.1:142959-162007 GCA_006408695.1 Aepyceros melampus
GCTGGAGCGGGGGTGGGGTGGGGGATGGCCCAAGACAAGGGGTGGCTTAGCTGTGCAGTGACCTCGGATTGAGCCCCCTCCCTGGTGGGCTGGCTGCATTCACAGTTGGCAAGGCGGACCCCAGCCCGATGCCAGCCCCCCATGCTCTCTTTCCACTCCCCAGATACAGAGGGCTGTGACCATGGCTGGCACAAGTTTCAGGGCCACTGCTACCGCTACTTTGCGCACCGGCGGGCCTGGGAGGACGCCGAGAGGGACTGCCGCCGCCGAGCTGGCCACCTAACCAGCATCCACTCACCAGAAGAACACAGCTTCATTAACAGTAGGGACTCTGGGGTGGGCAGTGGTGGCCTTTACAGTCCCTTTGTCAGGGGGATCCCCCCAGGGTTCCGAAGATGCCGCCTTTCTGAAGCCGTGTTCATTAATGCAAGCCCTGAAAGTGAAAGTGTTAGTTGTTCAGTCGTATCTGACTCTTTGCAACCCCTAGGACTGTAGCCCGCCAGGCTCCTCAGTCCGTGGGATTCTCCAGGCAAGAATACCAGAGTGGGTTGCCATGCCCTCCTCCAGAGAATCCTCCCAACCCAGGGATTGAACCCAGGTCTTCCACATCGCAGGCAGATTCTTTACCAACTGAGCCCCAGGGAAGTCAGTGCAAGCCCTGACCAGTAATTAACTCAACTGTCTGTTTATTCACTTGTCAGTTCATTTATCCATTCACTTTATTCATTCATTCGCCAACTGTTTACTGAGCACCTGTTATGGTTCAGGCATCATTCCAGGCACAGAGAAACACTTTGTCCTGTCCTGAAGGAGTAAGGTTCTTACAGAGAATATAGGCAAACAAGTAAACATCTAATTAGATGTCTGAGCTTCCCAGCTGACGCTAGTGGTTAAGAACCCACCTGCCAAAGCAGAAGACTTAAAAAGTGAGGTTTCGATCCCTGGGTCGGGAAGATCCCTTGGAGGAGGGCATGGCAACCCACTCCAGCATTCTTGCACGGAGAATCCCATTGACAGAGGAGTCTAGCGGGCTACAGTCCATAAAGTTGCAAAGAGTCAGACTTGACTGAAGCAACTTAGCCACCCCCCTACACACACACACATCCTATAATTTAACTGGTCTTAAGTGCACTGATGAAAATTAAAACAGGGCCAGGGGTCAGAGGGTGATGGAGAAATATCTGTGATGCGGGGAACGAAATGAGGGAGAATAAGAGACTAAGAGAAAGAGGCATATCCCATGAATTAAATGCAGCCTTTACCGATTTCCTCATTACCCCTTCTGCCCTTTTTCATCCACTTATTTATTCACATCTTCCCCATCCCATCCCGTTAATGCTTTCATTTGTTCATTCCCTGGTTCACAGGTTTTCCCCCTCTATGTAATCAAACACACACACAC
Source organism: Aepyceros melampus (assembly GCA_006408695.1). NCBI lineage: Eukaryota > Metazoa > Chordata > Mammalia > Artiodactyla > Bovidae > Aepyceros > Aepyceros melampus. The sequence continues at coordinate 144,362 of SJXQ01010404.1, forward strand.
ATCCAGCTGCTTTTTCCTTGGACTCACCCGCCTGCCTGTCCAGCCCTCCCAACAGCTCTCCTAGCTCCTACTTTCTCATTTCTCCTGAGACCTGACTTGTCTTTGTTGTTTCCTCCAGCCTTTAGTTTAAGTCACAAGGTGTGGCAAGGCCGGGAGCCTAATCCCAGTCCTTTCTGTGCCCCAGCCCCGCTCCCCGGTCCCTCTGCCCCCAGCCAGTAACTTAGGCTGGCGGAGGCGTGGGTACCCAGCCCTCATGACTCCACCCCACAGGTTTTGGGCGTGAAAACACATGGATCGGCTTGAATGACAGGATCGTGGAAAGGGATTTCCAGTGGACGGACAACACAGGGCTGGTGAGTGGCGGGAGCCTGGGGGGCCTGGGTCCCTGCAGTCAGACTGTTGACTCTGACCCTGTCTGAAATGGAGAGATCTGGGTGAAGCGCAGTAGTCAGACCCTCTGGCTTCACTTTGCTATTTTGGGCAAAATTACCACAAGTGGCCATCGAAAGTCCTCCGTGGGGAGCTCCCCTGGCTGTGCAGTAGTTAGGACTCCTCACTTGCACTGCCAACGGCCTAGATTCAGTCCTTGAATGAGGAACTAAGATCCCTCAAGCCTCTCAGTGCAGCAAACAAACAAATTGGAAAAAAAAAAAAAAGGCAGTGACTCTGAGATGCTGGAGCTGGTAAAGGAATGTCAGTGAAGTCCCACATCACACCTAACTTCCCAGCCCTGTGAGCAGCCTGGTCTCCCAGTGGTTGAGGCGGCAGCCCTTGGGCTCAGTTTGACAGCCCCATCTTGCTCACTCTGCCTGGTCCATCAGACATGAATTCTCAAGTATTCCCACTGCCCCTCTTCTTCCTGCCTGTGCAGCCTCTCTTAGCACTCTCTTGGACCCCTACACCAGCTCCCCCCAACTACCACCTCTCCTGCCCCTTTACCTGGCAGCTATGGGGACTTTTAAAAAATTTGTGCTTAAATCCACATAACATAAAATGAATCATTTCAAAGTGTGTAATTCAGTGACTTTATTACTTTCACAATATTGTGCAAAAACCATGTTGATCTAGTTCCAGAACATTTTCAGCACCCCAAAAGGTAGCCCTGTACACAGGGGCCTTTCATTTTTTCTTTTCTTTATTTATTCTTTTCGCCACACCACACGGCTCATGGGATCTTAGTTCCCCAACCAGGGATTGAACTCAAGCCCTCGGCAGTGAAAAGTGCTGAGTCCTAACCACTAAACCACCAGGGAATTCCCTATAGGGGCCTTTTAAAGATATATATCAGATCAGGATTGTCTGTGCTTTAAGCCCTCTTAAGATAAAAATAAATCTACCTCTTCCTGCTGTGAAAACATTCTGGCACTTCCTCAAAACTTAAACCTAGAATTATCACATGACCCTGTAATTCTGCTCCTAGGTAGATACCCAAAAAAAGTGAAAGCAGAGACTATACAGATAACCAGTACAGCCGTGTTCACAGCAACACTGATCATAGTAGCCGAAAGGTGGAAATAACTCGGATGGTCATCCATGATGAGTGGATGAAGAGGATGTGATCCATCCGCGTAACGAGTACAATTTGGTCATTAAAAATTAGTTAAAAAGTAGTGATAGCATTGTATGAAAGGAGAGAAGGTTAGTACTTCTCTTGACAAGGATGGAGGAGGCCCTTGGGTCTGACAAGCCTACGGTTAAGGCATTGCCTCCAAATTCGTGGCATCTAACCGCTATTTTTTGCATAGTAACCCATGTATGTGGAATCTACAAAAACGGTATGATCTTATTTGTAAAGCAGAAATAGAGACAGACGTAGAGAACAAACATGGCTCCTAAGGGGGAGGGAGGGGTGGGGTGAATTAGCAGATTGACTTATATATACTTTTGTTGCTGTTGTCCAGTTGCAAAAAGTCGTATCTGACTTTTTGCTACCCACGGACTGCAGCATGCCAGGCTCATCTGTCCTCTGCTATATCCTGGAGTTTGCTCAAATTCATGTCCATTGAGTGGGTGATGCTATTTAACAGTTTCCTCCTTTGCCTCCTCTTCTCTTTTTGCCTTCAGTCTTTCCCAGCATCAAGGTTTTTTCCAGTGAGTGGGCTCTTCGCACCAGGTGGCCAAAGCTTCAGCTTCAGCATCCAGTGAATATATAGGGTTGATTTCCTTTAGGATTAGCTGGTTTGATCTCCTTGCAGTCCAAGGGACTCCCACTATGGTGGAAAAACCATAGTTCTCACTATATAGACCTTTGTTGTCAAAGTGACATCTCTGCTTTTTAATGCCCTATCTAGTTTTGTCATACTTTCCTTCCAAACAGCAAGTGTCTTTTAGTTTCATGGCTGTAGTCACTGGCCACAGTGATTTTGCAGCCCAAGAAAATAAAATTTGTCACTGCTTCCACTTTCCCTTCTGTTTGCCATGAAGTGATGGGACTGGTCAAGTCTAGTCAAGGCTATGGTTTTTCCAGTAGTCATGTATGGATGTGAGAGTTGGACTGTAAAGAAAGCTGAGCACAGAAGAATTGATGCTTTTGAATTGTGGTGTTGGAGAAGACTCTTGAGAGTCCCTTGGACTGCAAGGAGATCCAACCAGTCCATCCTAAAGGAGATCAGTCCTGGGTGCTCATTGGAGGGACTGATGTTGAAGCTGAAACTCCAATACTTTGGCTACCTGATGCAGAGAGCTGACTCATTTGAAAAGACCCTGATGCTGGGAAGCTGGGGGCAGGAGGAGAAGGGGACAGCAGAGGGTGAGATGATTGGACAGCATCATCGACTCGATGGACATGGGTTTGGGTGGACTCCGGGAGTTGGTGATGGACAGAGAGGCCTGGCCTGCTGCAGTCCATGGGGTTGCAAAGAGTTGGACACAACTGAGCGACTGAACTGAACTGAACTGATAGGACTGGATGCCATGATTTTAGATTTTTGAATGTTGAGTTTTAAGCCAGCTTTTTCACTCTCCTCATTACCCTCATCAAGAGGCTCTTTAGTTCCTCTTCACTTCCTGCCATTAGAGTGGTATCATCTACATATCTGAAATTGTTGGTATTTCTCCCAGCAATCTTGATTTCAACTTGTCATTCATCCAGCCTGGTATTTTGCATGGTGTACTCTGCATATAAGTTAAATAAGCAAGATGACAATATACAGCCCTGGCACACTCCCTTCCTAATTTTGAACAAATCAGTTGTTCCATGCAAGGTTCTAACTGTTGCTTCTTGATCCGCATACAGGTTTCTCAGGAGACGGTAAGATGGTCTGGTATTCCCATCTCTTTAAGAGTTTTCCACAGCTTGTTGTCATCCATGTAGTCAAAGGCTTAGCGTAGTCAATGAAGCAGAAGTAAATGTTTTTCTGGAATTCTCTTGCTTTATCTATGATCCAGCGAATGTTGGCAATTCAATCTCTGGTTTCGCTGCCTTTTCTAAACCCAGCTTGTACATCTGGAGGTTCTTGGTTCACATACTGCTGGAGCCTAGCTTGCAGGATTTTGAGCATAACCTTGCTAGCATATGAAATGAGCACAGTTGTGTGCTGGTTGGAACATTTTTTGGCATTGCCCTTCTTTGGGATTGGAATGAAAACTGACCTTTTCCAGTTCTGTGGCCACTGCTGAATTTTCCAAATTTTCTGACATATTGAGAACAGCACTTTCACAGCATCATCTTTCAGGATTGGAAATAGTTCAGCTGAAATTCCATCACCTCCACTAGTTTTGTTCATAGTGATGCTTCCTAAGGCCCACTTGACTTCACACTCCAGAACACCTGGCTCTAGGTGAGTGACCACACCATCATGGTTATCTGGGTCATTAAGACATTTCTTGTGTAATTCTTCTGTGTTTTCTTGACACTTCTTCTTAATCTCTTCTGCTTCTGTTATATCCTTAGCATTTCTACCCTTTATTGTGCCCATCCTTGCATGAAATGTTCCCTATCTCAAATTTTCTTGAAGGGATCTCTAGTGTTTCCCATTCTATTGTTTTCCTCTATTTCTTTGCACTGATCATTTAAGAAGGCTTTCTTATCTCTCCTTACTATTCTCTGGAACTCTGCATTCAGTTGGGTATATCTTTCCCTTTCTCCCTTGCCTTTCACTTCTCTTCTTTCCTCAACTATTTGTAAAGCCTCCTATGTCTAAACTAGATAACTGATGAAAACTTCCTGTACTCAGGAACTCAACCCAGTGCTCCGTGGTGACCTAAATGGGAAGGAAATCCAAAAGAGGGGATATGTGTGTACACATAGTGGATCGACTTTGTTGTACAGCAGAAATTGACACAGCATCGTAAAGCAACTATACTCCAATTTTAAAAAAAAAGACAAAAAAAGAAAAAGCACTGAACTTGCTACAATGTAGATAAAACTTCAAAACATGCTCAGTGAAAAAAGCCAGGCATAAAAGGAGTCACATTCCATTTACATGAAATGTCTAGAATAGACAAATCCATAGAGACAGAAAGTAGATCAGTGGTTGCCGGGGGCAGTGGGGAGCGGGGCCGGGGAGTGAGGGATTAATGGGTACAGAGTTTCCGTTTGGTGTGAGGAAGAGGTTCTGGGAACAGACAGTGGTGATGATGGTACACCATTGTACATCCAATTAATGCCAATGAATCGGACGCTTAAAAATGGTTAAAAGAGAAAAAATGGTTAAAATGGTAAATTCTGTATTCTATATTTTTATCACAGTTAGAAAGAAAAATCCACCTCTTCTCCTCCACCATGGGAACTGGCCCCTGTCCACTTCCTGACCTCACTGTAACTGGACCCAGCAGCCCCAGCCCTCCTGACTGTTCTGCTCCTCAGACAGGACAAGTTCAGTCCTGCCTCTGGGCTTCTGCACTAGCTATTCCCTCTGCTTAGAACTCTGTTCCCTGGCTGCATCAGTCTTATCCTTGAGTCTTCAGATCTCCTATTGCCTTCTCAGGGAAGCCCTCCTGGACTTCCAGTTTGAAGTCACTTTTTGTTCAACGATGTATATAACAATGTGTGACCCATGTGGGAAACTGTCAGGGAGTGAAACAGAGGGCATGAGGACCAGGGAGGAGGGCACCACAGCCTCCCAGCTAGAAGAGGGTTGGCTCAGACTGCAGTGGCAGCCACCCTCAGGGAAGTTAGGCCAGTGCTCATCGTACAGGTGGGGACACTGAGTCCCTAAGAAAGTGAGTGGTCTGGCCAGGGGAGTCCCACAGTGCCAGAGTCTGGGTCAGGATTCAGGTCCCTTGAGCACCCCCTGCTCCCCATTCTTACAGCAATTTGAGAACTGGCGGGAAAACCAGCCGGATAATTTCTTCGCGGGTGGAGAGGACTGCGTGGTGATGGTTGCACACGAGAGCGGGCGCTGGAACGACGTTCCCTGCAACTACACCTTCCCTATGTCTGCAAGAAGGGCACAGGTATGCTTCTGGCCTTCTTCCCACCCCAACCCCGACTCTCCCTCCTGCCCAGCACTGATCCATTGTTTCGTCTGAGTTCACAAGCGTGGGCCTCACTCCAGCCCTGTTTTCACTCTTCACATGTGAGAGTACCCATTTCCCCCTAACCTCTCCAGCTCTGTGTGTTCTCACACTTTTTGTTCTTTGTTCATCTAAGTCCTGAAAAAAACAGTATATCACTGTTTTCATAGTTTGTGTATGTTTGAGGATGAGAATAACCAGCTCTTTATATGCTGATAAGCTCTTTGCATGTATTTTTCCTGTGACCTACCAGTTAATCACCTTTGTGTAATTTTCTATAGGTTCATTGGTCTTACTGATTTGTAGGAGCTCTTTACCTATTAAGTATATATATATATAAAATGTCCTCCTTTCTCTTGCACTTTTCTTCATTCTGGCTTCTGTTTCTTTGCCAGTTTTTGTGTCCTTTCTTCATTTCATTTGCTGAGATTATTCTTGCCTCCCATCTCCTTCGTTCGCATCATGCCTGAGTATTACAGGGTGAGATGGGTCCAGGAGGTTCCTGCCCCTCAGAGGCTCCTGGTTTGGGTGGAGGAGACAGACATATTCACTTCTAGGCTTTCAGGGTCACAGCTGGGCAAAGGGAGGCCTGTTGCGCGTCCCTCTCGACAGGAGTTGGAGCCAGTTTGGCGCTAGTCCCATCCGCTCCTCTAACGGGAAGCCCCTCTGTCCCCAGTGCTGTGTGGTCCCCCTCCAGCAGTGGAGAACGCCTCGCCCATTGGCGCCCGCAAGGCCAAGTATAACGTCCATGCCACAGTACGCTACCAGTGCGACGAAGGATTTGCCCAGCACCATGTGGCCGTCATCCGGTGCCGGAGCAGTGGCAAATGGGACCGGCCCCAAATAGTCTGCACCAAACGTAAGTGGCTTCCCCTAGACATCCCAACCCGTGTTTCCAGCTATATACAGTCTCCAGTCAAACACCTCATAACATACACATTGATCTGACTGGCTGGCTGCCTGATACTATGACCTTGCTGATAAACGAGAACTTACCAGCCTCCCTGCTGTTCCCTCCATTTCCCCCTCCTCCAAGGAGGTCTATTGCGTCAGGCCCCCCACCTCTCACCAGCTTCTGACATGTTTCTGTCCTCCCTTGCTTCCCTGCAGCCAGACGGTCCCATAGGATGCGGCGACACCACCATCACCACCAGCATCACCACCAGCATCGCCACCACAAATCTCACAAGGAGCGCAGAAAACACAAGAAGCACCCAGCAGAGGACTGGGAGAAGGAAGAAGGGAATTTCTGTTGAAGAACCAGGCATAAGAAAGCACAACCTCCTTCCCACACCTCCCTTGGAGCCTTCACTTGGGGAGACAGAGCCCAGAGAGAAACAAGAGGGTCCGGAAGCCCCTGAGCCCCAAACCACACGCCCCCAATACATTCCCACTTGTAAAAAGCTCCTCTCTCCTCCTTCTTACATACGCAAGGTCCTCTTGGCAGGTGCAGCCATGTGTCTGGAAAGTCAGTTCTAGTGAGGATGAACTCTGGGAGCATCGCCCAGTGGAGGGAAGCACAATTGGCAGAGACCATTCTTTGCAGTGGTTTAGTCTTTTGCTGGCAAGGCTCATTGCCAGTTGTGAAAATAGGCTTTGATAAGGGTGCAAGAATGTGTGTTTGGATTTGCACTAAGGAATTGCTTTGACTGCCAGAATTCCAGATTAGTTAACTGTCAGATGTCCTGGGCACAGGCTGAAGCCTTTTGGGAAGGTCATTGGCTTTGGGAGTAGAATATTACACGGAAGCACACTGCTTGAACTTGATGACTGCTCTTCCTTCAACTTGGACTTCCGCCCAAGCTTGGTCCTTAGTCTTGGTGGATAAACTGAGTGTGGAATTTCTATCTGCTGAATTCTAAGAATGTTTTTTTTTGAACATCCTTCCATGCCCTCAGGGTTAGGGATCAGAATAGTCAGTGAAATTTGTGGACAGGGAAGGGCATTTGTGTTGTGGCTCTCCCAGGTCTAGTCCAGTGCTGAGATTTGGTGGTTTTCCACGTGTGGTGAATTTTATGCACACCCAAACACACACACACAGATGAGAGGACATTTAGGGCTTGTTATGCACACCCAAACACACACACACAGATGAGAGGACATTTAGGGCTTGACAAGCCCAGATTTCTTCCCCCTCCATCTCTCAGGGAGACAAAGAACCTCCTTTGTGGACCAAGGAGGTGCCACGTTTTCTAGCTCAGTGCCCGTATCCATCCCTCAAGCAGACCTTGGTAGTGCTCCTGCCCTGGGTCCCATCCCTCCCCTCAGCCCATTCATTGCCTGGTAGACTAGAAATGCTTAACTCTTGAAGTAGTAACATCTACCTATGGTAATATAGAGAGTTGTGCTGTGTTAAAACTGAAATATACACACACACATTTTTCTTTTAGTCTTTTAGTTTTTCAAGTGGTAAAGAAATCACCTTGCTTTCCTCCCCAGAATCTACAATGTGTGAGATGTCTCCCCAGGCCAGATCTCTGGATTAGCGTCCTGGTCTTTGGCAAGGAAAGATCCATAGCTTTTCCTCCAAGTCCTTTGTCCACTCTCAACCTCTCTAGTTTGGGTAACATCTGTGGATTAGTGTTAAAAACCACAGTGGAGCATGACCCTGTGCAGGAAAGAAAAATAAGCAAATATATGGTCCATGGAAGGGTTCAGTAGAGGAAGAAGCGGATTGACTGAGCCTATATCCTTCCAGGGAAGTCCTAATCATAGATGACAACTATGGACTAGATACCAAGCTGAGGGCTTACACACTGCCTCCTTGAATCTTCTCAACAGCCCAGTGACTTAGGAACCATTATTTTCCCATTTTACACAAGGCAAAACTGAGGCTCAGATAAGCAAAAGGCACTGGCTTGCAAGACGAATAAGGATTTGGCCCTGCCTCTGGCTGCTTCCAAACCTTGCTCTCTATTGTGGGGAAAGGAGTTGAAACTTAATTATGCTCAACACACAGGAAGATTTAGGAAAAGATAAGAAGTCCAAACTAGACCCACATCCTCGACCATGATCTTCAGTCTTCCCTGCTGTAGACATTATCCACTACCCCACCTTACGCTTATTGTTGAGAAAGCCCAGGAACATAGGTTTGCCTTCTAGCTTTGATAATTCCTCTTGGTTTAAAAGACATAATAACACATCTCAGTCGTCCGTGTCACAAAAGAATCTCCCTTTGTTTGGAGTGGTGGGGGACTCTCGAGGTGCAACCTTTTTGAGGGGTCTTGGTTTATGCTCCTTGCCCTTGGCCCCTTCAGCCCCTTGCCCTGCCCACACCCCAGCTCCATGGCAGGAGGGGGCTTCGATCTTTTCTAAAGTGGGTGGTTTGTCTTTTGGTCTTTCCCTTTGAGGTGTGCATGTGTCTGCGTGTGCCGCCTGTGTGGCATGCGTGTGAGTGTGTGTGTGCGTGAACAGCTTTGGGTTCTGTTGGTTTTGCTGTCAGCTGCAGTGTTCCGTGGGTCTGTGGTATCTGACACTGTGGACATTAATGTACTTCTTGGACATTTTAATAAAATTTTTTAACAGTTCAACCTGCCTCTTGACACCTTCATTCAGTCATTCAGCAAGGACTTACTGAGCAGCTGTTATGAGCCATGTACCATGTTGGATGTTGGGGAGATAGTGATGAACAGAACAGACGTGATGCCTGGGAGGTGGTCAGGGAACTCTTCCTGGAGGAGGTGAACAGAATCTAAAGGAAGAATAGTGTTAACTGGATGAAGAAGGGAAGAAAGCAAGAGAGTTTCAGGTAGAAGGAAGAGTAAAAGTGAAAATCTCCTTGCAGAAGGGAACATGGTTCATCTGAGAAACAGTAAATTGTCCACAGTGGCTGGAAGCGAGTGACAGAGGTAGACAGTGGGGGGACATGAGGTCAGAGAGGCAGAGGATGAGCCACTCAGGGCAATATGGGCTGCATGAGGAGTGTGGGCGTTATTCTAAAAGCAATAATGACAAAAAGCAATATAAACAAGATCAAAAGGCAAATGCCAAGCTTGGAACAAGTTTCAAATCAGAGATAATGGAATTGTTGCCTTAAAGAGCTCCTACATTCAAATCCATGTCCCCAGCATTGGCAGGTGGATTCTTATCCACTGAGCCACCAGTCCACACCAGGAAAAAAACAAACAATAATCCAATAGCCAAATGGGCAAAGGATATGAACAAAAAGCTCAAAGAGAAGGAAACAAGATGGCTGTTAAGCTACAAAATATGCTCGATAAAATAATACACAATTTTCAGATTACTAAGAAACACAAATTAGGACATATAAATAAAAGGAAATAATAAATTTCACGAGAGAGGTTTTGCATATTTTAATGATGACAGTGTATTTGAACTGAGAATGATTGATGATTTACTCAACAGCCTGCAGCTAAGGTCAAAGTGGAGAATGGTCAGCTTCATGTAACAAGTGAATTGCAAGTGACAACCACAAAGAGAGATTCTTTTTCACCTAATAAGCTGGCCAAGGTAACAAGTGATGACACATGATGCAGGTGAAGGCGTGTGGAAACAGGCAAGTGTATCTATTGTGAAATGAGTGAAAGTCGCTGAGCTATGTCTGACTTAATGCGACCCCATGGGCTAATACAGTCCACGGAATTCTCCAGAACAGAATACTGGAGTGGGTATCCTTTCCCTTCTCCAGGGAATCTTCCCAACCCAGGAATCGAACCAGGGTCTGCTGCATTGCAGGCAGACTCTTTACCAACTGAGCTATCAGGGAAGAACCACATCTACTACTAAAGGGCTATAAATTGGCCTCACCTCTAGGAATAGTTGGAAATCCTATCAAAATGGCAAATCTTGACCCTTTGATCAAACAACTCCTGATATCATCCTCCAGTTACATACACTGGTGTGATGACCGTGGTACTTATTACTAACAACAAAATATGGGGAATGTGCAAATGGCCACTATTAAGAGACCGGTTACAAACGTTATGGTGCACCCAAACAGCAGCACCAATCCTCAGAAGAATGCTGGCAGTGGAGGGGAGAGTGTGTGATGTTTTCACAACTGAAGGAAGCCAGTCCCCAAATATATTATTAAGTAAAAAACAGAGTTACTTTAAAAGTATGTGTGGCACACAAATGTTCGTAGCAGTGTGATTCACAATAGAGATGGAAAATACCCAAATGTCCATTAACCAATAAAAGAATAAACAAAATGTGATATGTATGCATATGAATATTATTCAACCATAAATATCATACGGAAAGGAGCCGGACACGAAAGGAACACATACTGGAGGATTCCACTTATATAAAATACCAGGAATAGGCAGATCCATAGAGATGGGAAGTAGATTAACAGTTGTCAGAGCAAGGAGAGAGAGCAGGGAGAAATGGAGAGATTGCTTAATGGGTATGGGATTTTCTTTGGGGTGATGAAAATGATAGAGATGGTAATGGCACAGCACTGTGAATGTACCAAATGCCACTAAACTGAAGTCTTTAAAATGTTTATAATGGTGAGTTTCATACCATGTGAAATTTTACAACATAAAAAGTATATATTGGGATTTCTCTGGTGGCCCAATGGCTAAGACTCTGCACTTCCAATGCAAGGAGTCTGGGCTTAATCCCTGGTGATCCTCGGGCTTTATCCCTAGATCCCACATGCCACAATTAAAGATCCTGCGAGCCACGATGAAGATCAAAGACCCCGCGTGCTACAACTAAGACTCGGTGCAGCCAAACACATAAGTAAACAAATAAAGAGTATACATTGCACGCTTTCATTTGTGTAAAAGTGAGGAGGAAAATGATACATGCACGTTTCCTTGAATGAATATAAAACCTCTTCCGAAGAACATGTAGGAAATTTTAGATGTCTCTGAGAAGTGCACTGGCTGCTGGAAGACAGGAGACCGATGCTTTCCTGAATATCTAGCTTCCGGAGGGGCTCTACTCCAGGTGGGCTCTTGAGGCCTCCACTCCAACAGTGCAGAGACCCAGCAGAAAGAGGGTTCCTTTGGTTCTACTGGTCCGTCAAAATCCCAGGGCCTGCATCTCAGTGGTCTGTCTGGGCCATGACCACCCTGGACCCATTAGGGTCTCCCAGGAACGTGAGTCACAGCACTCATTGTCCAGTGGAGTTAGCCCCTCTGACTTACAGAATGAGAGAAGGAAAATTTAGTTACCCAGGGCACAACCAGGATGTCAGACCCCAAGGAAGAGAGAAAGGATGTCAGCAGGCAAAAGGAGGGATGAAAGAAATCTCATGCACTCATCTCCAGAAAAAATGACCCATTACCATTCTCCTGTTCAAGGAAGCTAAGGCTCAGGTGGAGCCCAAGGCTCTCTAACCGGGGGGCTGGACCCTGGCTTCTGATGAGTGGTTGGAATTTCTAGGAGTTCTGTCCCATTTGATATCGAAGCATCAGCAGTTAAACCAACCATCCCACTTCTCCAGCCATATCAGACATTTACACTTGTTTTGTCTCTTCTCCTTTCTTTGTATCCCAGAAACTTTTCACTACTTCTTAGCCCACACTCCCCTGACCCCCACCTTCACCCCACCCCATGGAAAATATGCAACTTCTCTGCCTTCCTAATGCAGGAAGTCAACATCCAGTTTCACACACTTTGTTTCCAAGGGACTGAGAGGAACGTTGGGTTGGTTAGTGACCCAATTAGGACAGGGCTGAGAAGGGCCAGACCCATGGGACATGGCTCAAGGGAGAGAGGAACATGATGGGGGAAGGGAGAGGAAAGAGAGATTGGGGAGAGGGAATGAATGGTCCTGAGGAATGAGAGAAGTTTCCCAATGAAATCATCACCGAGCCCCCCTGCTGCCCCAGCTGAAAAACATTTTGTCTACCAATGTGCATTTTTGAAGTAACTACCCACCAACTGCCTCATTTTCTCACTCATCAAAAAAAAAAAAAAAAAAGATTTATTGAGCCCCTGCTGTAACACTTTGCACTCACTGGGACCTTAAGAGCAGCCCTACATAGGAGGAAACAAGATCAGGGGTTTCATCACTTGGTCACAGAGGCAGAATTCAAACTCAGGCACACCTGGTCTCCAAACCCACAGATGAGTTTCCTGGAGATGGAGTGACAATAGGAGGGCTCCAGGAAGGACAGCAGTGATACTCCAGGCAAGACTTCGAAACTGGGGTCTCCAACAGCTAGGGTGACCTTGTTCATGGACAGTCTCCCTGAGCCAGCTATTAACACTGGGGAGTTTGACTGGATCCTGACTTGTTAACACAAATCGCCCCTTAGAACCTGGAGTTCAGAGTGGATTTTGAGGTTTACAGACAATTCCACCTCTCTCGGATCTCTAAGAAGGGAAATGTGGGGGTAGGGAGGGTAGAAAAGGAGAAAGGACCTCAGGGAGAATGGGGATGTGGTCTCAGAGAGGAAAAGAGGAGCCTCGCGCCTGCATAGCACAAAGGGTTGGGGCACACCAGGGTCTCATTTGCTCATCCGGGTGTTGCAAGGTTTTCTCGTACACAGCTGTTGTCTGGGATGTAGTTAGCGTGCAAACGGAGGGTATCCAGCAGCTCCAGAAGTTCGCCTGGAGCTGGGCCCGTCTGGTGAAGAGGCAGCCGTTAAGCCCTATGGAGCAAGTTCGGCCCGTGGTAAGAAGTTCCTGAGGACTGGGAAGTCAGTTGTCATGGAGATGACGCTGACAGCCTCTATGGTGACAATGTGGAGGGGCGGGCCCTACCTACAAGAGAAAGCCTAAGGGGACAGGTGTTCTGTTATTTCAGATACCGGAGTTTAGTCTCCATGGCAACAGCTGCTGGGTCCAAGCCGCTTGGGGGCGGAGCTTGGAGAGGAGCAGGGAGCTGGGGCGCCAGCGGAAGGGGCAGCCTGCTTCCATGGTGAGAGCTGGAGAACCGAGCTCGGTCACTCTTAGAGGAGAGGGTGGTCTCCTTGGCTTTGGTCAGGGTGAGGACAGTGGGAGTGAAGCTGTAGGTCTCTGGGGTGAAGGCGGGTAAGATGGGAAACGTGTGGTATCCATGGTTACAGCCGGAGGAGGGAGGCACTAACTTCATGGGTGTGACTGGTGAAGGAAGGGCTGTGTGACTCTAGGTGACAGTGGAAGCTGGACTGGTCGCCTTGGTAACATGGGAAGTGGGGCAATTTGTCTTCATAGCAAATGACATGGATTTTATGGGTCCCTGGGCCCGGGAGATGGTCTCTGAGGTGACAGCCAGGAAAGGGGCCATCAGGTAAAGGCAGACTTGTTCCCTCAGAATCTGAGCGATGCGCCACAGGCGCCCGCCATGCGAGCCAGCTGGGGCGTGTATTAACAGTATTAACAGTGACAGACAAGGGCGGGGTCCCCTGCAGCTGAAGGGGTGGGATTGTTCTCCACAGTGACCTGGAGACACGACCTGTTATTCTGGAAACTGGGGGACTCGTGGGAGAAAGGGAGAGAATGGGAGTAACCAATCTCCAGGTTACCCTAGGGAAGAGGACAGGCGCCCACAGTGTTCATGGGACCATGGCCGTGTGGTCAACTGACGAACTCAGAGGCTTCTGGTTTCTCTACAGATGGCGGGTAGGAGGGCTCAGTGTCCAGGTGGCCTTAGGGGGCCAGTCTACAGTCTCCAGGCAGATGCATAGGACATGTGGCCAATTTCCAGATAATCCCGGGGGTCCAGCCTCCAGGCGACCATGGGGTAAGTTTCGGAAGATTTCCGGAGACGTGTCCAGTGTTCAGGAGACCTCAGAGTCTGTTGGGCTCCAGGGATTCTCAGAGGGTGTTCTTCATCTCCTGGGGAAAGTTGGGACAGGAAGCCCAATCCACCATTTAGAAAAGGTAGGGCTCGGTCGGTCTCCAGGGACTCCAAGGGACTTGGCCCCGAGAACTGGCCAGACTCTGGGGGCCTCAGAGGGCGTGGCCAGGGGTTAAGGGCCGCAGGAGGTCTGGTCAACTTGCAGGGCACCGCAAAGAGCGTGGCCAGTCTCCAGGTATGCGGTCAGTCCACGCCGCAGGGCACTCGGCCAGCCGCCAAGCGCCCCCGCGGCCCACGGCCCAGGCCTAGACGCGCAGCGGGGTCCACGCGGCGGGGTCTCGCGCGCCTCCGGCCCACCCGCCGCCTCCAGCCCAGCCCCAACCCCAGCCGCCAGGGGCGGGGTCCGGGCGCCAGGCGCTCGGTAGCAGTAGACGCCGAAGAGGCGGCGCGAGGCGTCGGGAAAGCCGAGGCTGCGTACACCCGGCCGGCGGCCGCCGCAGCGCGCGCGCGGATTCACGATGGGGTAGCGTGCGCTCCCGTCCGCCAGCCAGCCTGCGGTGCAGCGGTCCAGCAGCTGCAGCTTCCACGCGGCGAAGAGCTGCCCCACCTTGGCTACGGCGGCGCCGCGCGCTGCGCAGGCGCGCGCCGCTCCGGAGAAAGGCACCGGCCGCAGTGGCTTCAGGAAGAACACGCGCCCTGCAGAGGGGTGGGTAGGAGTGATTAGGGCTGCACTTGGGGCTGGGCCTCCTCGGATTTCAGGACTCCCTCTCGCCTGCCGCCCAGGAAACAGCCTCAGGATTCAGAAGCTTCACCCGCTCCCCTGCAGCCCGGGACCACGGCCTCGGCTAGAGCAGTATTGGTGTCAGGCTTTGTTTGATTGCCGCGCCTTGGCTATACTAGGGACCTCCGGGTCCGGACACCTGAGGATAGGTGTGCAGAGGAAAGGCGAGGAGAGAAAACTGGGCGCAGTGGGAAAGAATCTCGAGACGGGCCTGGGGATGGGAGGGTCTCATGGGTGGGGCGGGGCCCCGGCCAGCGATGGGCAGGACCTTCCTCCCAGGGGTGGGGCCTACGCACCCGGGAGGTTGGACGTGAAGCAGAAGGCATCGTAACGTTCTTCTGCGTTGTGGCGGTAGCCGTAGTTGCGCACACCTCCTGAGGCTCCGCCGCCAGCCCCGGCGCTCCCGGCCCCGCCCAGGCCGCCGCAGGGCTCCCGGGGCTGGCTCACCGGGTACTGCACAGAGCCGTCGCGCAGCCAGCCCGCGTTGCACCAGTCCAGACCGTCGCGCCAGGCCGCGTGCAGCTGCTCAGCCGACGCCAAGATGCCGTCCTGCTCAGCGCACGCGCGTTGAGCCTCGGCGAAGGTCAGCTTGTAGCGGCCTCCACGAGGGTGGTAAGGGAAGACTACACCTGAGAGGGTACACAAGGGCAGCTCGGAGCCACCCCCCCAACCTCCCGCCAACTTGCATCCACCTACTTGACATCAGGGGTCCCACCTTTTAGTCCATCCCTCACTCTGGCGGTCAGACCTGACCAGCCTTCCCGCAGCTCATATCCCTCATACTTCCTTTGCCTTAAACTTGGGATTCACTTAACTCTCCTCTTTGACACACTTAATCGTGTCCACTTCCTTTCCACCCCTGGAGACCTTTGTTTGTGTTCTTTCCATCTTTCCACTTGTAGAACTCCTATTCATCCTTAAAAACCCAGCTCCCACATCCTTGCTTCCTTTAGTTCTCTGTGCTTCTGACATTCTTCCAGCATTGGGACCTGCCTTCTGGTCAAGTTCTGAGCCCACCGAGCTGACTCCCCCACGCTAGGAGCCCATGAATATTTGATCCTAGACAAAGAGCTCTTTGGTCTCCAGGATTACCCAGGGCATTTCCCATTGGTTTCCCATCTACCTTCTGTTCGTGAACTCCTCCCTCATCAGAATCACAGTCAACTCAGTTCACTAGCATTCTGTGTGTCTGTGTTTAGGGGGAGGACTTTGTGGGTGCAGATGCATCTCTCAGCAGTTGCAGGAAGGATCAAACAGGAACCAGAGAGAAGAGCTGAAGCCTGAGACTGGAGATTGAGTCTTGGCTCTGCCACTCACTGGCATGTGTCCTGGTCAAGGCTCTAACCTCTCTGAGCCAGTTGCCCATCTGCTAGTAATAGCGTCTTACTCAGGGGTTTTGGGAAAATTAAATGAGAGACTCCAGAGAGCTCTTCAACCAAGCTCCTGGCACATAGAAAACACCCAATAAAGGAGAGCTGCTTTTGTTATTGTTGTTATTCACTCTTGTTGGGAAGTTCAGCAAGTGAGGGCTAAGAAATCTCTCCTAGAGTCTTCTAGTGGAGTGAGGAAAGCAACTAAATAGAAGGGAATTCTTCGAATAGAAACGCCACCTCGCAGCTCCACGGTCAGCCAATCAGAGCAACCCATCTCCCAGGCACAGTGATTGGCTCTGGTTAGGCACATGACTCAAGCTGGGCCAATGAGGGGCAACTCTGGGACTCTAGGTAACACTTAAAGGAAATCGATTGCCAAGCTGGGAGGGTGGAGGCCTGGCACTACTTTTTGTTTCCACCCGGGAAACTTGTCCAAGGAAAGCCCATCCAGGGAAGCAGAGCTGAGGGAAGGATTCCTGAAATGGTCTGAGTGCCTGGATCTCCCTGTGCCTGAATTCTACTGCAAGGTTTCCCAACCTCTTTGCTATTGACGTTTTGGATTGGATTATTCTTTGCTTGCGTGAATTGCCTATGTTTTGTGGGATGTTTCACAGCATCCCTGGCCTCTCCCCACTATATACCACCATAACCTGCTTCTAGACGTTGCTGATATCCCTGAGGAGCAAAATCACCCCAAATCAGAACCATTATCCTACCCCACTGAGCTGCTAAATCCCTTCAGGCCAACTTGACTTGGCTCTGTCCTTGCAATATCCTCTCTCCTCCCTTTGAAACGTGACTCGTCCTGCCCACAGTCTGGTCACCTTCCAGGTCCAGCTTGACCATGCCCGTGTCATCCTCCAGCTCGTTAGTGACCTCGCACTCATAGCGCCCGTAGTCCTGTAGCGTGACGTTTCGGAGAACCAGGGAGGCGTCCCCGGGCCCATCGCCCTGCAGCTCAGCCCGCCCGCGGTAGCTGCCAAACGCTCGGTGCTGGGGGCCCAACGCCACGAAGACATCGGCAAAGGCCAGCGGGTCCACCACCTTGGTCCACTTGAGGCGGACGCCGTCGTGGCCATGGGTGGCTGCCTCGTAGTGGTAGCGGCAGGGCAAGACGATGGTACCACCCCGGTGGCTGACCACCTGTCCCGGCGCTGTCTGCACCACCACCGAGCCCGACTCCCCCTCTGTGGACGACCAAAGAGGGTTCAAGAAGCCCTAGGGGCGGGGCAGGAGCACCTGGGGAGCGGGGCCCAGGGGGGGGGGTGTAGGAAGAAAAGTTGGGTGAGAGTCAGGAAATCAGAAAGGTAAAGGGGCTCCAGGAGGAAATGAGG
>SJXQ01010404.1:162187-174373 GCA_006408695.1 Aepyceros melampus
GGGGCTCCAGGAGGAAATTAGGGAGGGGGCGGGGACTCAGAGCGGGAGGAGCTGGGTGGGGACTGTGGCCATCAGGACCGCCCAGCACCCTCCCTCTTTCCCTCTCCGCGCACTCGGGCGATCCTAATTGCCCACGGCCTCTGCGGGGCAAGATCCGCTTCTACGTCCCTGACTCACCCAGCACGTGCACGACCTCTTCCGGCCGCGCTGCGCCTCCGCCGCGGCGGTGAGCAGCAGGACTCCCCACGCAGCTGCCCAAAGCGCGCTGGGACCGAGGGCCGCCCGAGCACACACCTGGGGGTACCCAGCGCTCAGTCCAGCCTCCTGACTCTGCCCTTTCAGAAGGCTAGCCCCCTGCCCCCTGGCCTTCCTTTCTCGCAGCGAGGACTTCTTACATGCCCAGGTCCCCAACCAGCCAGGGTCCCAAGGAGAAGGCTAGCGGACTCTCCTCCGACCCTACTCTCCTGGGACCTCACGACCATTGCCTTTGCGCAAAGCTCACGCCCCTGGACTCACTCTCCCTTAGTTCTGCGTGGGCAACCCGCCTGCCCCCGCGAACCCCCAAACCGGAGACCCTGAGCCCCGCCCCCTTCTCTCTCTCTCTCCCTGGCCCAGGCCAGAGACTGGGGAGGAGGGAGGAGGGGCAGAGGAGCTGGAGCAGCGGCAGCGGCAAGGTTATCTGTACGCCAGGAGACTGCAGCAAACCCGTGCAGATGGGGGTGGGGGGCGAGGGGGTGGTAGAAGCGGAGAGAGCAAGAGATACAGAAAGAAGGCGAGAACAGGAAAAGAGACTGAGACAGAGAAAAGCAGAGAGAGATGAAGACAGAAGGGCCGAGACAGGCGAGAGGGGGGAAAGATGGAGAAGCAGAGTCACAAAGGGAGAGAGAGAGAAAAGAGAGTGCCAGAGGGAGACACCGAACAGGGCAAGGAAAGACGGAGAGGGACAGAGACAGAGACAGAAAAGAGAACAAGAGGGAAAGAGAGAAGAGGGAGACACGGGTGCAGGGAGAGACACTGAGAGAGAGGGAGAGAAAAGAGGGGAGAAGGAAAGAGAAAAGTAGGGAAAGACCTAGAAGAACAAGAAAAGGGGAGACAGAGATGGGAAGAGTGGGAGAGAAAGAGATACAAGAGGGGTGAAAGATAGAGGTGGGGGAGGCGAAAGGGGGAGAAGGGCTAAGGAGGGAAATACTGAAGGATGTAGATTCAGAGACACAGAACCCAGAGAAGGACCTACCGAACCCATGGTCCCACTCACCATCCTGCCGGTGCGGCCCTCGCCCAACGGCCTCCCGGCGCTGGGACTGCGTTCCCCCGCACACCCGCACACCCGGGAAGGACTGGACAGATCCCAGCAGACAGCGCAATCCTGGCGTCTGCCTGCAAGGGGAGCAGGGAGGGAAGGAGGCAGGCGGATGGGTGGGGGGGGCGTTAAAGGGGACATGGTGGCACCTGCTCTGGGGAGAGGTGGTGATGGGCACAGATGGAGGAAGGGTGCCCTGAATAGTGGGTACCAAGCCAGGTCCTGGCCTGGGACTGACCTGGGCCAGTAGAGGAAATTTTCTGGGTCTCAGTTCAGCTGTCTTTTAAATGGAGGGGGTGTGGTGCTCATGATGCCCGGTGTGGGCAGAAGGGCTGAGTAACCTGGGAGAGGGCCTGCAGGTCTCAGTTTCCCCATCTGTCACTGTCTGTGTGATAAGTCGCTCCAGTCATATCCGACTCTGTGTGACCCCATGGACTATAGCCCGCCATCTGTCCATGGGATTCTGTCCATGGATTCTCCAGGCAAGAATACTGGAATGGGCAGCCATCAAAGGGTTCAGGGCTCCAGCAGCCAAAGATGCTCACTCCGGAATGGGGACCCCACAACAGTCACACACCCTGCAGAGGGGACCTTCAGCAACCGCTCAAGTCTGACTCCGCCCCTCACTCGATGCCTCAGTTTCCACATCTAAGATACGGAGTTCTGGGTCTTCGGTGACGATCTAGTGGCTAGACATACTATCAGTTCAGTCACTCGGTCGTGTCCAACTCTTTGTGACCCCATGGACTGCAGCACGCCAGGCTTCCCTGTCCATCACCAACTCCTGGAGCTTACTCAAACTCATGTCCATCGAGTCAGTGATGCCATCCAACCATCTCATCCTCTATTGTCCCCTTCTCCTCCTGCCTTCTATCTTTCCCAGCATCAGGCTCTTTTGCAATGAATTATTCGTATCAGGTGGCCAAAGTATTAGAGCTTAGCTTCCAATGAATTTTCAGGACTGATTTCCTTTAGGATTGACTGGTTTGATCTCCTTGCAGTTCAAGGGACTCTCAAAAGTCTTCTCCAACACCATAGTTCAAAAGCATCAATTCTTTGGTGCTCAGCTTTCCTTATAGTTCAACTCTCACATCCATACATGACTACTGGAAAAACCATAGCTTTGACTAGATGGACCTTTGTTGTTGGAAAACTAATGTCTCTGCTTTTTAATATGCTGTCTAGATTGGTCATAGCTTTTCTTGCAAGGAGCAAGTGTCTTTTAACTTCACGGCTGCAGTCACCATCTGCAGTGATTTTGGAGCACAAGAAAATAAAGTCTGACACTTTCCATTGTTTCCCTATCATTTGCCATGAAGTGATGGGACCGGATGCCATGATTTTAGTTTTCTGAATGTTGAGTTTTAAGCCAAATTTTCACTCTCCTCTTTCACTTTCATCAAGAGGCTCTTCAGTTCCTCTTTGCTTTCTGCCATAATAGCGGTGTCATCTGCATATCTGAGGTTATTGATATTTCTCCCAGCAATCTTGAGTCCAGCTTGTGCTTCCTCCAGCCCAGCATTTCACATGATGTACTCTGCATATAAATTAAATAAGAAGGGTGACAATATACAGCCTTGATTTACTTCTTTCCCGATTTGGAACCAGTCTGTTGTTCCATGTCCAGTTCTAACTGTTGCTTCTTGACCTTCATACAGATTACTCAGGAGGCAGGTCAGGTGGTCTGGTATTCCCATCTCTTTCAGAATTTTCCACAGTTTATTGTGATCCACACAGTCAAAGGCTTTGGCATAGTCAATAAAGCAGAAGTAGATGCTTTTCTGGAACTCTCTTGCTTTTTTGATGATCTAACGGATGTTGGCAATTTGATCTCTGATTCCTCTGCCTTTTCTAAATCCAGCTTGCATATCTGGAAGTTCACCATTCACATACTGTTGAAGCCTGACTTGGAGGATTTTGAGTATCACTTTACTAGCATGTGAGATGAGTGCAATTGTGTGTAGTTTGTGCATTCTTTGGCATTGCCTTTCTTTGGGATTGGAATGAAAACTGACCTTTTCCAATCCTGTGGCCACTGCTGAGTTTTCCAAATTTGCTGGCATATTGAGTGCAGCACTTTCACAGCATCATCTTCCACAATTTGAAATAGCTCAACTGGAATTCCATCACCTCCACTAGCTTTGTTCATAGTGATGCTTACTAAAGCCCGTTTGTCTTCACATTCCAGGATGTCTGGCTCTAGGTGAGTGATCACACCATCATGATTATCTCGGTCATGAAGACCTTTTTTGTACAGTTCTTCTGTGTATTCTTGCCACCTCTTCTTAATATCTTCTGTTTCTGTTAGGTCCATACCATTTCTGTCCTTTATTGTGCCCATCATTGCATGAAATGTTCCCTTGGTATCTCTAATTTTCATGAAGAGATCTCTAGTCATACTACAGATGGCTAGTAAGTATTGGTAGGGGTAGGGAGATCAATCCTCTAACCCACAGTGCTCTGGACAGGAGTTATCCCTGAACCTGCAACTTCACTTAAGTTCAAAAATCAGATCAGGAGAGGGGACTTCCCTGGTGGTTAAGCAGCTAAGATTGTATGTTCCCAGTGCAGGAGGCCTGGATCTGATCCCTGGTCGGGGAACTAGATCCCACATGCCACATCTAAGAGTTCATGTGCTGTAACTAAAGATCCTGCATGCCACAACTAAGAACTGCAGCAGTCAAATAAATAAAAATAAATATTAAAAAAATTTAAAACCAGAGGACAAGGAGCCCTTCCCCCAACTTCTCAGCTGCCCCCCAATTTCAGTTTCTCCCAAATATGAGCCAGTCGGACAGCAGACACAGGGCTTTGTGGTTGACGGAGCCAAGACTCTATGCCTAACACAGCTGCATTAAGGAGGCATGACCTTGGACCAGGCTCTTCACCTCCTGCAGACTCAGTTTTCCCATCTGGAATACGAGGTGAGATCCAGCATGTAGCGTGAGGTTGTTCATTAGCCTGGTATACGGTAGGTGATCAAGACTGTGAAACACTGTCAGTTATTATAATTTCTTGGTGGAGCTTAGAGTTTGGACTCTTCTCTCCTGATTGTGACCTCAGATGGGTCTCTGGTCCACTAGGAGCCTTGTTTTTCCGCATCTGGAAGATGGGGCTGTGCACACCAACCAGAGGCCAACTTCTTTTGTCTAGCACCTTAGCTCCTGTGAGTTAAGCTGGCAGTGATGAGTGGGTCCTGGTGGGTTCTGAGAGGAGGGTCCCTTGCCCCATGAAACACTCCGAGCAACATTTTATGCATCAAAAGGACTTTTACTGAGAGGATCCATTGAGGGGGATAATGGATAGGGAAGGTGCCTGTGAGGAGTTTGGCTGAGGCGACAGCTGAGCATGCCTGTGGCCCTCTCTGCTGGAACACCTGGAACTTGGGTGCCCCCATCCCACCCACTGGCCTGAAATCAGCATAGCCAGAACTGAAGGCACCCAGAAACACACCTCCTGTCTCTAAAAAAGCCCAACCCACCCTTCCAAGGACAGGGCTGGCTGGGCATGTAAACTGAGTCTTGCGGGGTCCCACAGGCCCCTCAGTGCTGCTTCTCATGGGGGGCTGGGGGCCCGGGAGGTGGGCGTAGGAAGAAGGCAGGGTGCCACAGGCAGCGGAAGGCCAGCAGGTGGGGGCCCAAAGCATACAGTAGGTTACACGCGAAGAAGCTGGCCCAGGCGTCCTCAGGCACACGGTAGGTGAAGGGCGTGCGCAGGTGCATGGAGGCCCCCACATGTGAGAACTGTGCCTGGAGGCCAGGAAGGGAGGATGGGTGTCACAGACCAGAGGACAAGTCTCAGCATCGCCAGCATCCCACCATGGGGAACCCCAAAGTTCTTCATCCCTATCTCTCTGGTCCTGCTGACCTACCTGTCTCCCCTCTTCAATCCCTCTGTCTCTAAACATCCCTGTGCCCCACATGTCCCGTCTATTCTTATCCATTTATCTGTGAGCTTCTGCCCAGCTGCCTAACCAGAACCATCTTTGCTCTGTCTGCTGGTCACCCATCTCTCTGACCTGAGTCTAGCCCCTCCTCCTGGTCTTTCTCACCCTAGGCAGCGTTGACACAAATCCTCTCAATTCTACCTGTAATAGATAAAATAATAATACATCTAATCAAGGTCCTCCTGATCCCACTGCCCTAGCCAGGGTCTAGCCTTTATCACTTCCCATCAGAAACCCAGAAACATGCCCCCAGCTCTGAACCCTCCACTGCTCAAACACCTTCTATGGCTCCACATTGTTCTCAGCACAAGCTCCCGAGCCCAGATTTCAAAGCCCTTAGCATCTAGCTGTCAATTTATCTTGCCACTGCCTTTACCCACATTATGGCTGTCTAAGCATTTCTTGTACTGTTCCCATTCCTGGAATGCTTTTCCCTGCCTAAAGAATTCATACCCATACATCAAAGCCCATGCCCCCTCTTTTAAGAACTCTGCCCCTCTAGAATCCCTCTCAGCCTCTGTACACACTCTGTTCAGTTCTGACCTCATGGGATGCGGTATCTGTGTCTGGCCCGTTTTTCTTTCCAACACTAGGAAATCCTGGGAGCCTGTCAAGGGCCTGGCGCCACCCGAGGTGAGCACAAAGGCAATTGATGAGCAGACCAGAGACTTTCTTTCCTAAGCACTGGCCCAACACACCCCAACCCACCCCACCTCACCTGGCCAATGGCTCCAGCAAATACCAAGGCCCAGTCAGGCAGCCAGGAGCATCCAGGAAAGATGAGGGCATAGATGGCCAGGCCATAGAAAGGCAGCACATAAAACATATTCACCAGCATCTGGGGGGCACACAACTGATGGAATGAGTAGCTGCTCAGTTAGGTCTCCTGATGCCTCTCAGGTGGTGGCCCCAGGGAGGATCCGGCCAGCCTCAGACTCTATCAAGATTGGGGTTCACTGTATATCCCACCCTTGTGGAAATTACTCCTTTCTTTCCCTTGGGTTTCTCATACACTGAGCCCACCCACCTTCCTCCATATGTAGCATGTGACCCTGGCCTGATCAATCAGAACATCCCACCCCCTGGCCATAATAATCAGCTATGAGCATGTGACTTAAACTCGGCCAATCAGAGCCTACTTAAGACTTACACTTAAGCACTGAGAAATTAAGGGCTCTGTCTCCTCTGAGGGGGCTAAACAGGGAGAATGGAAGCCTGGAGATGCCCAAGGCTGTCTCTGCCATACCACAAAGGCACCACCTGGGAGTGGAGCACATACAAAGAAAGCAGAGCCTGCAGATAAGAGTAGCTTTGAGCTCCTGGATCCAGCCGTACCTGAAGACCCCATCTGTACGTTTTTGGTAGGACAATAAATTCCATTTGTGCTTCAGCCAGTTTGACTTGTGCTGTTTGGGCACCTTCATCAAAGGGGCCCAGCAGATCCCTAACCACAGCAGGACTGCAGCCTTCCCCTCCCACCTGCCCTCTCTCACCTGCACCTTTGGGTAGGTCACGGGGTCTCTCAGGTATGGTTCATACTGATAGATGTAGACAAAGCAGGCATCCATGGGGCAGTCAAGTACCACCTAGGGCCCGCAGACAAACCAACAGCCTCAAACATCCCTCCCATAGGGATATTCCCCGCTCTCCTGGGAGGGGCCCACACCCCCTGCTCTGGCCTGCCCCAGCCTTGGTTTTCTCCTCTGAGAATCCACAGATACTTGAGCTGGGGAGAAGGCTACAGGGAATGGGACTTTGTCATGGAACACTCAGATTAGACTCAGTAAACTTCCCTGGATGATTAGGTGGGAGAGCAGTGGCCTTTTTCTGCCCTGGATAAAGAAGTTAAAGAAGGGAGGGGAGGGGACCGGAGGCAAGTAGGCTGGCCAGTGCAGACTCACCAGGCCCCGAAAGAGGGTGAAGAATGCAGCAAAGATGAGGTAGATGACGAGGGCCAGGTCAACTGGGCGCCGCAGAAGGCCCTTTCTTTGGTCCTCCTGCACCTGCCCCATGAGAAATAGCATGAGAAATCTGGTATCCAACAGGCACTCAGTGAAGGCTCATTTGTTCTTCCCTAATCACCAAGGAGATCTTTCCAAGGAGATGTCTTTGGCGAGAAGCAACCCAAATGGGGAACATTCAGGCATTTGGGAAAAGGCTGACCTGGGGGCAAGGGACTCACCATGTTGGGAGTGCAGCAGGTTGGCACCTGGGTCTGGTTGAAGACCCTCAAGCCAGCCCAGCATGGAACCAGCAAGAAAGGAATGGTGAGGAAAAATGTAGGCCTGATCTCTGAGCTGTATTTGCCTGCCATGGTAGGAGAGACAGGGTGTCACGAAGCGAGGATCTCCCAGGCCTGGCTGGACCCTTTGGCAGGGCCACGTCAGAGCCCCTGGCTGGAAGCTGTTGAGTCACAAATGCCATCCCAGCTCAGCCCTAACACCTCTGACTCCAGTGCTTGTAAGATAGAAATCTGGTATTCAACAGGCACTCAGTGAAGGCTCATTCGTTCTTCCCTAATCACCAAGGAGATCTTTCCAAGGAGATGTCTTTGGCGAGAAGCAACCCAAATGGGGAACATTCAGGCATTTGGGAAAAGGCTGACCTGGGGGCAAGGGACTCACCATGTTGGGAGTGCAGCAGGTTGGCACCTGGGTCTGGTTGAAGACCCTCAAGCCAGCCCAGCATGGGACCAGCAAGAAAGGAATGGTGAGGAAAAATGTAGGCCTGATCTCTGAGCTGTATTTGCCTGCCATGGTAGGAGAGACAGGGTGTCACGAAGCGAGGTACTCCCAGGCCTGGCTGGACCCTTTGGCAGGGCCACGTCAGAGCCCCTGGCTGGAAGCTGTTGAGTCACAAATGCCATCCCAGCTCAGCCCTAACACCTCTGACTCCAGTGCTTGTAAGATGATGACCAGGCTCCTCAGCCTGGCCTTCCTCAATTTACCTTTGGGACATGACTCCTACACTTCAGCTATTTTTGGTTCCCCCTGGAAACACCCTGGATATTCCTCTTTCACAGCCATCCCCACATCCCCGGCTGCCTTCTCTGCTCTGTCTCCCAAGACCTACCTACAAAGCTGTCAGTCTGCCCTCTGGATCCACTTTAAGATTCCCTTCTTATGTCAAGAGCATTCTGGGCTAAGTCCCTGGGGTCAGGGACCACTAGCTGGGGAAGAAGTGGAATGTGCTTCCATTCCTCCAAGAGGGAAATGGGAGAGATGTGGGGAAAGTCTGTCGACTTAGACTATGAATGGAGAGGCATGCAGTTGGTGGGGGTGGGGGGGCTGCCCTCCGCAGACATTGGAAAAGGTTGGAGGACCCCGTGGGGCCCGACTTCCAGATAGGGGGCAGTGACCCAGCCCAGGGAGACAGGATTCCGCAGAGCCAAGTCCTTACCAAGGATGTTTCCTGGGAGGAACACTAGGATGCTCATGATGAAGGATCCCAGCCAGTAGAGTCCAAGGTTCCGGTAACTCTTCCTGGGTGGGAGATGGAGGAGTAACTGGTACCTGTCCCCCAGTCTCAGAGGGTCAGGGTCCAGAGACCAGTCTGGGCTCCCCAGGTCTGGACCCCTCAGTTTCACCCAAGACAGAAGGGACAACAGGGAGTTGAATGAGGGAATGAACAGTCAGACCCTATGTCCAAGGATAGCAGGGGCTGCCCAGGTATGGGTGACACAACAGAAGAGGGTCAACCACCACAGACACCTGTGATGTTCCCTGAATCCTTCTCCTAGCCACTCCTGTCTAAGCCCTAGAGGGACATCCTGATTTCCCCTACACACACTTCTGGCTTCACCCTGGCCTGGGACCTCCCTCCTAAGAACTCCGCCTCCTTCCCAGGGTCCAGGTGCCACCCTGCCCGCCTCGCGCACCTTTTACGGATGGCACCAGTCATGGCCAGGTAGAGGAGGTAATGAACAATGCCATCCCAGTAGCAGATCAAGACTCCATGAGCCGTGCGCAGGTATGGCTCACCCTGCAGGGGCAGGTGTGGGGCTCAGACAGGCAGTAGGCCTGCGGGCATCCCAGACCGCTCCCAACATACCTCCTTGGTGTAGAACGCCATGAAACCCGCCATGTAGCCGTCTTCCTGGAGAGCAATAAGGAGGTCCACCATGGATGTGAAGGCGAAGACGGCGAAGACTACGGGAGAGCCGGTGGGGCATTGGCAGTGTTGGGGCGGCATAGAGATTAGGTGTGGGCGGGGCCTGAGAGCTCTTGCTGGGGACTCAGTTTCCCAAAGCCTCTGTGCAAAAATGTTCCCAGGCCCAACCCCACAAATCAAATGACCCACAACCCTTCCTCATAGGCAGGCGCAGTCCTTGACTTTATGTCCACAGGTTGATGAGAAAGGCACTGTTCTGGCACTTAGGAGCCCCAAGTCAGAAGGGGGAGGCCCCCTGAGATTCCCCAATCAACAGGAGGTCTCCAGTCTCTCTGAGGTTCTCCAGTCTGATGAAGGCCCTTCAAGGACTGCCAGTCTGATGCAGGAAGCCCTTGCCCAAACAGTTCTCTTCCCCAGGACCCTCCCACGAACTCACCAGCATACAGTGGGTCATAATAGATGTCGCTTCGGGACAAGCTGTATATTGCCAAGGAACTAGGCCCAACCCCACAAATCACATGACCCACGACCCTTCCTCATAGGCAGGCGCAGTCCTTGACTTAAAGGTGTCCACAGGTTGATGAGAAAGGCACTGTTCTGGCACTTAGGAGCCCCAAGTCAGAAGGGGGAGGCCCCCTGAGATTCCCCAATCAACAGGAGGTCTCCAGTCTCTCTGAGGTTCTCCAGTCTGATGAAGGCCCTTCAAGGACTGCCAGTCTGATGCAGGAAGCCCTTGCCCAAACAGTTCTCTTCCCCAGGACCCTCCCACGAACTCACCAGCATACGTGGGTCATAATAGATGTCGCTTCGGGACAAGCTGTATATTGCCAAGGAGAGCAGACCCAGGATCAGGGTGCTCATCAACACCACCCCCAGGGGGCTGTGGAGAGGAAAACCAAGTCAGGGAGGCCAGGCCCATTCTGAGACCCTATTGCACCCTGCGGCAGAGCAGACACCAGGAAGCTCCAGGTGACCAGGCTGAAGCTCCTGTCCATCAAGGAAAGCCATTCCCTGAAACTCCCATTTCCCATTTCCCTGGCTCTTGCTCCATCTGCTTTTGACCCACCACCTCCGTTCAGTTCAGTTGCTCAGTCATGTCTGACTATTTGCGACCCCATGGACTGCAGCACACCAGGCTTCCCTGTCCGTCACCAACTCCCAGAACTTGCTCAGATTCATGTCCATTGAGTCGGTGATGCCATCCAACCATCTCATCTTCATGCCCCACCCCCTAACTCCTTCCAAAAAGCTTTCCACTTGGCAAAGTCCTATTCATCCTTCATGGCCCATCTACATTGCTCCTCTTCCAGGTACAGAGGGAATCTCTGTCAGCTCCTTCTGACTATGTGATTTATCCGGTCACCTGCTGATGTGTGTCAGCTTGCTTATTCATTCAACAGTTCCAAGACCCTTTGTGGTCAGTTCCAGTGCTCACTACCACCAAAGGATCTCTAGAGCTTAGCTCTACACCTCATTGTCTGAAGCTCCTGACTCCTCCCAGATAAAGTCCAAATGTTTCCATCAACCCCACCCCACCCCGCCCTGATCTGTTTCTATCAACCTGATAAGGCACGTCAACCACCTGCAGAGATAATAGAAACCAGGTCTCTGGGCAGCCCCCAAAACTTGGAACCCCAAATCAAGGAAGGCCCAGAGAATGTGGGAGACATATCCAAGGTCACATGTTCTCCCCTTACACTCTCTCCAGATCCCTACCTTCCCCCGACCCCTTAGGATCCCCCTTCTTGCCCCATCCAACCAACAATGACAATTATAGTAATTAGCTGAGACCACAACAGCGTCTTGGACACAGTTCATAATCCTTGACTGTAACTATGGAATGAGTCTAGGATTATGTTCATTACACAATGAAGAAACCGAGGCTCCCGGGGGGGCAATCTGGCTCACTTGGATTCCAGGAGGGTGGAACCAGGAATTTGTATCCAAGGAGCCAACTCCGCAGTCAAGACTCCCTCTACCCCATTGTCTGTGTTGGTTTTGGGGGTATGGGGGTGGATGGCTGGTATTCAGTGGCTGGATCCACAGGGTTGAGGCCTGGGGTTAGGTGATAGGGACAGGGGAGGTGGAGGCATGTAGGGGAAACTGAGGCTGTGTACAGGGTGGGCCAGCCAGCCCTGAAGAGAATAAAGTGTCAGGCGATGGAGGAACTGTCTGGTAGGGGTAGAGCCGCAGAACTTGTGTGTGGCAAGAGCCGGTCACTGGGGCCTTATCTGGGACAATACTTTGACCCTTGGCGACTTTGGAGTCTGTGCTGGGCACATCCCTGGGAAAACTCCAGAAACCTTCCAAAACCCTGCCTTGTTAGGGGCTCTGTTTCTCAAAGTCCCTCCCCCCAGGCCCCAAACCTCCCAGGAGCGCCCCCAGCTCCACCACACTTCTCCAGCAGGCTGGAAGGGTATTTCCGGTTGGAAGCGAGGGGTTCTCCTGACCCAGCCCCCTTCTCCCCGGGCCAGCGGCGCGGGGCCGCTCGGCTCAGGGGAGCCCGTGCGTCCGCATCCCGCCCGCTTCGCACCCTCACACCCAACCCGGCCCCTCCGTCCCAGAGGCCGCCTCCCCAGCCCCTTCCCGCACGCACTACGAGAGCACCGAGACGTAGTTGAGCGCGAAGGACAACGGGAGGGCGCCCAGCGACAGAAGTGCGATCTTGCCCGCCAGGGGCGGGACGTCCATAGCGGCGGCGCCGGGACCCCGGCTCGGTTCCTGCGTGGCTGTGCCTCTGGGCGCCGAGGTGCCAGGGACCCAGCCAGACTCGGCCCCGCCTGGCGCAAAGGTCGCCCCCTCCACCCTCGCACCCCCCAACCCCCCACCC
>SJXQ01010404.1:174783-232459 GCA_006408695.1 Aepyceros melampus
ATTGATAGCCTCGCCGGACTCGGGGCGGTCCCTAAAGGCAAAAGCCTGCCGCCCAGCCGGTTTCGCTTTCTACTAATGCTAATTAGAACACAATTCCTTGGGATGCTTCCATTTCTGCGTCGTGGAGGTCCTCAGCCAGCAACTTCGCTAGGATCCAGTGGGTACTGATTCTGCGTTTCTGCGCACTGACAAGAGAAACTTACCCGCCTGGGTGCAAAGTTCCCTTTAGTGCCCTGGGATTTGAGTTTTCACGCGATGGGCTCAAACACGTGTCTAGGTGTGACGTTTTGACTGGGCCCCGGGGGTAGGGGGCGGGGGAGGGCATCTCAAGATAGACTGCCAGGGCCCGGGGTTGGTGACAGCTTGAAGGGCCCCGTGATTCTCTACTGTTTCTTTCTTCTATGCTGAACACCTGCTAATGTGGGCGGGTCCGAAGGGGCGGCTGAGGATGGTGAGGAGTTTGATGATGGTGTTCCTGGCAGGAAGATTAGCTCAAGCTTTGGGCTGAGCAGCAGAAGGGAGAAACTAAGGCTGACGTGGTGGCGGAGGTTCGTAGAGCAACGTGGGGTGGACTTGGAGGGTTCTGGACAGCCGGGAGGAGGCTGGGCTCCATCATGGAGCAAATGCAAGCAACCCCTCCCTGGTCACTGGGCCAGGGAGGGGTTGCAGGATGGAGGGAAAATTAGGAAGCAGCTATCAACCCCTCCAACTAGCCTCGGATTCTTGCCCATGTGGTGCTTGTGGCTGCAGGAAGTAGGCTAAGCAGTGGGTAAGCAGTGCCCACTCGATTCTTGTTGGACAACTAAAGAAACCTAGAGTCCTTTTTGGGGGGCAGGGAGGGGGGAGCTGCACCATTAGGGCTTTGGGACTTTAGTTACCTGACCAGCGATTGAACTTGGGGCACACTGTGAACGTGCATATCATCTTAACCACTGGACCACCAGGGAATTCCCTGGGGTAAAATTCTAACCCTTACATCCCCCACTCTGCTCCTGGCCCAGCCAGGGCCCCATCTCCAAGGGCCAGCTGGGTCCCCTCTCTGAGCCTGGGAGACAAGATGATCTTTGGCCACTGACTCAAAACCCTCCTTCCTCAGGGCCTGTTTCCCTTGATGCGGAGTTCAGGTTCCTCTGCGCTGACCTGAATCTCCAGCCTCCTTTCTTGACCTTTCTCAGCTCCAGTGGTTTCAATTCCCTACATGCTTCCTCTCCTCTTTCCCCACCTCTTAAAGCAGGCTGCAGTGCCTTGTCCTCCAGGCAGCTCACTCG
This sequence comes from Aepyceros melampus, assembly GCA_006408695.1. Lineage (NCBI taxonomy): Eukaryota > Metazoa > Chordata > Mammalia > Artiodactyla > Bovidae > Aepyceros > Aepyceros melampus. The sequence goes on from SJXQ01010404.1 coordinate 176,052, forward strand.
GTCCTTCCAGCCCCTTTTACCCCCGGAGGGCCAGGGGTCTGGTCTTAACACCCCGTATCTGGGAGATGCCTACACATCCACCCGGCATTTGGAGGCCTCCTCTTCCAACTCTCCCCCTGGCTGGGGCTGAAGTCCACAGTCTGAGTCTGGTGATCCTTTTGGTCACTGAGCATTAAATGGAAGGGTGACCCTGGCCTGGAGAGCAAAGTGTTAGGGACCAAGCCCCAGGGCTCCCATGGCTTGAATCTGGCACCCAGAACTAATCCCTTCTGCTCAGGACTCTGGCTGCCGGGGCAGGCTGCATGTCACCCCCTTACCTTGCCCCGGGAACAGTATCCATGGAGGGGAGGCAGGGTAGTGTGTGCCACTGCACCCAGGGGGCTGCTGCTGAGATTCCCAGGCTCCCTCACTGAGACACTCCCCGGACCACCTCCACCACGGGTCCCGGCTGCTCTTCACAGCATTCATCAGCCCCAGATGGTGTTAGGGGTTCACGGCCACAGCCCCAGCAGAGTGTGGGTGCCCAGGGCAGACCCTGTCCATCTGGGCCACAGTCAGTGCTGTTTGCTGAATGGCTGTGTGAACTGCAGGCTGGCCCGGGAGCCTGATGCCAGCTCGAGTCCTCAGACCCCTTGAGCCCACAGTGGCTGAGCAGGATCACTGTATGGGGCGGGGAGGAGGGAGTTGTAGGGGCCCCCAGTGCCCCAGGCCCTGATATTCCAAGCATGGCTCACAGATTTTGGAGACCTTGCCCAAGTTGCTTACTCAAGATCCCCAGGTGATTGCTGCACAAACATGAGGCCCCAGCTCTGGAGATGGGGTGAGCTCTCAGCACACACCGTGGTCTGGGCTGCCCACTAGTCTCCCCTCTTCCAGGAGGCGCGTGATGTCGCAGTCCAGTGTACCTGTCCGGGAAGCTGTCTCCCAGAGGCCCGAGCCCTAGGGACTTGCATGTCCACCCTACTCTGAGGGTGCAGGGCTGCCGGAATGGCTTGGGCTACAGCATCACCAGCCAGGTCTGCTGCATGCGGTGTGGGCGGGAGGCCCTGTCAGTGCTCCCTGTTGAGAGGTGAGGGGCACAGGTGTGCCCTGGGTCCACCTGCCTTGAGGGTCTGAGGGAGAACGAGGCCTGCCTGGGGAGCCCTCCTGAGCCTCCCCCTGGGGTGCAGTGCCAGGGTAGAAGGTCCCTTATGCCCTCAGCCTAGGTGTAGCCACATCTCCTTCAGCTGCTGGCCGCCCCTCCAAAATTCCTCTCCTCAACTCCAACCCCACGAGCACACAAAGGTCCAGGTGATTTTCCAGGATTCTGTGGGCACTGGGCAGCCTTCACAGGTGCATCCTGTCCCCCCGTCCACCATGGCCCTGCTGCTAAGGAATAGGAGGGGTTTCTGGTGATGGCAAGACCAGGCTGCCACAGCAGGCAGGCTCTGGGGTTTTAATACACAGTACAACACTCGCAACAACGGGAAGGGCGGGCAGAAATGCAGGCTGGAACATTCCACAGTCCAGGGATGGTCAGTCTTTTGGAAAGTACACTTGTGCATTTCTCCAGAATACTCAGTAGTAAGGCCGTCTGGGGTTGTTCTGTGGGAAGCAAGAAAGATAAAACGGGAGGTGATTATGCTAACGAAAGACAGCAGTTCCTCCCATCCAGAACCTAGCAGGAGCAGCTAGCTCACATCTCCAGGAGGGAGGGCAGCTCTGGGGAGGAGAGTCAGACTTGAACACGAGGGGAGAAGCGGGAGGTGGCTTTGCTGTGAGCCTAGCTGGACTGCGGAAGGAGGCACACTTCTTTACCAGCACCTCCACCCGTCCAGGGAGGAACTGCGGTGACCCAGCAGAAACAAGAGGGGGGCGGGACACACGCACCAGGGGGTTGGGACGGAAGCGGTAGGCCAGCATCATCCTCTTGCGGAAAGCCTCGTATTCGTCATCTTCCTTGGAGAGCTCGGCTGGCCGGTCAATGCCAAAGCCAGCGCCATCTACCGTAGTGGTGCCCCTGCATTGGGGCAATGGGCGGGGTGAGCAGGGGAGCCGGATGGGGCCAGCGGAAAAGGGGGTGAGGGACCTGAGCTAGGGGGCAGGGAGGCCTCACTCGCCCTGGACAGGCTCAGCAGCAGCACCCCAACGCAGCTCCATGTGGGGGGTACGCCGGGCTGGGCAACACCTGTCTGGGACACAACTGGCACTCTGAGAAGATGGAGAGCCCAAGGCGGTCCCACCACCAGAGTCCATAGCCTGACCCATGTCTCTGCGTGGGGATTTTCCTCTGCCCCCCGGCCCCCAGCACTGGAGGCCACACTCACTTGTTGACGGGGTTCTTGATGCCCTGTCCCTCCGAGCCCAGGCCGTCCCCCTCCTTCCAGCCCATCTTCATCAGCATCTGGTAGCCGATGTTCTCGATCGTCAGCTTGAACTCCTTGTACTCTGAGTAGTCAGGCTCACGGCCTTCCTGCAGGGGAGGAGGCGGCCGTCACCCACCGGGGCAGTAGCCACTCCCAACCCCAGCTCTGGCCCAGAACCCCACTCCAGCCCATGGCCTCTGGGACCACCTGCCCCTCTGCCTCCCCACCACCATGTCAGACTCTTTGAGAAAAGATCAAGCTGCCCCCTGTCAGGGTCCCCAGGGCCAGAGCAGTGCTGTGTTCCCTGGTGGCCAAGTCAAAGAAGGCAAGATGACAGGTCACACAGGCCTTGACCACCTGAGAGAGATCCACGGTTCATCAGCGAAGACAAAGCTCATGTTCCAAGAGCCATTTGTTACACAGAGCGCCAAAAAGCAGCCAGGATCCATAAGGTGACCACCTCACTGACGGGATAATGTGCTACAACGCAGTTTTACAAAAACCCTCAAGCCGACGTGGAATGTTCTGCATCAGCTCTCTCCTCGAGCACCAAGGCAGCAAGGAGGAATGTTTTCATTCTGGAGAGCCCAATACATGGGGGTGTCTGCCCGAGAAATGCCTTGTCTGTAACCTGCACTTAATTGGCTCCACTGGAAGCAGAATTTCCTAAAGCCCTGGTAAGCGTTTCTAAAGCGGCAACTGAGCTGCTGTTCACTAACGTCCTACCCAGATGGCCTCTGTCACAAGCAGACGCCGCTCCTGGAAGAGGGCTCAACCTCCCCTGTGAGCCAGGGGGCTGGAGGGCACCGCAGGTGCCTGCCCCAGGAGGAGACTGCAGCCCGGGCTCTTCCCAGTTACCTTCAGGGCCTTGAAGGTCTCCATGAACTTCTCCAGCTCGTCTGGTGGCAGGAAGTCCCCGATGAAGTGTTTGCCCCGGCCCATCTTTGTCAGCTGCTCCGCCCATTCTGCCCAGAGATGGGGTCAAGGTGAGAGGAGGAAGGAGCAGGTGGTGGCCCCACAGTCCAAGTATGAGTGTCAGGCGGAGTCTGGGGCCATGGGGAATGAACGAGGCAGCTGCTGAAACCCTGAGATGAGCCCCTGCTCTCCCACACAGCCCTCCTGGGTACTGGTTCAGGCGCCAGGGACACTCAGAGGACCATGCATGTGCCACTGAAGAAACAGGCAGAGGAGGCCGAGGCCCTTGCCCCGGGCCTTACAGGCTGGGCAGTGGCTCAAGATCCCAGGGTGCTGCCTCCACGCGCCTCCTGCGCGGCTGACGGGCCTCCCGGCCCGCAGCGCCCTGAAGGCAGGCCTCCGCCCAGCGCCCCGCCCGCCGCGCGGCCGCACCTCGGGTCTTGTCCATCTCCATGCGCCGCAGCTGTGCTCCCAGGTGCCCAGCTCGCTGTCCACCTCCTCGTCGCTGTCGTAGCCGTGCTGGTGCTGCTGCAGCGCCCTCTCCCACAGCAGCTGCATGTCCTGCATGGCGCGCTTGTGCTGCACAATCAGGTCGTACATCTGCTGCATCTGCGGGCGGCGCGCGCCAGTGAGCCGGGCCCGCGCTGTCTGTGCTGGCGGCGGGGCCCCCTTTCCCCGTCCCCGGGGCAGGCACGGCAGCAAGGGTTCAGGAAGGCACTGAAGCTGGCGCCGGGACATGCCCTGCGTTTCCCGAACCTCTGTTTTGAGCAGGGAGGACCTCTCTCTAGTTTTTCCCAGAGGCTGGCCTAGAATCTGCAATATCCTGGGCACCATCACTATGGCCCGAACGAGGGTGACATGGGCTTCTGAGCCCTGGGAGGATCGAGGGTGAGGTGATGCGGCTGCCAGCCTGGAGGTGGTGGCCTGGGCAAGCTGTGGTCTGTGTCCTGGCCACAGAACACCGGGTGAGCCAGCCATCCCTCCAACAATGCCCAACACCATCTGGGCAGCTGTCACACCGTTCAGGGCACCCGGTACCAGCCAGGCTCACTCTGTATTACGTGCTAGAGGGAACTGTAAGGAAAACTTAAATGGACACCATCCAGTCAGGACCAGCCCAGGAGGGCAGTGGGCAGCAGCCACGAAACATTTGGGGCAGAGGCTGTTCAGGCAGCATGAGAAGGGCGGGCTCTGGACACAACTGTGGGCTGGGGAGGGCCCTTGGGGGATGGCACGCCATTGACAGGGGACCTACCTAACCCAGAGCCTCTCCCCCAAGTGTGGGGTCCACCCGGCACCACACAGAGGCTCAGAAAGAACACACTGTGGCCACTGCACCCCCGGGCAGAGTGGGAGACCACCCTGCACCAGCCCTGTGGGGCCTGCCTGCCTGCCTGCCCCCAGGCCTTACCTCCTGTTGCTCCTTCAGCTGCTTCTTCTGGGCATCTGAAAGCTCCGTGACACCCACCAGACCCACGGGCTTCCCCTCTCGTAGCCAAGACCCTTGAGGTCCTGAACTAGAAATAAGACACAGGCTGGTCAGCACTGCACACGTGGGCCCAGCCGTACACTTGTGTACGAGGCAGAGTCCACGAGCTGACGACACCCGAGGCAGCCGCCACGTGCGGCGGGACCCTGAAGCGGGAGCAGTCAGCACGCGTGTCACCTGACGGCCTCGTGGGGCTTTGCTCTGCCGCATCATGTGCACGCAGTTCCATTCCCCCGTGACTGCTCCGGGCGGCTCTATGACCCCCACTGCAGACGCTGACACCCAAACTCAACAGGTCTCGGCCCCACTCAAGGTGACAGCTAACAGGTGACAAGGAGGGGAGTCTGCACAGCCAGAGACGTGGCAGCTGACAGTGTGCGTGCACACGGGCTCCTGGGAGCAAGCCCTACGGTGAGGAGACACCCAGTGCAGACACACAGGTGTGGAGCCGGCATAAGAATGCTGTTAGTGCCTGCTTGAGAGGTAGCCAACTGTCTTTAAAGCAACTAACATTTAATCTGGTGTCAGCTTTGGAGCTTGGCTGGAACCCACAACAGTAATTCACGTGAAGATGCTGTGAAGGCTCCATCTGAGTGCTGGAAACAACCTCCCTGCAGGAGGTGGCTGCCTGGGGAGCAACTCAGACAGAAGAGGTGCAGAGACCTCTCTGGAGGCTGAAGAGCCAGGTCTTCCCAGATCAGTGGGGCTGGGGCTTTGCCTGCAAGAACCACTCACAGGTGCTTTTGGACTCTAAGATTGTCCCCTAATCCCTCAGTCTGTGGGGGCTCTGGAGGATACTGGGGAACACAATGGAGAGAAACAAAGGAGCCAAGGTCTGAATAGTCTGCTGTTTCCCTGGATCAGGCCCGAAGTCCCTCTCCTTCCCCAGCCACTTCAACAGTGAGCAGGCGTGTGGGGGCTGCCCACAATTCCCTGGGGACAACGTGGGCCACTGGGGCTCGAACCTGAACCTGAGACTCTGGAGCCGGTACGTGTCCCCTAGATCGTGAAGGACACTTCTCAGCAGCTGGGGCTGGACCTCAGGGACATGACCTCTGACATGACCTCTGAGCTGCGACATGCATGCATGAGAGCAGCCCTCACATCCGAGCAGTCTCCTGTATACTGGGCACCACGTTTGGAACCCGGGCAGCAATTCGACCCTAGCACCATCAACCCTGGGCAGAGATGAGATCTAGAGCCCCAGTGGGTACTAAACTCTTCAGGTAGTAGCCATTCTCTTTAGCCAAGGGAGCACTGAGCAGGAGGCTACTCTCAGAGTGGGCAGGGCCAACAAGCCAGCCTGTGACCTGGTGAGATGCCTTCCGTTTCAGCCCATCCCTGGACGGCAAATGTAGGTGTTGGCGTCAGGTCACACAGGACTCTTCTATGCTTGTGTGTCCAGCGCCAGTCAAGTCAGGGCTAAGGGAGGTTGAGAAGGTTCTGCCCATAGTACAGGCTGCGTGGTGGAGTCAGACAGAGAGCATGAGCTTACTGGTCATCGATATCTCCTGCATGATGCCATGACAACAGACCCCCACCCTTAAGGGTCTGTGGTAGAAAATGAGCAATGAGGCCACACGTTGGCTGTCGCTGAAACGGCTGTCAAGGAAGGGGAAGCTGGAGATAGCTGCACAAGACTGACTGTAGCGATTACTGTGCTTATCATTGTACATTTCCTGAGCCTTCTATGACAAGGCTAAATCCAAGTACTTTAGAGCTTAGGAAAAATCAAGACCATCCATATGTTGTTGTCTATAAGAGATTTACTTTAGATACAGACACAAATAGGTTGAGAGTGAAAGGAAGGAAAAAGATGCAAATAGTAAGCAAGAGAGAGCTGCTCTGGCCACACTAGTATCAGACAAAATAGACTAAGTCAAGATGATGAGAGACAAAGAAGGATGCTGCATATTAACAAAAGGTTTGCTATAGGAAGAAAATATAACAACTAAATATACATATACACAGACCTTGGGGCTTCCCTGGTGGCTCAGATGCTACAAAATTTGTCTGCGATGGAGAAGACCTGGGTTCAATCCTGGGTTGGGAAGATCCCCTGGAGAAGGGCATGGCAACCCACTCCAGTATTCTTGCCTGCAGAATTCCATGGACAGAGGAGTTTTGCGGGCTACAGTCCACGGGGTTGCAGATAATCAGACACAACTGAGCGACTAACACACACAGACACACACACACACAGACACACACACACACAGACACACACACAGACCTAACAGAGCTCCAAGACAAACGAAGCAAAACCTGGCAAAACTGAAGGGAGAAATAAACCATTCTGTAGCAACTGCTGCTGATTTCAATATCCTACTTTAAATAGTGAACAGAGCATCCAAACAGAAGACCAGTAAGAACAGAGAGGACTGAACAGCACCATAAGCCCACCAGGACCGACTCGGTTTTCTACAGAACACGCAATCCCACAGCAGCGGAACACACACGGAACGTTCTCCAGGACAGCTCATATGCTGGGTTACGTAACATTTTGAATAAAAGTCATCTTTTCTGATCAAAATGGAATGAAATGAGAAATCAGTGACAGAAGGCAAACTGGAAAACTCACAAATGTGGAAATTGAATGCAATCTTAAAAACCAATGGGTCAAAGAAGAAATCACAAGAGATCAGAAAATGCTTAAGAGACAAATAAACATAAAAGCACAACACACAGCAAAATTTATGGGGTGCAGCAAAAGCAGGGCCAAGAGGAAAATTTATAGTTGTAGACGCTCATATTAAAAAAGAAGGCAGACCTCCAATCAGCACCTAGCTGTACATCATAAGGAACCAGAAAAAAAAGAAAAAACTAATTCCCGAGCTAGCAGAATGAAAGAAATAAAGATCAGAATGGAGATAAAAGAAATAGGAAATAGAAAAATATCAGAGAGAAAAATCAATGAAACCAAAAGTTCGTTTCTTGAAAAGACAAAGGAAATGGACAAATCTTTAGATAGACTGCCTAAGGAAAAAAGAGAGAAGACTCAACTACTAAAACAACAGGGAGATACAGCGGTCAACTTCATCAGTAGGGGATAAATTCCAAGATCCCCCACAGGATGCCTCAAACTGCAGATAGTACCGAACCCTGTATATATACAGACACCACCCCCCCGCCACTGCAGACATACCAACCCATGATAAAGCTTAGTTTACAGCTTAGACACAGTAATATTAATAATAGCTAATAATAAAATAGAACAGTTATAACAATTCTCTGGTGGCTCAGACAGAAAAGCGTCTGCCTACAATGCAGGAGACATGGGTTCCACCCCTGGGTCGGGAAGATCCTCTGGAGAAGGAAATGGCAACCCACTCCAGTACTCTTGCCTGGAAAATCCCATGGACAGAAGAGCCTGATAGGCTATAGTCCATGGGGTCGCGAAGAGTTGGACACGACTGAACGACATCACCTTATAGTAAAAATTATGTGAATGTGGTTTCTCTCCAAAAATAGTTCATCACAAATGTAATGCGTTTTCTATCTTAACAAAGCACATGTTTAGCACACAGCGTGGCTGTAACTTTTGCAGTTTGAGATATGATAGCAAAACTGGCACAGATTTCTTTTTCTTTCTTCACAATTTCATAAATAGATGCTTTTTTTTTTACTGTAGATCTTGGTAACTGAAGATTATTAAGCCAAGAACTTTAAGTAACTCTGTACTTAAAGGAAATACTTTACAGCTTCTCTTTGGCATGTCTGAATTGCCAGCATCACTACTCTTGTGCTTTGAGGTCATTATTAAGGAAAATAGTAAAGTAAGGGTTATTTGAACATAAGCACTGCAATCCCATGACAGCCAATCTGATAACCAAGTAACTAAGTGACTAATGGGTGAGTACTGAGGAACTGGTGCCTTTGAATTGTGGTGCGGGAGAAGACTCTTGAGAGTCCCCTGGACTGCAAGGAGATCAAAGCTGTCAATCCTAAAGGAAATCAACCCTGAATATTCACTGGAAGGACTGATGCTAAAGCTGAAGCTCCACTACTTTGGTCACCTGATGCAAAAAGCTGACTCACTGGAAAAGATACTGATACTGGGAAAGACTGATGGCAAAAAGGAGAAGGAGTGGCAAAGGATGAGATGGTTAGATAGCATCACTGACTCAATGAACATGAATTTGAGTTAACTCCAGGAGATAGTGAGGGACAAGGAAGCCTGGTTGCTTCAGTCCATAGGGTCGCAAAGAGTCGGACATGACTCAGTAACTGAACAGACAATAACAATGGGTGGAATAAGTTAGACAAAGGGATGATTCATGTTCCAGGTAGGGTGGACCAGACAGCACAAGATTTCATCACAATTCTCAGAATGGGCTCACAATTTGAAATGTATTAATTTTTTATTTCTGGAATTTTTCATTTAATATTTTTGGAACACAGTTGATGGTGGGTAACTGAAACCACACAGAAAGCAAAAACATAGATAATGGGGAACTACTGAAGCAAGAGAGTTCCAGAAAAACATCTATTTCTGCTCTATTGACTATGTCAAAGCCTTTGACTGTGTGGATCACAATAAACTGTGGAAAATTCTTCAAGAGATGGGAATACCAGACCACCTGACCTGCCTCTTGAGAAACCTATATGCAGGTCAGGAAGCAACAGTTAGAACTGGACATGGAACAACAGACTGGTTCTAAATAGGAAAAGGAGTACGTCAAGGCTGTATATTGTCACCCTGCTTGTTTAACTTCTATGCAGAGTACATCATGAGAAATGCTGGGCTGGAGGAAGCACAAGCTGGAATCAAGATTGCCGGGAGAAATATCAATAACCTCAGATATGCAGATGACATCACCATTATGGCAGAAAGTGAAGAGGAACTAAAAAGCCTCTTGATGAAAGTGAAAGAGGAGAGTGAAAAAGTTGGCTTAAAGCTCAACATTCAGAAAACTAAGATCATGGCATTCGGTCCCATCACTTCATGGGAAATAGATGGGGAAACAGTGGAAACAGTGTCAGACTTTATTTTTGGGGGCTTCAAAATCACTGCAGACAGTGACTGCAGCCATGAAATTAAAAGACGCTTACTCCTCGGAAGAAAAGTTATGACCAACCTAGACAGCATATTAAAAAGCAGAGAGACATACTTTGTCAACAAAGGTCTGTCTAGTCAAGGCTATGTTTTTTCCAGTGGTCATGTAAGGATGTGAGAGTTGGACTGTGAAGAAAGCTGAGCGCAGAATTGATGCTTTTGAACTGTGGTGTTGGAGAAGACTCTTGAGAGTCCCTTGGACTGCAAGGAGATCCAACCAGTCCATTCTAAAGGAGATCAGTCCTGGGTGTTCACTGGAAGGACTGATGCTGAAGCTGAAACTCCAATACTTTGGCCACCTCATGCGAAGAGTTGACTCATTGGAAAAGACCCTGATGCTGGGAGGGATTGGAGGCAGGAGGAGAAGAGGACGACAGAGGATGAGATGGCTGGATGGCATCACCGACTCGATGGACATGAGTCTGAGTGAACTCCAGGAGTTGGTGATGGACAGGGAGGCCTGGCGTGCTGCGATTCATGAGGTTGCAAAGAGTTGGACACAACTGAGCAACTGAACTGAACTGAACGGACTGATCCCTGGAGGGTGGCATGGCAACCCACTCCAGTATTCTTGCCTAGAGAATCCACATGGAATCCCCATGGTGGGCTGAAGTCCATGGGGTCCCAAAGTCAGACACCACTGAGCGACTAAGCACAGCATTGTATTACTAATGATTTTACAAAAACAAAAGAATGATAAAAGAATACTAAACAGCACAAACTACCAAAACTAACTCAAAAAGTAACAGAAAACTTGAACAGAATTATAACAACTAGTGGGAATGAATCAATCCCCACCTTTTCGTCCCCCACCCCCCAAAAAATCCCAGAATCAGATGGTGTCAGTGGTAAATTCTACCTGAGATTTAGAATAAGACAACACCAATTCTACTCAAATTCTTCCAAAAAATTAAAAGTAGATAACACTTTCTACTTCATTCTATGAGGTCAGTGTTACTCTGATATGAAAGGCAGACAAAGACAACATAAGAAAACTACAGACCAATAACCTTTATGAGTCAAGATGCAGAAATCTGCAACAAAATACTAGCAAAACCAAGGCCATCAGCATGTAAACTCATTATTTACTACAACAGACTGGGATGGGGATTTATTCCAGGAATGCAAGAGTGGTTCAACACACAAAAACCAATCAACGTAAAACACCACTTTAATAGAAATAGAAAAAAAAAAAAAATCACATGATCATTTCAATTGATGTAGAAAAAGCATTTGACAAAATAAAACACTCTCTCATGATAAAAATGCTCAGTAAAGGCAAGGGAACTTCTTCAACATGACAAGGGCCAGCTATTTAAAAAAAAAACACAATCATAATACTCAATGGTGAAAGACCAACAGCTTTCCCCCTAAAAATTAGGAACAGGCAGGAATGCCTGCTTTCACCACTTCTGTTCAACACAGTACTGCGAATCCTAGCTAGAGCAATTAGGCATGAAAAAGTAGTAAGAAGCATCCAAGTTGGAAAGGAAGACATAAAACTATCCTTATTTGTACATGACATGATCTATATATATCTAGAAAACCCTAAAGACTGTTATGGTAATACATGAATTCAGCAAACTTAAAAAAAGCTACATAAAAAGGGCTCCCTGATGGCTTGGTAGTAAAGAATCGGCCTGCCAATGCAGGAGACACAGGTTCAGTCTCTGGTCTGGGAAGATTCCACAGGCTGAGGAGCAACTAAGCCTGTGAGCTACAACTATTCAGCCTGTGCTCTAGAGCCTTCAAACTGCAACTACTGAAACCTGTGTGCCTCGAGCCCACACTCTGCAGTAAGAGAAGCCACCACAGTAAGAAGCTGGAGCAACTGCAACTAGAGCAGCACTCCCACTTGCTGCAACTAGAGAAAAGCCTGCACAGAAAACAAAGACCCAGCAGAGCCTAAAGTAAATAAACAAATGGGAAAGCTATCCTATGTTCTCAGATTCAGTTCAGTCGCTCAGCTGTGTCCCAACTCTTTGCAACCCCAGGGACTGCAGCCCGCCAGGCCTCCCTGTCCATCACCAACTCCTGGAGCTTGCTGAGACTCACGTCCATCGAGTTGGTGATGCCATCCAACCAGATTCTCAGACGGAATCTCAGTTCTCAGATTGGATTCCAATCTCAGTTCTCAGATTGGAAGACTCAAATGTTAACATGTCAATACTACCCAAAGCAATCTACAGATTTAATACAGAGCCTATCAAAATCCCAACAATGCTTTTTGCAGAAATGGAATAGCTCATCTGAAAATTCATACAACAAGTCAAAGGACCTAGAATAGCCAAAGCCTAAAACAGAACAAAGTTGAAAAGCAGATACTCCCAATTTAAAATTTTAGCACAGAGCTATGATAATCAAATCAGTGTGCTACTGGCATAAGGAGAGACACACAGCCATTGCCACAGAACAGAGAGCCCCCGAATAAACTCTTACATCTGTGGAACTTCTGACAAGGCATGAAGAGACCACTCAATGGAGAAAGAATCACAATCTCTTTGACAAATGGTACTGGGAAAATTGGATCTCCACGTGCAAAGAAATGAAGCGGGACCCTTACTTTATATCATGTGTAAAAATTAACTCAATTTTATGAGCTAAAACTATAAAACTCTTCCTGACCCAGGAATCGAACTGGGGTCTCCTGCACTGCAGGAGGAGTCTTTACCAGCTGAGCTACAAGGATGGTATAAAAACCCCTAGAAGAAAACAGGCATATTTTCAAGACTTTCAGACGTGGGCAACAAAAGAAAAAATAAATTGAACATTAAAACTTAAAACTTTTGTGTATTAAAGGACATTAAGAGAACATTAATAATAAAAAATTATTTTTAAATACAGCCCACAAAACTAAAAAAAAAAATTTGCAAATCATGTATCTCAATAGCAGTTAATACCTAAAACATAAAAAGAACTCCTACAACTCCATAACAAAAGGGCAAATAACTGAAAAATGGGCCAGACTTCCCGTGGCCCAGTGGTTAATAATCGGCCTGCTGATGCAGGGAACATGGGTTCGATTCCTGCTCTGGGAAGATCGCAAGTGCCTCGGAGCCGCTAAGCCCGTGCACCGCAACTGCGGAAGCCCATGTGCTGTGACTCTTGTAGCCCAACCCCCTGGAGCCTGTGCTCTGCAGCCAGAGAAGCCACCACAACGAGAAGCCCGCACACCACAGAAAGAGTTGCCCCCTCCTTGCTACCAACTAGAGAAAGTCCCTGCACAGCAACGAAGACCCAGAGTGGTCAAAAATAAATAAATAATTTTTTAAAAATGGGGAAAGGACTAAAATAGACATTTCTCCAACTAAACTATACAAAAAACCAATAATACATGAAAAGATGCTCAACACCATTAGTCATTAAGGAAACGCAAATCAAAATTACACTGCGATTTCACTTTACTCTTCCTAGGATAGCTATAATAATAAGGCGAGAATGTGGAGAAATTCAAACCCCTGTGCATGGCTGATGGGAATGTAAAATGGTGCAGCTGCTGTAGAAAAGTTTGGCAATTCCACAGTGAGTTACAGAATCACCGTAAGGCCTAGTGATTCCACTCCTAGATACAGGCACGAGTAATCAGAATCACCAAAGAAAGGCAATGCCGAAGAGTGTGCAAACTACCGCACTATTGCACTCATCTCACACGCTAGTAAAGTGATGCTCAAAATTCTCCAAGCCAGGCTTCAGCAATACGTGAACTGTGAACTTCCAGATGTTCAAGCTGGTTTTAGAAAAGGCAGAGGAACCAGAGATCAAATTGCCAACATCTGCTGGATCATTGAAAGAGCAAGAGAGTTCCAGAAAAACATCTATTTCTGCTTTATTGACTATGCCAAAGCCTTTGACTGTGTGGATCACAATAAACTGTGGAAAATTCTGAAAGAGATGGGAATACCAGACCACCTGACTTGCCTCTTGAGAAACCTGTATGCACGTTAGGAAGCCACAGTTAGAACTGGACATAAAACAACCGACTGGTTCCAAATAGGAAAAGGAGTACGTCAAGGCTGTATATTGTCACCCTGCTTATTTAACATCTATGCAGAGTACATCATGAGAAACGCTGGGCTGGAGGAAGCACAAGCTGGAATAAAGATTGCTGGATGAAATATCAATAACCTCAGATATGCAGATACACCACCCTATGGCAGAAAGTGAAGAAGAACTAAAGAGCCTCCTGATGAAAATGAAAAAGGAGAGTGAAAAAGTTGGCTTAAAGCTCAACATTCAGAAAACTAAGATCACAGTATCTGGTCCCATCACTTTATGGGAAATAGATGGGAACAGCGGAAACAGTAGCTGACGTTGATTTTTTGGGCTCCAAAATCACTGCAGATGGTGACTGCAGCCATGAAATTAAAAGACGTTTACACCTTGGAAGGAAAGTTATGACCAACCTAGACACCACATTAAAAAGCAGAGACATTACTTTGCCAACAAAGGTCTGTCTAGTCAAGGCTATGTTTTTTCCAGTGGTCATGTATGGATGTGAGAGTTGGGCTATAAAGAAAGCTGAGTGCAGAAGAATCGATCCTTTTGAACTGTGGTGTTGGAGAAGACTCTTGAGAGTCCCTCGGACTGCAAGGAGATCCAACCAGTCCATCCTAAAGATCAGTCCTGGGTGTTCATTGGAAGGAATGATGCTGAAGCTGAAACTCCAATACTTTGGCCACCTGATGCGACGAACTGACTCACTGGAAAAGACCCTGATGCTGGGAAAGATTGAAGGTAGGAGGAGAAGGGGACGACAGAGGATGAGATGGTTGGATGGCATCACCGATTCAATGGACATGGGTTTGGGTGGACTGTGGGAGATGGTGATGGACAGGGATGCCTGGCATGCTGCGCTTCATGGGGTTGTAAAGAGTCAGACATGACTGAGCGACTGAACTGAACTGAATCAAAATCCAGAATCCAAACAGTCCGTGTAGGTCAACGTTCACAGCAGCAGTAGTGACAATCGCCAAAACATGAAAACAACTCAGGCTTCTGAACAACTGATGAATGGATAAACAAAAGGCTGTCTCTCCATACACTGGACTACTACTCAGCCATGGAGACAAATGAAACTGAGACACGTGCTACGACGCAGATGAACCCTGGAAACACCACACTCCGTGAAAGACGCCAGACCCTCCCCCGCACGCTGAGACAGGGTTGGCCCACCTGACAGAGGCGAGGGAGCAGCATCCGCATCCCTCTGCGCCAGCTCGGCGGGCGGGAGCTCCACCTTGTCCTCTTCAGGCCCCCACCGGCTCTTTCGCTTCCTCTTCACGTTGGCTGTGGTGGCCGGCTTCCCTGGGGTGGTGGCAGATGGGTTGGCAGTGGGCAGGGGGGCAGATGAGGTAGGGCAGGCAGTGGCAGTGGGCGTGGACCCCAACGGGGTCTCAGGAGGAGATCTGCGCTTCAGTCCGAGGTCAGGTGCTGTGGGGATGCCCGTGGGACCAGCCTTGGCTTTCCGGAACTCCTCCAGCTTCTGGCGGTAGTACTTGTACCCTTGGCTGTTGGGTTCATATAGAAAGCTGCAAAAGAGAGTAGCGGGCAGAGTGTAATTGGGCCCCAGACCCTACCTGATTTAGGGTAGAAGGTCGGGCTTTGCTTTGCATAGGTATACCCAGGTCAGCCAGGGTCACTTCAGGGTTGTGTCAAGATAGAGGGCTCTACCATGACCTCCTGCCTGCCAGGTCTTGGTGGCTGCTGGCCTTGGTGACTCAAATCTGAGGAACAGTGTGACATCCCCACAGCTTTTCATGATGCTGTTCCTGTGAGCTAAGGGTCCTGCCAAGCCCCTACCCTATCCTTATTAGACGCCTGTCACACTATCATTGCTCCCCTGCTTTGAAGGAAAAGGTGCACGCTCTCTCAGACCTTGCCCAGCCATCCTAGATGACTGCACCAGTGCCTACAAACCAAGAACTCCTGAGTAGCGAGAGACCCCTGGTGCCAGAAAGGGTAGGTTCTGACCCAAACGTGAAAGCTGGGCACATCTGTGCTCTTTTCTGATGCATCCTTGAGAGGCATCAACAGTGGACAAAACAAAGACACTGAACACTGGAACAGACGGGGAGCTCATTAACAGCCTTGCCAGAAGCTGTGGGTCCCCAAGTACAGAGCAGAGGATGCTGAGTTCAGAGCAGGCAGACCCTGCAGGTCTGCACCCGCCTGGCATCTCTCGGGCCTGTATGTACTGAGCCAACAGTCCCACCTCTAGAGTCCATACTGGAGGGAAGCATCACAGCCCTTTTCTATATAGCAGAACCTGCCCAGAGGAGAGATTACATAGCCCTTGACAAGAAGTGGCTAGACCTGCACTCATAAACCTGGAACGAGAGTCACAGCACAACGCTGTACTACAAAAGTAACATGCAGGCTCAGGGACACTGCAAATTCCTTTTATATAAAAGCAGAAAAAAAGAATCCACAGACTATTTCTACATGAACGCCACAAGAGGGATGGAAGGACCCCCAGGTCTGCTAATGTTGGTACTCAGGGTGGGATGGAGGGATGGGGGAGCCTGTGGCCCCTTCTTTGTATTTCTGGGTCATAGCACAAGCACGTATGCCCTTCAGAAAACCCGATTAGGAACATTTATAAACATTAAAAGAAACAAAGATCATAAAATCATTAAGCTTCTAGCCAAGCTAAGAAAAAAAGAGGACACAAATTACTAACAACAGAAATGAAAGGGCAGCCATCACTACAGATCCCATGGACATTAAAATACTATGGATTACTAAGAACAACTCTATGCACACAAGCTTAATAACCCAGATGAAACAGGCTGATTCTTTGAAGGATACAGCCTGCCAACACTCACACATGAAGAAACAGACAATCTGAACGGGCCTATTAAAGAAAGTGAACCAATTATTAATAACCTTCCAAAAATTCCCTGGTGAATTCTATCAAATATTTAAAGAAGAAATTATACCAATTCTGTACAATCATTTTCAGAGGAGAGAAGCAGATGGAATACTTTTTAAGTTATTCAATTACTCTAACAGCAAAACCAGACAAAAACATTGTAAGAAAACTATAGACCAACATCTCTCATGAACACAGATGTAAAAATCCTCAATAAAATGTGAGCAAACCTAATCCATTAATGTAAAAAAAGAATTATACACACAACCAAGTGGGATTCATTCTAGGCATGCAAGACTGGTTTGATACTTGAAAATCAAGCAATGTAATCCATCGGTCATAGGCTAAAAAAGAAAAACCCCATGATCACATCAATTGGTGTAGAAAAAGCTTAAGACTTAAAATCTAATACCCATTCATGAGGAAAGCTCTCAGTAAACCAAAAGTATAGGCAAACTTGTTCCACTTGATAGAGTATCTACCAAAATACCTAATAAGATCATAATGATGAGAAACCTCACGTTTTTTCACTAAGAGAAACAAGCCAAGAATATCCCACCTCACCAGTGCTTTTCATTATTATACTGGAAGTTCTAGCTAAGGCAGTAAGAGGAGAAAAGAGAACAGAAAGTATACTGAGAAGGAAGAACTATGACATGATCGTCTGTGCAGAAAAAACAGACAAAATAATAGACCAAAAAACCCCCTAAAACTTCACGAGCTATTATAGCAAGGCTTCAGGATACAAGGTTAATCTACAGAAGTCAATCACTTTCCTATACACCAGCAATGAATACATGGAATTTGACATTAGAAAAACCATACCATTTACATTAGCATTTCTCCAGACAAAACACACAGGTATAAGTCTAACAGGATATGTACCAGATCTATATGAGGAAAACTAAAAAACTCTGATGAACGAATTCAAAGAAGAACTAAATAAATGAAGAGATAATCCATGTTCACAGATAGAAAGTTACTCAATGTTGTCAAGGTGTCAGTTATTCTCAACTTGATTTCCAGATTCAGTGCAATTCCAGTTGAAATCAGTTATTCCGTACATACTGACAAACTGATTTGAAAGTTTATATAAAGAGACAAAAGACCCACAACAGCCAACACAGTACTGAAAAAGAAGAACAGAGCCAGAGGACTGACAGTCCCTGACTTCAGGGCTTCCTGTAAAGCTCCAGTAATCAAGGCAGCGGGGAGGGGGTCAGAATCAGACCCACACACGTACAGTCAACTGTTCTGAGACCAAGGAGCAAAAGCAAGGCAACGGAGCAAAAACAGTCTTTTCAAGAAATAGTGCTGAAACCAGACAGACACATGCAAGGAAAAAAACTGGACACAGCCTTATAAGCCTCACAGTCACAAAAATTAACTTAAAAAGTTTATCACTGATCTAAATGTAAAACGTGAATCTGTAAATAAAACACAGAAGGATATCTACATAACCTTGGGTATGGCAAGGACTTTTTAGATACAACATCAAAGGCACATGATCCATGAAAGCAACTGATAAACTAGACTTCATTAAAATTAAAGACTTCTGCTCTCCAAAAGACAAAGTCAAGAGTATGAGAAGACAGGCCAGCCACAGATTTGGAGAAATATTTGTGAAAGACACATCTGATAAAGATTGTTACCCAAAATATACCAAGAACTCTTTAACAGGCAAAAAAAAAGAAAACAAGTCAATAAAAAACAGGTCAATGACCTTAACACACACCACACCAAAGAATATTTACAGATGGCAAATAAACATCATGGAAAGATATTCTACATCGCATCATCAGAGAAACGAAAATCAAAACAATGAATATCACAAATATCTATAAGAATGGCCAAAATCCAAAACACAACAACGTCAAATGTTGATATGGATATGGAGCAACTGAAACTCATTCATTGCTGGGGGGTGGGGCAACGCAAAAGGTACAAGCCACTTTGGAAGACAGTTTGGCAGTGTCTTACAAAACTAAATATACCATACAATCCAGCAATCACACTTTTTGGTACATAAAGAGCTGAAAATTTATGTCCACATAAAAACCTTGAACACAGATGTTTAAAGTAACTTTATTCATAACTGCAAAAACTTGGGAGCAACCAAGATGTCCTGAAGGAGGTGAACAGATAAATAAACAGTGGTACATCCAGACAAGGGAAAATTATTCAGTGCTAAAAAGAAATGAGCTATCAAGCTACAAGGAAAAAACAAAGACTCAGAGCAACCTTAAATGCATGTTACTAAGTAAAGAAAGCCAATCTGAAAATGCAACATACTATGATTCGAATTAACTGACATTCTGGAAAAGAGAAAACTAGAATCAGTAAAAAGATCAGTGGTTGCCAGGGGTTGGGGAGGAAGAGGGATGAATAGGCAGAACACAGGGAATTTTAGGGCAGAGAGAATGAATACTCTGTATATTTCATAAAGACAGACACATGTCATTATACATTTGTCCAAACCCAGTGAATACACAACTCCAAGAGCGAACCCTACTGTAAACCACAGATTTTGGGTGATTATGGTATGTCAATACAGGTTCACTGATTGTAACAAATATGCTATTCTGGTGGGGATGTTGATAATGAGGGAGGCTGTGCGTGTGTCAGGGAAGGGGGCACATAGGAAGTCTTTGTAGCCTCTCCTCAATTCTGCTGTGAACCTAAAACTGCTCCAAAAATAACATCTTAAAACATAAGAGACCAAACCAAGAAGTTGCTCAAAGATGGAAGGGAGCAGATGGCTGGATTTAAAAAAGACTCATGGCAATCAGGACATGGATTTAAAGCGATCCAATTTTTCCAAGAAAAGCAGACTGGGGAATTCACCCACTGGGGCAGGGAGGCAGAGCCATACGGAGTGGGTCTCCTCTAGGCCCACAGGCCTGCCTTTTCCTGGCCTCGGCTGATGGTTCCTACTGCGTCTCCTCCGAGCTGCCCTGAGAGGCAGCCCCCACGAGCCCCCATGGGCAAGCCTGTCTACAAGGAGGGTCCTTGCTCAGTGTGGGCCCTGGGCACAAGTGCAGGGCATTTTACAACAAAGACCCCTCTGGTTGGAGTGGGCGGAGTTAACCAAAGTTAACACTTTGGTGTATTTCCTTCCAGACTTATTTTCAGTGTAGCTATATTTGAACAGAGGTGTGATTCTATTTTCCACATCCTGATTTTTTTTAAGTTTCTTAACCCAACAACATATGGCTTTCCCACTAGACTGCAGCGTGGCACGGCAGTGAAGGCATCTCCGCAGACTGGCCTCCCTGGTTTCCTCACCGGCTGAAGGCCAACAGGCCAGGCTGCTGTCATGAGCATGGTTCACCCAGGGGATGTGTCAAGAGCCACACACGGCTTGAGGTTTGCTGGCTGCTGCCACCTTCAACAACGTGACTCCAAGATTACACTGGGTTTAGCCCGCTGGGGCCAGACATTCGTTGTGTTACTAATTTTTCATGACTAGGACAGTGCTATATGGAACGTTATTTCGGGGGATGGCATCTCAGAAGTGGGATGACTGGTCAAAGGAACAGGTATTTCCAGCTTCTCCACAGATGAGCATAGCTGTTACGTTTCCCAAAACACAGAGCTCCTCAGAAATCAGGAGAACAGCAAAGGACCAAGAGCAGCAGGAACACCAGATGGCTGTTAGATCTGGGGGCGAGAGGAGCTGCCTTGCACTTGACCCCTGAGAGGAGAGGAAGCCGCCTGCTTGGTGTGGACCTGAATGTCTTACGCAGGCCCAGACACCTGATCCTTCCTTGCTCATGCTTTCTCCAACTCGGGGAGTGCCGACCGTGGACCAGCGCTGGTGTGGAAACGAGCTCCCCCAGACCACAAGGGTCACCTTCAGCTGCTTCCCTGCCAGACACCCCCAGGCTCTCATGCCCCTCATCCCCAGCAGTCACCCTGTCACTACCCAACAAGCCACATGCCTGCCAGCAACGCCTTCCCAAGGGGCAACAGCTGCAGGGTGGGCCTGCAGTCGCTTGTGGTGATAATGCCTCTTGGCTTTGACCCCACAGGAGAGGCTCAGCTGGAGGTGCTGAGCCCAGGAACCCTCTGACCAGGGAAAGCCACATGGGCTAGAGGCTTTGTACAGAATCCCATTACCTCACCCACTTTGCCTGCAATAGATTTTTAGTCAGCTCTAGTCATGATGAGTGACTGGACACTAAATTTCCTACTGAAATAAATAAACTTACTTATGTAAAGGAAGGGAAAAAAAGATGATGTGATGCACTGCTAAGTAACACTGGTTTGAATGGTGCAGAGTGACAGCCGGTATCACTACACTGTGAGGAGACCCTGGGTCTTCTGAGTGCTAGGCCTGAACACCCCACGGCCCCCGTGAAAGCCCCCAGATGCCCGGGTGCCAGACACAGGGGCATCTGAAGCCTCAGCAGTCCTCCTCCGCCCACTCGATGGCTCCCTTGTGTCCCAATCTGCTGGGTCTGACCACCCTCCACAGCTGTGGCCAGACGACCCTGGAAGCACAGCTGACCCTGTCACTCCCTGTGCAGACCCGCCAAAGGCTCTCAAGGAACCCAAGCCCTGCCCGGCTCCACGGGCCATTTGCACCAACGCTCACTCTGCACCTCCACCATCTCTGCCGCTCCACTCCCGCATGGCAGTCCCTCCAGACGCCCTTCACGGTGTTCCGTGTCTAGCTCATGCTGCCTCACATGTGGTAGATGCGACTGGCCACCTGCCCAGCATCCACTCCTGCTTCCTTCTTCCTGTGTCCCTGATGGCGTCTAGAGCTGCTGAATCAACCAGCCCAGATGGCTGCTGCTCCGACACTTTGTTACGAGCGCCATCGCATCTCCTCACTGACTGAGTAGGAACCTGTGTTACTTGTGGCCCAAAGTGTCCTCAAGGGGGCATCACCCTCACAATGGGTTCAGCGCCCACCTCACAAACCTCTGCCTGGCCCCTCCCTGCAGCAGTGACCACCCTACCCTCACCCAACATCCCGCCACCCAGCAGCCTGCCCCCATAAAGAGCAGGGGCTGAACCCACCCAAAGAATGGCAGTGGGTGAGCACATGCCCAGCCTGAGGGGGTGGCGTGTGGTGGCATGGCTGGGGACAGCAGGGAGGCCTGGCTGCTTGTCCCGCGTGCTCTGTGGACCCTGCACACAGGCTGTGGTTCGCCCTCCCCAGAGCCTGAGGCCCACGTTCCCCACTCTCCTACCATCTCGCTTGCTGTATGGATGAGAGGGTGCACACAGTGGACAACTACTCTGTCAGTTTCTGTTTCAGAGCCCAGCCTGCTCTGCTACAAAAAGAGCAAGGCAAGTGCTAGAGACTCTTGACGAGGCTCCCAGAGAACAGGAGGCTCCAAAGGCCCGCACACACCTGGCTCAGGGATGACTCAGGAACCAGTGTGCACTTGGAGAACGCCGATGGGGCAGCAGGGCTGAACTCTGTGATCAGAACTCCTGCCATGGGATCCTAGCATGTCTCAGTAGCATACCGACCCCGTTTTCTCAGCAGGGAAGCTATGAGTAAGGTGAAGAGTTTACCACCCCTCAGTGGGTGCTCCCCCTTACCTGAATGCCTGGTTCTCACGGTTGTTCTGGAGCGCAATGGTTTCCACCTCGGGACCCCCATCTGCTATGAACCTGGCCAACTTTTCTGCGAGGTTCTTGACCTCTTCGTCCTCTGGGGGTGAAACTTTAAGCAGGCTGTCAGTACTGAGCTCAACTCACCACACCCAACAGCCTAATTTCTGCTAAGAACCCCACAGGCAACAAGAGGGGTTTATTTTAGGAACAATACAAAGAAAAACAGGCAAATGGGAATCAGATTACTGTACTGGAACCAAGCAAAATTAGTATAATATTTTGAGCCTCCACCCTCCACGCTTTACCCTTTCCCACCCATAGGTCTGAGGGTTTTGGACCACACACTGGGATGCGGGAACAGAAGGTGAGGGGTGGCCTGGGTCCAGGCTGGAGATAGGAAGCCCCATCTCGGCCTTTCTGATGGGAGCCGCCCACCCAGGTCACGTGGAGGGACAGGCCTGCCCCACTTCTTCTGGGAAGAAGGTCAGAGTCAGGGGCTGCCAGTGACAGACACGATGACCCAACGTCCGCGGCCTACGTTCGGCTTACAGATCAAGGACCCTGCTGCCCACCAGCACTTGGCTGGTGCCTCACTTAATCCTAGCTGGAGGCCAAGCAGCATCCCCCCTCCCCTGACAGCCATCCCACCAGCCTCTAACCAGCTACCTGTCTCTGTCTCCTGGCCCCCAGCTCCACTGCCCATCCTTGCCAAGCGTCAGGCACTGCATTTATCTCTCGGCGCCCAGCATGCCACAGGTGCCCATAAGCACTTGTGAAAATGACCATGAACCAAGGGGCAAGCGTTCCTTCCCTGTACGCACTTCCCATGTCTTAGGTGAGCTCCTGGACATGCCCTTGATCTTCACCTCGACCCTTAGATTTCCCCACTCCTCGAGCAAGGGCAACTAGGGCAGTGCTAGTCCCAGCATGACCCCAGCTGCCCGGGAGGGCACAAACCTGCGCTGTCAGTGCCGCCCCATGCCAAGGAGGGCTCCAGGAAAGGAACCCCAATTCCACATGGGGCGTGGTTTGTCCACACGCCTCCCCAGAACTGCCCACCCACTTCGCCCACCTACCTTTCTGAGGGGCTGCCTGCAACTTCTGTGCTTCCTTTCTTATCTCAGCCACCTTCTTTCTGTAGTAGAGGAATTCCCTGCTATTCTTATCGTGCAAAAACCTGGAGAGGAGTTTTACAGAACAGAGAGTAGAAAATGAGCAACAGGGATGGGTGGGCCCATGCAGCTTCTGAAGACATGGTGTGCAAAAGCAAGCTGGTGAGCAGAGACGCCTTGACGGGGCCCAAAAGTAAGTCTCCACACTGTAGCCCCTGGCAATCTCCAGTGTGATAGAAAGTGGTATCTGGCCCACGCAAGTAAGCACCCAGCCCCAGTCGGCCTCAGTCACAACCACGGCCTCATAAGAATGTGGGCATGTACTAACGTGTGGCAAGAACATTAAGTACCAGCGGCCTTCCCCTCCCAGAAATACTTACGAAAATGCCGGGTTATCCTTGTAGTTCTCCATAGCTACTTTTTCTAACTCGGGGCCTCCTTCTGCCACAAAGCGGGCCAATTTCTCTATCACTTTTCGAGTCTCGGCTCCCTCTGGGGGTGAAACTTTAAGGAGGCTGTCAGTACTGGGGTTCAACTCACACACCCCACAGTCAACAGGCACACTCTCTCTATGGACCACAAGGACAGAGGGGTGGGGGGAAAAGAGGGTGAAATGCGGGAGGTTGTCGGGAGTCCTGGGTCCATACACAAAAGCACCATGATGAGGGTGAGTCGGTCTAGACAGCCTTTGCGAGACACGCAAAGGTGGGGAGAAAAGTGTGTGAGCCTCCCAAAGGCCAAGCCAGTCACCAGGTTGGCAGGGAGATGCTGGAAAACAGAGCCAGCTTTCCCCTTCTTTTTTGAATGTTCAATTCTTTTATTTACATGATTTAATTCTTTATATTTCAGTACAATATATCCATTCCCTTTCATCCTTCAAAGATGACAAATTCTTTTTTTAAATATCACTACAAAGTATGATTGAAAGACATGGGTGGGTTTCAATCCAATGCAATTAATGTCATCACAGAAGCTCCATCTTCCCCTCTGTGGCTGGTGGAGCTTCTTCAGACTGGCTCCTAAGGCCTGCAGGCATGGCCCCAGGAGTCTCTGCCTGCCTCCTTGCTACCTGCTGGGAAAGGGCGCTTCTGGGACATGTCAGACACTTCCTGCCCGGACTGAGTGCCAGCCATTCTCCAGAAGTCCTGGCATCCGTAAGTGAGAAAGTGTGTTTCCAGACTAACATCTGGCAGCTAGGGGGGCTCACTGCGACGGACTTAATTGTTACCTCAGGGCATTTTCAGTGAACAAAACTAAAAAATATACTTTTGTATTTGTATTGGCCTCTACTTCGAGCCACATGGAACTTGCTTCTGTATTTATTGCTGGCCTGTTTCATACAGCTTGAATCCCTCATACGAGAGCTCCCAGGAGAATTTCTTGACGTCAGTCAGTGCTTAGGAACGTTTGCTTCTCCTGGCAATGGGGCGAGACACTGAATCTGTGGCCTTTCTCCTTGTTGCTTGTACTGCCAGGAAGCTCGGGAGGAGCTGGGAGAGAGGAGTGGTACAAGGTGTGGCCAAGAAGGGCCTGTAAGAGGACCTATAAGAGGCCTCAGGGCATTCGCGCCTACCTTCCCCTTAGCCTCACCCTCCTGTCACATGCCTGCCAATGACCCTAACCTGGTCACTTTATAAGCGCAGTTGCTTCTCTGAGGTTAAATCAACAGCAGGCCACAATAGGTCTCAAGGGCCTTGAGGCACCCACTGTCCCTCCTAAAGTGGCAGTCCCCAGCAGGGTACCACTGGGACTGCCAGGGCACCTCTCAGAGGGAACACCACATTCACTGGCTCCATTCTGACTAAAGCTTCAGGGTTTGAGGCTGCTGCTGATCTGCTCAGATGCAAGGCCTGAAGTCAGCACCTCACCCAGAGCCAGAGGTCTAGAGGCTGTCACAACATGATGGCGTGGTCACTTCAGCCTGTCCTCACTGTCAGGGGCGTGACTGTGCCCGCCCTTCTGGAGGCCCAAGGCTGGGATCCACGGAGCTCAGGTGGCACCCCGTCTTATTCTGAATACGGACATGGCTGGGTGCGCTGGGAGTGCCACCACCAGCCCCTCCCCGCCCGCCTCCACCTCAGGAGCTGAACTGGCTCATCTAAGGCCAGTGACCATCCTGTGCTGGACTGGAGAGTGCACTTCCCAACCCCTATGCTCACACCTCTGGCCCAAACCAGTGGAGACAATTAACCCACACTGAGGAGCTCCTCTTCCAGAACTGGATGAGGCATGCACAAGTGCACACTCCCCTGAGAACGCCACCCCACCATGGAGACCAGCCCCCACAAAAGTGGACAATGAGCCAAACAACTCCCAGAAGAAGCCCGCACTCTGCAGCCCTTCCAGGCTCCCCATGGTCTACTCCTCACCTATTCCTTCACCTCCCTTATCCTGAAGGGCCTCACTCTGACCCTTGGCTCAGCCTGGAGGCCTGGTGGCAACGCCCTGACCACAGCCCCAAGCAACCCACACCTGGCTGCGCTTTCCCTGGGATCATGGAGCCTGCCTATGGAGCTGGAAGAGCAGCTGTGGACAGTGGACAGCAGCCCCTGCACCTTACCTTTGATCTCCAGCCACTGCTCATAGTCCTCCTCGTCGTCCTCATCAGGAGACTGGAAGACACTCGGGCGGCTGGCCACAGGCAGCTGCTTGGCGTGCATGTAGTTCTTCACCTGGCCCAGCGGGCTACTGATGAGGGGGGGCCTTTTCCCGGTGCGAGGGAGCACACGAGGCGGGGCAGTGGGTGCGCTGGGGGGAGCATCTTGGGATACAAGGAGGGAGACCCACACTCAAGGTCTGTGGTGCAGATTTCCTGGTCTTCCTGCCTAAACAGACCCGGGTCCCCCTGGCTGGGTTCTTTAGCTTCCAGCACAGCACTGGCAGACAGTGAGTGCTCAGAAGCACTCAGGGAAGATGCCACCCCCATTACAGATGAGGCCTTGAGGCTTCGCGAGAAACAATCTACAGGGGTCACCCAGCCCAGGCCTCTGCAGGTGGCCACTCTGGCGGTAGGTGGCTCTGACACCTGTATCCACAGACTAGTGATGCAGGAACTCCTCAGGATGAGACCTGAACCCCCCATGCAGCGTCACCCACCCCGTCAGTAGCAGGCAGGAGCTAGCCTATTTGGGACTTTTCAAGCACAACTCATGGCCTAAGGCCCTGCAGTGAAGGGCTCTTATAACTCTTCCTCTCTCTCTGTGGGCAAACCTGGCTTTGGGCTAACTTTTTTAGCTGTTAGCTGGGAAACCTGGCAAAAGTCCAAAGTCAGCTGTTTCACCAGTGACTTTCTTATAGTAAACATGAGGCTAGTGGGGCTTCCCTGATGGCCCGGTGGTTCAGAATCCACCTGCCAATGCAGGAGGTGCAGAGCCAATCCCTCGTCTGGGAAGATGCCACATGCCATGGGCAGTAGCTGGGGCCGGTGCCCCAACCACCGAGCCTGTACTCCAGAGCATGTACGCATGCTCTGCGACCACTGACGCCCGAGGGGTCCAATAGCCTGTGCTCTGTAACAGGAGAAACCCCTGCAATGAGAAGCCTGTGACCCGCAACTGTAGAGTAGCCTCCACCTGCTGCAACTAGAAAAAGCCCGAGCGCAGCAATGAAGACCCAGAGCAGCCAAAAATAAATAAACGAACAATAAAAGAAAATTAAAAAAAAAATGAGACTAGTAAAGTACACAACCATAGTTGTGGGCGGACTCCCACAGGTGGTGATTCTGACATCTGGCGTGTCCCACAGGGCTCCTGTGGGCCAAGCGGCCCCTCACCACCTACAGAAGGAGGGCCTGTTCTTTACACTGCAGCTGCCTCTCTAACTCAAGCCACAGTCCCACACAG
Organism: Aepyceros melampus; assembly: GCA_006408695.1. Lineage (NCBI taxonomy): Eukaryota > Metazoa > Chordata > Mammalia > Artiodactyla > Bovidae > Aepyceros > Aepyceros melampus. The sequence continues at coordinate 203,256 of SJXQ01010404.1, forward strand.
TCCCTCAGGTGTGCTGGGTTCTGGCCCTACCGCCCCCTCCCCAAATAGAAACCTGGCTTATCTACCTCTAGTTCTTGTGGGTAAGCACCTAAATGGCAGGGTCTGCATTCTCCCCTGGGTACTTCCTGTGAGAACAAGCAGAATGAAGGTGCTCGATGAACAAGGGGTGAGAGGAACGAGGCATAAGGTGGGACCTGCCACTTTCAAGGTACCGAGAACCCTTAGGGGAGAGAGTCACCGGGGTAACTTTAGGAGCAGGTGACACAGGGCAGAGGGGACTGCGCTTACCTGTGCTGGTCTGTGCCTTCTGCAACTTCAGAAACTGCTGCAAGAAGCTGCCGTCGTTGGCAAACTTGTTGGAAACGTTAGAGTTGTGTGCGTTTGCAATTCTAGACCAGAGGCAGAGGACAGAGAGGATAAGCCTTGAGAGGAGGGCAGGGTGCACACCTCGCCAGCCTCAGTCCTACCCCCACCAGTGTGCTCTAAGGGGACCCAAAATGGACCCCCAAAGATGCTGGGGACCCACTGAGTGCAGGGAGCAGCCTTCAAAGAAGTCAGATCAACAATTTGGTTCTACTAGTCAACAGGATGCTATCTGAGCTGAAGTTGTCTCTATCTGCATGTTCACCCTTTGGGTTCAAAGGCTTTCCCAACAAGATGGCTCAGAAGTACCTGCCCTGCTCCCACACAGCACCTGCCATACCTATTGTTAACGAGTCATCCGGGCTTTCGCCGGCTCCCATGTCTGTCCTACCAGCCAAACTGTATGGTTCTCAAAGGCAGGGCCTGTCTCTCTACCTGTGTGTGACCACAGTTCTGGGCTGAGGTCAGTCAGCACTTCTGTGGGTTTCACATGTGTCCGAGAAAATACCCAAAGGAATCTCTCAGTGGGAGAATTAGAAATTTTACACTCTTATTACTTTCTCTCTCTCTCATTTTTATAAAGGGCATGCTTTATTTTTTTAAAGACTTTTTTTAACGTGGACCGTTTTCACAGTCTTTACTGCATTTGTTAAATATTGCTTCTGTTTTACGCTTTTGGCTTTTTGCCACAGGGCAAGTGGGATCTTGGTTCCCCCATCGGGGATCACACCTGTTACTCTGGGCACTGGGAGGTGAAGTCACACCCACTGGATCACCAGGGATCACCAAGTGTTTTACTTTGAAAAAGAAAATGTATTTTTAACGAAACACAAAAGCAAACCCTTATCGTAAAAGTTATAGGGGGCTTCCCCTGTGGCTCAGTGGTAAAGAATCCGCTTGCCATTGAAAGGAGACATAGGAGATGCAGGCTCAGATCCTTGGGTCAGGAAGATGCCCTAGAAAAGGAAATGGCAACCCACTCCAGAGTTCTCGCCTGGAGAATCCCAGGGACAGAGAAGCCTTGCAGGCCTCAGTCCACAGGGTCACAAAGAGTGGAACACAACTGAGCAAAAAGTGATGAAAGCTCATTACGAGCAAATGGGAATCTGGGAAAAAAAACCCAGAAATATAGAAAGCAAGGAGAAAACCCCTCAAAAGTCTCCTCACCTCACAAGAGTCACTAAAACAGTTTGGTATACTTCTTTGATTTATCCTTAATTAGAAATAGAAGGAAATAAAGCTTTAATCATGGTTATGTATTCTACTTCTTTCATTTTTTACTACAACATACTGTGTTGCTCCCGCCTCACAGAAACTCCTCACATGCGCTTTCAGAGCCATGCCCATCATACAGACACACTCAATAACTGATAAAAGCTCAAGGAGCCCACAGGTTTGAATTTTTTCCTTTAAAATAAAGTTCTAGCCTCCTAGAAATCTGTTCTAATGAAATAAAAGAGGAAAAAAAAAAAGTCAACAAGGGGCACTGGTTAAATAGATCACAGGACATCCATAGGGCAGATGGAGTGGTCCTGGAAAGCTAAAGTCTCATAAATAAAACCACCAAGCAGGATGGTAAGTGAAAAACAAAAAGGCAAGATGTAAAGCAGTGCCTGCAGCATGGCCCTACTTATGCCAACATGTATTTGACTGAAAAAGTTTACAAAAACCCATCAAAAAGCAGCCAGCTCTTGCCCGTGAGATGCAGGTTACAATGATTTTATTTTTTCCTCTACTTCCCAGTTTTTCTACCACATATATGCATTATCTTTAAAGTTAAAAGAGAGCGAAGGCAACAAAAGTTGTTTTACGTGAAAAGAAAGATCCACTGATAGCCAGCCTTGGCCTTAAACAAGCGGAGCCTTCTGGTGGCCCTGGCCCTGTCCTCACGCTGTGTGCACCTCCCCCAGGAGGGACAGGAAGAGGCAGGGACAATGCAAGACAGGAGGACACTTTGGAGGGAATTCCCTGGCAGTCAAGTGGCCAGGACCCTGCACGTTCACTGCCGAGGGCCCAGGGTCAGTGCCTGATTGGGTAACTAAGGTTGCGCAAGCTACGCAATGGCTTTAAAAAAGCCAAATAAACCCACTGTGGGGCAGCAGCATGCCAGCAACTGAATCCCACATGAAAACCACCAGTAACTAACAACAGGGGGTATCACACAGGTGTTGAATGATGGCTCTTGATGGCACATAAACAACACATTCACACAATGGAATATTATTCAGTCCAAAAAAAAAGAAAAGAGAGAATGAAGTCCTGACACAGCTACAAAGTGATGAACCTTGAAAACATATGTCCAGTGAAAGAAGCCAGACACAAAAGGCCAGATACTGCATGAAACAACTAAAATAGGTAAATCCATACAGACAGAAAGCAGATTAGTCATTGTCAGGGGAATCTCTCCCTTGGGGACAAGCCACAGATTCTTAGAAAATGTGGGCGCTGGAACAAAGCTTCAGTTCAGGACTAACATGAAGCTCATGGGCTTCCCTGGTGGCTCAGTGGTAAAAAATCCACCTGCAGGAGACACAGGTTCGATCCCTGGGTTGGGAAGATCCCCTGGCGAAGGAAATGGCAGCCCACTCCAGTATTCTTGCCTGGGAAATTCCATGGACAGAGGAGCCTGGCGGGCACAGTCCATGGGGTCACATGCTCCACATTTCAGACCACAGAGGAAGGGACTTGTCTTTCCGCCAGTCTCCAGTGTGGAGATCTTGTCACTCTGATACATCACTGCTGCTCAAAACTCTTTGGTGCTTACAGAGTTTTTCAGAACAGTCAGGAGGAAACCCTGCCGAAACTACCTCTCACCTGACTCAGAAACAGCCCCTTAGGTACAGCAGCTCGGGTTGCCTGACACACAGGAGCTCACCTCCCTTTCTGGCCTTTGCAGTCCTTTCCTGCTTCCTCAAAGGGCTGGCTCTGCCTGGGCCTTCAGAATAGAGAGTCTCTTCTGCGTCTGGGAGCACAATGCCTTGTGTTATCTACCGTCAGCTCAGGCATGTAACTGGGACTCCTCCTTGCTAGTAGGCTGTGAGCCCCATAAGGGCAGAGATGGAATCCGGGTTTCTGCTTCGGGCTATACTCATGGTCCCTGGCCCACAAATGGTCAGCAGTAAATAATCACGGAGTAAAAGAGGTGGCGGCCATCCTCTGGGATCCCATACACCCTGTGTTTCTCTCCTGCCACACTGAGCCTCCTAAAAGAGTATACCCGTGTCCCTCCTTGCATCATCAGGTTGGAGTCAGATGCAGCAACATCTCAACTGCTCTCACAAGCAAAACCCTCTGCTGGTGACCTTCTAAGACCCTAACCCAGCTTCAGGGTAGACTTACTCGCCAGGATGCGGGGGCTGAGGGCTGGCCACCTGATTCTGCTTGGCCTTCTGCTCCATTCTGGCTTCAATTTCCCGTTTCTTCTGAGCAATGAGCTCCTCTTGGTGAAGGATGTTCATGTTCATTTTTCCAGACTTGGGTGGAGCAACCCCAAACCACCGGTTAGCCTTTCCTGGGGCGGGAAAAGAAGTACATTAGAAATCACCTTTGCTCTGAAGAAATACAGATGACCAACAGGTACATGAAAAGATGCTCAGCATTTCTAATTACGAGAGAAATGCAAATCAAAACTACAGCGAGGTACTGCCTCACACCACTCAGAATGACCATCATTAAAAAGTCTACAGAAAACAAATATTAGAGAGGGTGTGGAGAAAAGGGAACCTTCCTACACTGTTGGTGAGAATGAAAGTGGTGCAGCCATTATGGAAAACAGTATGGAGGTTCCTCAGAAAACTAAAAATATGCTCTGGCAATAACACTCCCGGGCATGTATTGAGACAAAACTATACTTCAAAGAGATACACGAACTCCTATGTTCATAACAGCACTATTCACAATGGTCAAGCCACAAGAACAACCTTAAATGCCCATCGACAAATGAACAAAGTTGTCATACATGTATGTGTACAATGGAACATTACTCAGCCATAAAAAACAGTAAGAGAATGCCATTTGCAGCAACATGGATACAACCAGAGATTCTCATACTCAGTGAAGGAAGTCAGAAAGACAAGGACCATATGGTATCACTTCTACTTGGAATCTAAAATATGGCAGAAGTGCACCTATCTATAAAACAGAAACAGAATCAGGGACATAGAGAATAGATCGGTGTTTGGATTTGGAGTTTGAGGTTAGCAGGTGCAAACTCGTATATACAGAATACATAAACAAGGTCCTACCGTACAGCACAGGCAAGAATAATCATATCCTGTGATATATCATATGCAAAAGAACATGGAAAAGAATGTGTATAAATATGTATAACTGAATCACTATGCTGTACAGCAATAATAAACACAACATTGCAATTCAACTATACTTCAATAAAAAATAAATTAAAAAAAAAAAAAAACAAACAGATCACCTTAGCTCCACTAGCATGCCCAGCAGGTGCTACATGGTGCGGCCTAGCTGCTGCTGCAAGCAGCAACTGGCATTCAGACTGACATTCACTCACATTCACACATCTGTTCATTTATTTAGCAAGCATTTACTGAGTTATGCACCAGGTGCTGTACTTGGTGCCAAACAAGACAGATGGAGCTCTGCTCATGTGTGATTCACCTCTGGCTGAGGATACAACAGACTTCTAACAAGAAAGTAGTTGCAAAATCATAAGAGCTCTCTGCTGGAAAAAAACAAAAAATGGTGAGAAGGAATAACAGAGGAACATCTACAGAGCTAAGGCAGCCAGAAAACAGCCCTTAGAGAGGGGACATTTAAGCTAAAACCAGAAAGATAAAGAGCCGGCTTCCTGAAAAGCCACATGGGGACTGATCTGGGTAGAGCAAGAAGCAGAGGTAAAAGCCCGAGGGACCAGCAACGGTCCAATGTGGTCAGAATGGACAGTTCCAAGGGTGGGCCTCGCAGGGAGTGGTGGGAGAAGATAGGGAGTCTGAGTTTTACTTAAAGGGCTTTAAGAAGCCACAGGGGAGTATTAAGCTGATAAGAGTATTAAGCTGATAAGATCCAATTGGTACTTTTATTTGTAAGATCATTCCAGCTACTGATTGGACAGAGTAAGGAGACAACCAGGAGGCTTACTGGCTGTAAGCAAAAGATGGTGACTTCAGACAAGGGTAGTTGTGGAGACAGAAAAGCCACCTTGAAGGTTCCCTGTGGGGCTCAAAATAAAACCCAAACTCTGAAAGCTGATTTTGAAGACCCTGCCAGAGATAACTCCCTTCCCACTTCCAGTTCATCCCTGATATTCCTCAAAATAATAAACCCTCAAGGCCTTTGCACTTGCTGTCCCTCTCTCCATGGAAGGCTCTGCCTTCCAATAGTTGGCACCTTCTCATCTCAAATGTCTTCTGCTCAAAAAGGCCTTCCTTGACCACTCAATCTCAGCAGCCTGCATTTCCACTCTCTCAAGTCACTATAACTAACTCTGTAAATATTTCCTCCTTGTGCATTGTATGATGCCTCGGTAAAAGTAACCTTCAGTAAGACTCCATCATCCTCGGCAACTAACACTGTGCCTAGCACATAAAGTATATTTGTTGACTGTATCCCAGTCTGAGGGCGCCAGAACTGGGAGAGAGGGAGGGGCAAGGTTTATGGTAAAAGAGGGCCTCTAAAGACCTAGGAAAATGTGTACAGGGAGTCAGAGTGCAGTTCGGAAAAGCAGCTTTTCCAGAAAGTGGGATAGAGGCGTGGAAGGAGCTTAGTAGAAGAGAGGGGCGCAGAAGAGCCGAAGGTTGCCGCTGGCTCGGGGAGCGGAGCTTGGAGAGCACTTAAGGCGGTCAGCTCGGAAAGCAGGCGCAGGACAGATAACCGTGGCGGCCTTTGAGGAAAGCCTGGCGTCCTCACCAAACCAGCGGTGGGGGCGGGGAGGATAACTGGGTTTCGGGAGGGTCCCAGGAGACTGGGGTGGTGCAAAAGCCGCCTCTTCCAGGCGCCTGGAGGCTGAGGCTAAGGGCCAACGGGTTGAGGTAGGCCCGACGGGATGGCGAAGCAAAGACGCGTAGCCGGAGGACCCAGGCGGACGCTTGAGGGTAGGCGGGGGCTGTTACCTGCAACATCCCGGTTGTCCATCTTGAGACTCATCCAATCCCACAATGCTCCGGCGCCACCGGAGTGGGTGGGAGGGGCTTGTTATAGTGCGCGTGGCCTGATGGGAGATGTAGTCCGCCTCGGCAAGTCAAAGCCCTACCATTGCTTGGATACCTGGAGTCTTCCCCCCAGGAACGCAAACCTCAACCCATCGGCAATCTCTTGTCTCAGTTACGTGTACCAGAGAATGTTGCCTTTTCTCAGACCTTCCTGGAGCTGCAGCCACTTCAAACACAAACTACATATTCCAGGATGCTTTATGCAGCAGCTCTCGCGAGAAAGGCGAGGAGCTCTGGCCCCGCCCCACACGCCTGTTTCCGCCTCTCTGTGGCGGCGTCTTGTTGTTGTGGAGGCTAAAATGGCGGCTCAGGCTGCGGCGGCGGCTCAGGCTGCGGCGGCCCAAGCAGCGCAGGCCGAGGCGGCTGAGTCGTGGTACCTGGCGCTCTTGGGCTTTGCCGAGCACTTCCGCACTTCCAGCCCGCCCAAGATCCGCCTGTGCGTGCACTGCTTGCAGGCCGTGTTCCCCTTCAAGCCGCCTCAGCGCATTGAGGCCCGAACACATCTGCAGCTCGGCTCGGTGCTCTACCACCACACCAAGAACAGCGAGCAGGCGCGCAGCCACCTGGAGAAGGCGGTGAGCGTGGGCTGGGCCGCGAGGGAGGAGGCACGGGTTCCTTTTCAGGCTTGAGCTGACGGGCGCGACCCTGGCGGGCGGGGGCCGCCGCCGGGCCGCTCCTCTGGAACCTGGGGCGTGACTTCCGCACGAGCAGCAAGACTTCCAAAGCTGTTAGCCTCTCAGGGGATCCGAGGGCCCCGCCTCGTACCTTACTTGGTATCTCCGGTGACAGCAGAGGCCTAGGACTCGGGATAGGGGAGGGTCCAGGTAACCCCAGGTAACAGCAGTCCAGGCATCCTTTGAGAATCTGAAATTTGGCTTCCGAGGAAATCTAGGAAGGTCTCGCCCAGGACACGGAAGTCTGAGGACTTCCAGACGGAAGATACTGTGCCCCCATCAGTGATGAGGGGAATCATAGGCGGGAGGCAGACTCTAGAGACGGTTTGACGTCTTGAAAAGAAGCAGAGCTGAGGGTTGCGGGGTCTGGATTCCAGGGCTCAGCACTCTTGCTTTCTCCACAACCACCTGTGACTTCTCTTCCTCCCACTATCCACTGGTCCATCCCCTTCAGAGGGCAGGCCCCATCTTCCCACGATGCCTTGTGGTCTTGGAGCCCCGAAGAATGTGAGAAAGTGGCCATCCCTCTGCCCTCTGGGGCTGTGGAGTTATTCCTTTCAGGGCCACACTGTGCTCCTGACAGACGGTGTTTCTGTTGGCCATTTACTCAGCTTTATTAAGCTTAGAGAAGAGACTTCTTGAGTAGAATCAACGACCATGTAAAAAATGTTTTGATCCGAGGTAGATCTGAATTCGCCTGTGGCTAGTAACTAGTTGCGTTGGGGAGGATAATCAGATCTGTGTTTTGCAGACTCTAGAGTTGGAAGGGGCTTTTGTCCTTGCTTGAGCCACTTCCTTGTGTAAGGAGTGAGGCAGTATGGGCCCTGAGAGGTGAAGTGATTTGCCCAAAGCCACACAGCAAGTTATTAACAAAACTGGCCTCACAGGTAGGCTCAAGACCACCAGGGTGGATGCCACGACATTAAGTCGTCATTTTTGTGAAGTTTGTTTCTTCCGTTCATTCAGCAGGTATTTAATCAGCTCACATGGATACCAAGCCCTGTTCTAGGTTCCGGGGATCAGCAGTGACTAGTAAAACAGTCCCCCTACCCACATAAGCTTGTGTTTTTGTGAGGGAGACAAACAATGAATATGTCGTAAAAGATTAGGCAGTGATCGAAGAACCATTAAACGTGGACCAGGGTGAAGGTTGGAGTTGACAGGGAGCTATTTTTGGCAAAGGTAATCTGGGAGTCTCTATTTGTGGGAGTGACGTTTGAACAGAGGCCTGAATGAGGTGGAGGAGGCAAGCCTTGAGAACTGCTCCAGGTTTCATCTCAATCCCTAGAAGTACCCCAGTTGTCCGTGACTAGTTGATATCAGGGTTTCTCCTAGACAACAATGAGGCTGAGAGCAAATGAAGTGTCAGGCTTCGTTGGGTATATGAAGGGTGGAGGCTGTGACTGCCCAGGCCTGGCAGCCCAGGGCCTTCAATAGGATGCTAGTTATAAAGCTGTCCCTTCTCTCAGTTAACAATAAATCTTGCCACCTCCTTTGTCTGGTCTCCAGGCCATTCAGCCTGTTTTTTTTCTTTTCTTTTTTTAATTGAAATATGGGGTTTTTAAAAATTTTGTTTGGCCATGCTGTGCGACTTGTAGGATCTTAGTTTCCCAACTGGGGATTGAACCCAGGCCACAACTCAGTGAAAGCACTGAGGAATTCCCAGTTGAAATGTAGTTTACATAACAATACAATAAATCCCCTGCATACAAATGAGTTCCGTTCTAAGCGCACATTCACAAGTCCAATTTATTCTAAGTCCAACAAAGTTAGCTTAGGCACCCAATTAACACAATCGACTGTATAGTATTGTACTAACAAGTTTATAATACTTTAAAACAAATACTATACAAAATTATAAAAGAATACATAAACAGACACACACAAAAACTAGTTTTAATCTTACAGTACAGTACCTTGAAAAGTAGAGTAGCACAGTACAACAGCTGGCATACAGGGCCTGGTAGCAGTGCCACCTGCATCACTCCTGCTTTTACACTTGCTTCTGACATCCTGGGCTTGAAATAGAGATACTGTACCCTATACACTACTGTACAGTAAAGTACACAGGAGCGCAACCACTTGTAGAGGGGGTACTCACGCGATAGAGTACGCCAGACAGGTGAACTAGCTTCTGAGAGTGGACCCATGAACACACAATCACATCTTTGGAAGGTCGCAACTTGAAGGTTTCTTTTGTAGGCGGCTTACTCGATTGTGTTAGTTTCAGGTATATTATGTAGAGCTTTGACATTTGCATGCATTGTGGAATGATCACCAGAATAAGTTTAGGAACCATCTGACCTCATACAGTTATTACAATATTATATGGACCATATTCTTATGCTGTGTATTACATCTCCATTGCGTTGCTTGTTTCATAACTGGAGGTTTGTACTTCTTAACCACTACCAGCTATTTTGCCCATCTGGCATCCGTTGTTTATTCTCTGCATATATTAGTATGTTTTCCTTTTGTTTTTTAGATTCCACATATAAATGAGATCATGCAGTATTTATTTTTCTTTGTCTGGTTTATTTGACTTAGCATAATACTTTCTAAATCTATTTATGTTGTCACAAGTGGCAAGATTTCATATTTTCTTTTAAAGGTTTTTTTTTATTTGATGTGGACCTTTAAAAAAAATTATTTATTTATTGTCTGTACTGGGTCTTTGTTGCTTTCTCTAGTTGTGGCAAGCAGGGGCTACTCCTTAGCTTTGGTGCATGGGCTTCTAATTGCTGTGACTTCTTGCAGAACATGGGCTCTAAGACACGCAGGCTTCATTTGTGGCACATGGGCTCAGCAGTTGGGGCGCATGGGCTTAGTTACCCGTGGCATGTGGAATCTTCACAGACCAGGGATTGAACCCATGTCCCTTGCATTGGCAGATGGATTCTTAGCCACTGAGCCATCAGAGAAATCCAAGATTTCATTATATTAATGGCTGATTAATATTACCTTGTATGGTAGCCATTCCCTTCTCCAGAGGATCTTCCTAACCCAGGCATTGAACCTGAGTCTCATGCATGCAGGCAGATTTTTACTATCTGAACCACCAGGGAAGCCCCCAATATTACCTTGTATGTGTATACCTCGGTTTTTATCCATCAGTGGACACTTAGGTTGCTTCCGTATCTTACCTATTAATAAATAATGTTGCAGTGAACAATGGTGTGCATGTTTATTTTTGAGTGTTTTTGTTTTTATCAGGTAAATACCCAAAAAGTTAAACTGCTGAATCCTGTGGTAATTCTATTTTTAATTTTTTTTAGGAACTTCCATACTGTTTTCCATAGTGGCTGCATGAATTAACAGTCCTACCAACAGTGCCCAAGGGTCCCCTTTTCTCCACATTCTGACCAGCACTTATTATTTGTTGTCTTTTTGATGTTAGCCATTCTGACAGGTGTGAGGTGGTATCTCACTATGATTTTTGATTTGCATTTCCCTGATAATTACTATCTTTCCATGTCTTTATTCATTTTTTCATGGCCACTTGTATGTATTCTTTGGGAAAATGTCTCTTTAGGTCCTTCATCCATTTTTTAATTGGATTGTTTGTGTTTTTTTGATGTTCAATTGTAAGAGATTTTTTGTATATTTTGGATATTAACCTCTTACTGGATATATCATTTGCAAATACAGTTGACCTTCCATATCAGCGGGTTTCACATCCTTGGATTCAACCAACCAAGGATATAAGGGCTGATTATATTCATTGTGTGAATTAGGTTGATGCAAATGTAATTATGGTTTTGGACCGTGAATTTTAAATCATTATATCTAGGCTCAAACACATTTTTATTAATCAAAATAGAAACCAGTACAGTCAACACATTTTTGCCAACAAAAACTCAGTTTGTTTATTCCTATAGTATAAAAATCCATGCTTCGAGATTTGATAAACTCTTGAAAAACATTTTGTGCTTCCTGCTGGTTGTGGAAGCATTTTCCATGCAAAGAGTTGTTGAGATGCTTGAAGAAGTGGTAGTTGGTTGAAAATGGTGAATATGGCAGATGAGGCAAAACTTCATAGCCCAATTGTTGAACTTTGAAGCACTGGTTGTGCAACATGCAGTTGAGTGTTGTCGTGGAGAAGAATTACTGTTGACCTATCTTTTTTTGATAGAAGATAGAAGCCCTTTCTGTTGACCAATGCCAGCTGCAGTTTTCAGTGCATCTCATCGATTTGCTGAGCATACTTCTCAGAGATGTAATGGTTTCTGTGGGATCCGTGAAGCTGTAGTGGATCAGATGGGCAGCAGACCCCCAAAACAGTGGCCATGACCTTTTTTTGGTGCAAGTTTGGCTTTGGGAAGTACTTCTTCTCAGTCTAGCCACTGAGCTTGTCATTCCTGGTTGTTGTATACAATCCACTTTTTGTCACATGTCACAATCAGATTGAGAAATGGTTTGTTGTTGCATAGAATAAGAGAAGGTGACACTTCAAAATGAGTTTTTTTTAAATTTCTGGTCAGCTCATGAGGCACTCATTTACTGAGCTTTTTCACCCTTCCAATTTGCTTCAAATGCCAAATGACCACAGAGTGGTTGATGTTGAGTTCTTCTTGTATGGTTGTAAGAGGATCAGCTTTGTTGATGGCTGTTAATTGTATTGTCAACTTCCAATGGCTGGCCACTACTTTCATCTTTGAGGCCCTCGTCTCCTTTGCAAAACTTCCTGAATCCCACTGCACTGTACATTCATTAGTAACTCCTAGGCCAAATGCATTGCTGATGTTGCGAGTTGTCTCCATTGCCTTATGACCTATTTTGAACTCAAATAAGAAAATTGTTTGAAATTGCTTTTGTCAACCATTTACATAGTTTAAAATAGATATAAATTAAACAAGTAATGTCGTTAGCCAAAAAAAAAGGCGAGAATGTGCATTAAAATGATGTATAACATAAGTACATTTATTTAGAATATATTCCAATATCAAATGGCACATTTCAGCAATGCAAAAATATCATTACTTTTGCACCAACTGGAGCAACAGTTAGAACTGGACATGGAACAACAGACTGGTTCCAAATAGGAAAAGGAGTACGTCAAGGCTGTATATTTAACTAGTGAGTCTGAGTGAACTCCGGGAGATGGTGATGGACAAGGAGGCCTGGCGTGCTGCGATGGGGTCGCAAGGAGTCGGACACGCTGAGCGACTAAACTGAACTGAATATGCCATTTCATATAAGGAGCTTGAATCTAGACATTTCTCCAAAGAAGATACACAGATGGCTTCTAGGCACATGGGAAGTTGCTCAACATCACTAATTATTAGAGAAATGCAAATAAAAACTTCAGTGAGGTATCACCTCACATCAGTCAGAAAGACAATCATCAAAAAAATCTATGAATAATTTTTTTAAAAGTCTATGGATAATAAATGCTAGGGCATGTGTTGAGAAAAGGAAATCCTGCTACGTTGTTGGTGGGAATGTAAATTAGTGCAGCCACTGTGGGGAACAGTATGGAGGTTCCTTAAAATTGAGGTGTCATATGCTCCAGAAGTCCCACTCTTCGGAAAAGGTAAAAACTCATTCAAAAAAATATATGTACCAGAAGTTCATAGCTGCACTATTTATAATAGCCAAGACGTGGAAGCATCCTAAATGTCCATTGATAGATGAATGGATGAAGAAGATGTAGTATATGTATATATAATGGAATATCAGTCAACCATAAAAAAGAATGAAATCATACCATTTGCAGCAATATGGCTAGACCTAGAGATTATCATACTCATACTAAGTGAAGTAAGTCAGGCAAAGACAAATATCACGTGAGATCACTTATAGGTGGGAACTAAAATATGATACAAATGAACTTTTTTCAAATAGAAACAGACTCACAGACATAGAAAACAGTGTTACAGTTACCAAGGAGGGATAGGAGAAAGATAAATTAGGAGTTTGGGATTATCAGATACAAAGTGCTATCTATGAAATAGATAACCAACAAGTCCCTACTATATAGCACAGGGAGCTATATTCAATATCTTATAATAAGCCATAATGGAAAGGCATATGGAAAAAATTATATATGTTAAGCTGAATCATTTTGATGTGTACCAGAAACTAGCACAACATTGTAATCAATTATACTTCACTTAAAAAATAAAAATATATAAGGGCTTGAGGATCTATGGATTTTGATATCCTCAAGGACTCCTGGAATCAATCCCCTGAGGACAACTGTATCTTCTCCGATTCAGTAAGGTGTCTTTTTATTTTGTTAATATTTTTCCTTTGCTATGTAAAAATAGCTTTTTAGTTTGGTGTAGTCCCATTTGGTGTAGTTTCACAAACTGTGGAAAAATTCTTAAAGAGATGGGAATACCAGACCACCTGACCTGCCTCCTGAGAAATCTGTATGCAGGTCAAGAAGCAACAGTTAGAACTGGATATGAAACAACAGACTGGTCCAAGTAGGGAAAGGAGTATGTCAAGGCTGTAGATTGTCACCCTGCTTATTTAACTTATATGCAGAGTACATCATGCAAAATACTGGGCTGGATGAAGCACAAGCTGGAATCAAGATTGCCAGGAGAAATATCAATAACCTCAGATACACAAATGACACCACCCTTGTGGCAGAAAGTGAAGAAGAACTAAAGAGCCTCTTGATAAAAGCGAGAGAAGTGGAAAAAGTTGGCTTAAAATTCAACATTCAAAAAACTAAGATCATGGCATCCAATCTGATCACTTCATGGCAAATAGATGGGGAAACAGTGGAAACAGGGAGTGGCTTTATTTTGGGGGGCTCCAAAATCATTGCAGATGGTAACTACAGCCATGAAATTAAAAGATGCTTGCTCCTTGGAAGAAAAGCTATGACCAACCTAGACAGCATATTAAAAAGCAGAGACATTACTTTGCCAACAAAGGTCTATCTAGTCAAAGCTATGGTTTTTCCAATAATCATGTATGGATGTGAGAGTTGGACTATGAAGAAAGCTGAGTGCCAAAGAATTGATGCTTTTGACCTGAGGTGTTGGAGAAGACTCTTGAGAGTCCCTTAGACTGCAAGGAGATCCAACCAGTCAATCCTAAAGGAAATCAGTCCTGAATATTCACTGGAAGGACTGATGCTGAAGCTCAATACTTTGGCCACCTGTACAAAGAACTGACTCACTGGAAAAGACCCTGGTGCTGGGAAAGATTGAAGGCAGGAGGAGAAGGGGACGATGGAAGATGAGATTGTTGGATGGCATCACTGATTTGATGGACATGAGTTTGAGCAGTCTCCAGGAGTTGGAGATGGACGAGGAAGCCTGGCATGCTGCAGTCCATTGGATTGCAAAGAGTCAGACATAACTGAACAAGTGAACTGGGTCCCATTTGTTTATTTTTCCTTCTTTTTCCCTTGCCTGAGGAAACATCCAAAAAATACTGCTAAGTTTTTGATATCAGAGAGTATACTGCTTATGTTTTCTTCTAGAACTGGTCTAAAATTTCAGGTCTAAAATTTAAGTCTTTCATTCATTTTGAGTTTATTTTTTTATGTAGAGTGAGAAAGTAGTCCAGTTTAATTATTTTTCTTATGGCTGTCCAGTTTTCTTAACACCATGTATAGAAGAAACTCTCTTTTCTCGCCAATTTGTATCCCTCTTTTCTCATAGATTAATTGGCTGTGTGAGTGTGGGTTTATTTATGGCTTGTCTCTTCTCCCATTGACCTATGAATCTGTTTTTGTGTGGATACCATGCTGTTTATTACTGTAGGTTTGTGGTATAATTTGAAATCATGGTGCATGATACCTCCAGCTATGTTGTTCTCTCAAGATTACTTTGGCTATTCGGGGTCCATTATGTTTTCATACAATTAAAAATAATTATTTTTGGCTGAGCTGGGTCTTCATTGCTGTGTGGGCTTTTTTCTAGTTGTGGAGAGATAGGGCTGCTATTCTCTAGTTGTGGGCCGTGGGCTTCTCACTGCGGTGGCTTCTCTTGTTGCAGAGCACAGACTGTGAGGCATGCAGGCGTCCGTAGTTGCAGCACATGAACTCAATAGATGCAGCTTCCACGCTCTAGAACACAAGCTCAATAGTTGTGGCACACGGGCTTAGTTATTTCAAGGCATGTGGGATCTTCTGGACCAGAGATTGAACCTTTGTCTCCTGCGTTGGCAGGCACATTCTTACCTCTGAGCCACTGGAGAAGGCCCTATACAGTTTTTAGAGTTATTTGTTGTAGTTCTGTGAAAAATGCCACTGGTATTTTGAGAGGGATTGCATTGAATCTGCAGATTGACTTAGGCCATATGCTCATTTAACAATATCAGTTCTCCCAGTGCACAAGCACAGTATAGTTTCCATTCATTTCTGTAGTCTTCAGTTTCTTTCACTGAATGTCTTAGAGTTTTCAACGTGCAAGTCTTTTACTTCCTTGTTTAGATTTATTCATAGCTATTTTTTTCTTTTTGATACAACTATAAGTGGTTTTGTGTTCTTAATTTCTTTTTCTGATCATTATTTAATGTATGGGAACACAATATATTTGTGTATGTTAATTTTGTATCCTGCAACTTTACTGAATTCCTTTATTAGTTCTAATATTTTTTGATGGCATCTGTAGGATTTTCTGTATTGTATCATGTCATGTGCAAACAGTGACAGTTTTACTTCTTTCCATTCAGCCTGTTTCTAGCAGTGGTTCATAGTTATTGTATATATCATCCTTATCATATTTTTGCCCACTCAGTGCTATTGAGGAGAAGGAACCATGCCTTAGATTGCTTCTTTGTAGCTGCTTGGCTTTTGGACCTATAATTTAAATTCTTACCCTTGCGGGGAGTTTTCCCTCGATTTTATAGAACCCTAAATCTTATAGGGTCTTCCACAGAGCCATAATGTAACTTCTGTAGCTCACTGTCATTATACTTGGAAATAAATCCCTTTCTCTGTCAGGTGCATCCCCAGCTGAAAGTTTGTCCAGGTTTCAGGTAAAATGCCATTCCCTGTACTGTTCTCTTTCTGTGTTGTGTTTTTTTTTCTTTTTTACAGTTTTATTTATTTATCTTTGGCTGTGCTGGGTCTTCATTGCTGTGTGGGCTTTTTTCTAGTTGCAGAGAGTGGGAGCTACTCTCTTTTGCAGTGTGTGGGCTTCTCATTGCTGTGGCCTCTCTTTCTGCGGAGCACAGGCTCTAGGGTGTGTGGGCTCGTAGTTGAGGTTCCCAGGCTCTTGAGCACGGGCTCAATAGTTGTGGCAGAGGGGCTTAGCTGTGCCTGAGGCATATGGGGTCGTCCCAGACCCGGGATTGAGCCCAAGTCTCCTGCGTCTGCAGGCAGATTCTTCACAGGAGCCATCAGGGAGGCCCTCTGTGGTTGTTTCTGATCTCCCTTTGCATCACATTGCAAGCATGCTTTCTTTAAACTTCATTCTTTTTAATTGTGCATTTTTTCCAAATCAGGAAGCTGTCAACTTTTTTTCTTTCTTTTCATTCTTTACTAGGTAAAGAATTCTATGTGTACTATAGATAAAAATCTTAATTGATCGCTAAACTTGGTACCACATTTATCTTTCTTATCTATTATTTTCATCATCTTTTGCTTTCCGTATAAGAGACTAACATTGTGTGTGTGTGTGTGTGTGTGTGTGTGTGTGTGTTTCGATTATTATTTCTGTTTCCTCTGTGTGTATAAGCTTTCCAGAAGGAATGTGTAATAAACTCACCCATATGTTTCATCAGTTCATTAGTTAAGAGTTCCGAGGCATGGAGGGTGTTTCACTCTATCCTTTGCAATTTTATCCAAATTGCAGCCATTGGTTTCTCAGGGGTACCTGCCTCTACAGGCCTTTGGATAACCTGCTGGCTGTCTCAGTCCCTGGATCTGCTCAGCAGACCATAACTATTAGGGTACACAACAGGACACTTTACCTGAGAGCCTTCTCTCTATGATATGGCAGGGATGTGGATGTATCAACAGAATTCCTGACTCCCCTTGGACTTAACTAAATTGTTCATGATTATAAGGGATGTTGCTTTACCCAGAAATCGCTTGCTTAGGTAATTTATGAAGTCATTTCTGCAGATTCTGTGAGATTTCGTGCTTTTTCATTTCATTTTTGCCTTCTTATCTTTCCTCTTGCTGCACACCTCTTCCTCTGTGAATTTTCAGTCTTCTCTTGTCTTATATTCACTGTTTTTTCAAGCAGACAGTTCCATTTGTAGACAGTTCTGTTCAGTCATTTGTGCTTCCACTGTGGAATTGAGAATCTACATTTCTGTATTTAGATGTGTGTTTATTTCCCCCTTAACTTTCTTACTTTTGATTGTATTACTTTTTATCTCTTGACGTGGAACATACATCATTATCCTTGTACTTTCCTGATTTGAAAGCTGCAGAGGAGTTCTCTGGAATGGATTTCTGTTGTTTGCTATAATCCAGGCAGTCATCCTTTGGACGATGTGCTTTTCTAACTGCAGTATCTATGTTAATGCCAGTTTGGTTTCTCTGTGTATTTTCAGTGGGGCTACTTTTTAGTGGTTGTTTGACTTAGAAAGCTGATCCAAATTGTGCCAGACACTCCTTCATTCTGCTTCCAGGTTTAGCCAGAGAGTCTATAGCTACCTTCCCGGCAAGTGATTAAAAGCTTCCTTTTTTTTCCCTGAAGGCCCTAAAGGGCTCACTTCTTTGCCTTTCATCATCAGGCACAGCAGAAGCAAATCTCCTCCTTTAGGACAGTGGTCCTCAGCCTTTTTGGCACCAGGAACCAGTTTCATGGAAGACAGTTTTTCCATGGACTGGGGTAGGAGAGGGGGATGGTTTGGGGGTAATCCAAACACATTACATTTATTGTGCACTTCATTTGTATTATTATTACATTAGCTCCGCCTCAGATCATCAGGCATTAGATCCTGAAGGTTGTGGACCTCGGCTTTAGGATCATGTCCGTGTCTTGGTAAATTCCATGCCACATCAGTCAGGAGCAGAACGTGGTGCAGAAGCTGCATTTGTATAACTTAGTGTTAAGCGTTTCCACAGAAGAATATCTGTGCCTCTTGCTGTTTGCATTTCGATTTTTTCCGTGCATTCTCTGGGTCTCCTATGACTTTAGACTGTGAAATGTATTTAGGAACCATCACTTCATGATTCTAGCAACTTGATCCCTGCTTCCCCGGTAGCCTCTGCTTCTTGTTCCGCCTAGGAATTACAGCATTGTTGGTGCCTTCCGCATGCTAGGCCCAGTGTTCTTGCTTCTTGAGCTCTGTCTCTTTGGATCCTCACCAAACACACAAGGTTGAGACCACTTCCAGCTTGCTGATGACAGTACTGACTGGGCTGCTTGTAGCCATGGTCATAGGCGGAGAGGCAAGGCTGGCTCCTAAATTAGAATGATACAGAGAATATTTGCTTGACCCTTGTGCAAGGATGACAAACAAATTCATGAAACATTTCATATTTTGGGGGCCCAGATTCTGTTATTTGCATGTGTAATCCCCTCTAATAAACTTAGGTGCTCAGAAATTTTAAAAGAAAACAACAAACAAAAAACCCACTCTCGACTCTGAAGTGAATGTTCTAAGGAACGAGAGATGTGCTGATCCCAGCCCTTCCACCCCTCAGGGTGCATGCTGGCCCTGTGGTGACCCTTGCTTTCCCTGAGAACCCTAAGATGACCCCAGAGGCTTCTGGTAGGATCATTCACCTCTCTGCCTCATGCCTGCAGGCTGCCTGGCAGTGAAAGGGGCTCTTAACTGGCTGCTTTCCCATGACAAGGGAGAAGACATAAGAACTATATTTTAATGTTACAGAGTAAAACATATGATGAGGTAGCACCCTTGGGTAAGGTATCCTACCTACTTTTGTTTGTGAGATGGACATATTTGTCTATAGGTTTCTGGTTATGGATGTATGTGGCAAGGTTTAAAAAGACACAAAAGCAGAGTGATTTGATTGACTTCTGACTGACAAGCCTTAGGAAGTGACTGGCTCACCTTGACGTGGAACTGTCCTATATATAGCTTCAGGAATGGGACATCTCATGGGGACAGCTCAAGGTGTCACTGATGCCTGAGCAAGAAACAGTGATGTTTGAGGCCGAGATGTCTTGATGCCATTTAGTAATTGAAATTTTGTGTTTATAAGGTGTAACCCTCAATTCTGTAGCTTTTTGTACAGAAGGAAACCCTCATTTCCTGGTGATGCTAGATAAAGTCATTTTATCTAGCAACAAATGTTTCCTGAGACCCTCCCATGCGCCAGCCTATTTTGGCACTGGGGATCAGGAGGAGGAACATTATGGGGCTTTGTCTAGTGGCCCTCATCTGTGTATGGGGGACAGGGCCACAGGGCATGCATGGGAGGATGGTGGCAGGTTGTGGCTCTGGGAATTGGATGCTAAGGACCACTGGGATCCATCTCCTCCAGGATTTGGAGTGTTGCTGATTCCCATGGGGGTCCACATCTCAAACTTCATCCTCTGGCTCCTAGAGCAGTACTCCTGACATCCTCTTACGCTGACAGACAAGGCCTTCCAGAAGATTTGAGTCTTAAGCCTTTGGACATCTTACTTCGTGGCTCTCCTGGTGGCCACTCAAGGCCCCAAAGGGGTGTGATGCTCTTTCTCCAACCTTTAAGTCAGAAAAGAGAGAACTGGCAGAGGCAGAAACTGATCACTGCCACATCCGGCGCGGAGAAGAGAGCTGTCAGTGGAGTCCAGCCTAGTGTCTACTGAACAGACACTGACCACACAAAAGCTCCAAATGAGAAGACGGTTGATGGGCCCATGTAGGCCTGCGCCTGGCAGCACAGGCCAAGACACTGGAGAAACGGGCATAGTGGCTTCTGGCTGTAGGCAACTGGCTGTGTCCCTTCTCAGTGTGCCCACCATGGACGTAGTTTCTTGTGGGCTTTCCTTACCTCTGGATTTAGACTATGCCTTGTGTGGTGAGATCAAATTGCCAACATCCGTTAGATCATTGAAAAGGCAAGAGAGTTCCAGGAAGACATCTACTTTTGCTTTATTGACTGTGCCAAAGCATTTGTGTGGATCACAACAAATTGTGGAAAATTCTTAAAGAGATGAGAGTACCAGACCACCTGACCTGCCTCCTGAGAAATCTGTATGCAGGTCAAGAAGCAACAGTTAGAACCGGATATGGAATAGACTGGTTCCAAATGGGAAAAGGAGTACGTTAAGGCTGTATATTGTCACCCTGCTTATTTAACTTACATGCAGAATACACCGTGCAAAATGCCAGGCTGGATGAAGCACAAGCTGGAATAAAGATTGCTGGGAGAAATTCAATAACCTCAGATACACAGATGACACCACCATTATGGCAGAAAGTGAAGAGGAACTAAAAAGCCTCTTGATGAAAGCGAAAGAGGAAAGTGAAAAAGTTGGCTTAAAACTCAACATTCAAAAAACTAAGATCATGGCATCCAGTCCGATCACTTCATGGCAAATAGATGGGGAAACAGTGAGAGACTTAATATTTGGGGGCTCCGAAATCACTGTAGATGGTGACTATAGCCATGAAATTAAAAGACACTTGCTCCTTGGAAGAAAAACTATTAACCTAGACAGCATATTAAAAAGCAGAGACATTACTTTGCCAACAAAGGTCTGTTTAATCAAAGCTATGGTTTTTCCAGTAGTCATGTATGAATGTGAGAGTTGAACTATAAAGAAAGCTGAGCACCAAAGAATTGATGCTTTTGAACTGTCGTGTTGGAGAAGACTCTTTGAGAGTCCCTTAGACTGCAAGGAGATCCAACCAGACCATCCTAAAGGAAATCAGTCCTGAATATTTGTTGGAAGGACTGATGCTGAGGCTGAAACTCCAATACTTTGTCCACCTCATGTGAAGAGTTGACTCATTTGAAAAGACCCTGATGCTGGGAAAGATTGAGGGCAGGAGGAGAAGGGGACGACAGAAGATGAGATGGCTGGATGGTATCACTGACTCAATGGACATGAGTTTGAGTAAACTTCGGGAGGTGGTGATGGACAGGGAGGCCTGGCGTGCTGCAGTCCATGGGGTCACAAAGAGTCAGACACGACTGAATGACTGAACTGAACTGAACTTGTGTGGTAAGGAGAGCATCCCTGGCCCACAGACTTAAAAAGAAGGCTTCTTCAGTCCACTGGAGGAGTTTCACCTCGTCTTGTTGCCCTCTTCATCTCTGTTGGGGGGCAGTGACACTCAGGTGCAGTCAGCTTTGTGCCAGGTCCTGAGGTGTGGCTAGATTTGACTTGGAAACTCCTGTGTGTGGTGGGTTTACCCACTTCGCCTTGGCTACCCGTCTGGGTTATTCAGAGCAGCCAAGCGGAGCTCCAAGTGAAAGGCAAATGCTTCCCGTGTGTGTTTTTATCCACCATGTACTCTCTGTAAAGGGCTCCCCTTGAGCATGAACGCCTTGCCCAAGACAAGTCTTAAATGTGGAGATTGAGTCCTGGAACTTCAGAATCTCAAGTTTGGACCAGGTCTTAGCATGTCCCTAACCCAGCTTTTAGTCACATAGTTTCCTCCAGTTGTCCCTTCCAATTGGTGGCCCTCAGGAGTGAGCATCTCTTGCTGAATGCTGAGTGGGAAGGAGTGGCTTCTGTAGAATGCAGGCCCCTAATTCTGTGTTTACCAGCTTTGTGACGTTACACATGTGGCTGGAGCTGAGCCTGTCCTCACTGTCTCTGTAGATGGCCTCCAGCCAAGGAACCTCACTCTGGGGCCACACTCATGGCAGCAGGCACTGCCCATGTCTCTCTGGGGACCCTGAGCTCCTCCAGGCCTTGTTGCCTTGGGAGGGGACACTCAGTCTGGTTGCAGAGTGCCTTTTGCCTGGGCTCTATATGCACGTGTGTGTGTGTGTGTGTGTGTGTGTGTGTGTGAGAGAGAGAGAGAGAGAGAGAGAGAGAGAGAGTATGGGAGACAGACAGACAGGAGCCCAGTGACTCTCCAATGTTCTGAGTTCCTCTGTCCCTCTCCTCCACTCCTATTAACTCCCCCTCCTGGCCCACCTGTGTCTTTCAGGGGCTGGTCTCCAGACCGGCTCCAAGTCATCCCCAGCCTCTTTGGTGACTTCCCTGGCCGCTACTCACTCAGCCCCAGAGACATCTCTAGTCCAAGGCTGCCCCTCTGGCCTCACCAGCCTTTCTTCCTGTCAGGCCTTCAGCCTCTGTCTCCTCTTTCTTCTTCTCCGCCTCCCTCTGCATCCTTCCAGCAACCGCTAAAGCTCTGAGAGTGTTTGCAGGATGAGCGGCTCAGCAGGAACTGCGTCAGTTTTGTGCTTGTGTCTCAGATGGTCTGAGAGACTGTGGTCGTGGTGGTGGTGTGGGGGACTGCCCGGGACTGCACCGTTTCCTGCCGGAACGTGAAATTCCAGGGCATGGTTATCCCCACGTGGGACCTTGTTGTCTGAACCGTGTACCAGCATGTGCACGAGCAGGGGTGGTGGCTCAGATCTCAGCATCATCGCTGCCCACCCCCGTCCTTCTGTGATGCTCCTCCCTCCCTTCTGAGGCTAACTTTGCTCATTTCCAAGCATCTTTTATATGTCCCTTCCCCAGGAAAGACTAGCCCTCAGACCTACTCTCGGACTGTGTTAAATTGGTTGCTTGTGCCATGATTTGCTATGGGTGTACCACAGTAAGTAGCATGTGGTGGCCTTTCTGTGCTCCTTCCCCTTCTGAAGATTGGCTGCCCCAGTGAGAGGGGTTCCAGTTCTGACTCCAGAGCCTCGGAGGACAGGAAGCCCATCAGTAGGGGAGCACGTATGTGTTCCCTTTCCCCCAGACACACCACGGTTCCTGGATTAGAGGAAAAGAAAGCCCACTTCTCAAGCTGAGCATGCCATCTTCCCACTTAACTGAACACTTGCAGCCTTTGCTGACAGGACAACCTCTGTGAACCCCCCAAGTAGACCCGGTTAAGCATATGCAAAGCTGCTTAACTGTTTTGAGAATTAACTCTTTTTTTCTTTCTCTTTCAGTGGTTGATATCACAGCAAGTATCCTTTCCTTGGTACTATTCCCTTTAAGGAAAGCTCCTTCTAAATAAAAACATGCATTATAAACTTGAATTCTGCTTATAATGCACACTTTGGGTTTGGGCTTTGCCCCACAGATTCCCTGGAGCATCCCTTCAGACCAGCAGCTTCTTCCTGGGTGCTCTGCTCTTCATGCCCCAGCGTCTAGCTCCCCACCAGCCAGCAGCAAGCTCAGGGATTACTAGGGGAATACGTGAACTTGGGGTTTTAGAGCGGACGGGTATGTGCCCATCCAGCCAGCCTCCGCAGCGTCAGAATGCTGAAGTGTGGCCCTTTTAAACTGACCATTTTGTAGTGTCTCTACTTCCTTAACAAGACATCCTAGATCCCACAGTTTGAAGATGTTAAGTTTGAAGCAGCGAGTCTTCTGTCCGAGTTATACTGTCAAGAGGTAAGAACATATAAAGGCTTCTGAAAGCAAACCCCCTCTCCCTGTAGTGAAGGCACAGGGGCAGATTGGGAGTCACAGGAATGGATTCCCTTCTGGCTTTTAAGACTTTGCATAATTTTCCTGTCTTCCACACCTGGAGTTGGTGATGGACAGGAGGCCTGGCGTGCTGCAGTCCATGGGGTCGCAAAGAGTCAGAGACGACGGAGTGGCTGAACTGAATTGAACACGTGGTACAGGGCAGCCGTGGATGACCGCTTGCTGACAAAGGCTAGCAGAGTCTTTTTCTACTGAGGACAGTAGAGCAAAGCAGCCCTGTTCCTGGCCTAAAGATGTTTGATTCCTGAACGAGTTCACATAGTGTAGCTGAAGGTGGTTTCTGATTTCAAGTGTAACTGAAAGTTGCCTTTCTCCACTTTGTGCAGTGACTCCTGGCCTCTCACTCTGGCCTCTCACTCTAGTTACAGTTCAGAAAAGATGGTAACTGTTATCAATTTGACTGTTCAGGAATTTGAACTAAAGCTACTTTCAGTTTAGTTGAATAGGGAATTATTTTAAGATCAGTGTGAAAAGCTTCCCAGCCAGTGAGGCTAATAAAATATCTTTTCTTTTTAAATCAAGCAAATCCTTTGGTAAGTATGTCTGGGAATGGCCTTCTGGGTCCACTGCTGCTGCAGAAGGAATCCAGCTTGTTTTTTCCTCCTTAAATGTGACTGTTCCCTTTCAGAATTCCGTGGACGCAGCAAAGCCGCTGCTGCGGAAAGCCATCCAGATCTCCCAGCAGACCCCGTACTGGCACTGCCGCCTGCTCTTCCAGCTCGCTGTGCGTACTGTGGGCCCGACCAGATGCACGGGCGCCGGTTGGGTGGGCGGCTCTCTGGGCTGGGCTTCCCTGGCTGCGGTGGGGGAGCCTGCAGGCCAGGTAGACTCATTGGAGATGCCTCTCTATCCCGGTCGATACTGCCCTGTCTCTGGCCATCCCCTGGCCGCCTCTGACCCTGACGCAGCCTACCTGCCAGCCCCTTCTTGCCTGCCCTCCGTGATGAAGCCCCGTCACCTGCCTGTGCACACAGTGGGCCCTGGGCTGCAGTGTCACCTGCTCCCTGGGGGAGCCTCTCAGTGCCAGGAGGATTTGGCTCAGGGCCCCTTGCTGAGGAGAGCTCACCTAGCCTGAGCGGCTGCCGTCTCTGCAGGCGCCCTCCTGCCCCACACGTGCGCTGCCGTCCTTGAATCCTCCTGTGTGCTTTTGTGCCTTTCGTCAAAGGAGGAAGCAATCGAGGTAGTGAGTCACTTGCCTCAGGTCACAGAGTAGGTGGGTGCGGTGAGCGGAGCCCAAGCTCTCAGCTGAGGCCCCACAGGGGTCCCTGCCTTTCAGCCTGCGTTTGAAACTCCCACAGGCCCTTACCCCTGAAAGAGGCCCTTCTTGTTTGAGGCTGCTCTGGCTGCTCCCCTAGTGACTGGCCCATGAAGGTAGCCTGCGAGGCACACAGACATATTTGCACAGCCCTCAGGGGTCTGTGCCCGTTAGTGTTACTGCTGGCTCTGTGCACCATTAAGCTGCAGACAAAGCGGAGTTCCGTACCCAAAGCAATTAGTGTTGATGAGGCAATATGCTTAATTTAGCTCAGAACTGATACTAAGGCAATTTTGCTGATGGGGGGAGGTTTTGTGTAACTTGCTTGCAAGGTTGCAGGTCAAATATGGTAAGTCTGGTGGTATGGAAGTGAGGGTCATTGCTCTTTTCTCCTTTTCCCAGCAACTGCACACACTTGAGAAGGACCTGGTGTCGGCCTGTGACCTCCTGGGTGTGGGGGCCGAGTACGCCCGGGTGGTGGGCTCTGAGTACACACGGTAGGCACCCGCTCCTCGGACCCTTTCTCCACCCACTTGGGGAAGTTTGGTCATCTTGGTCCTGGAAAGCAAATAGAAGTGGCATCTCGGTGTGAACGATGACCACCGTTATTCATAGTAAGAGACTGCAGATTCAGGAAGCCCGGAGATGCTTCTGCCCTGCCGATTGATGAAGTCAGAAGTTGTTGAGCTGGCTGTGAGGGTGAGGGGCAGCTGGCGTTCTCAGCACTGTGAGCACTTGCGTGGTTCTAGCGTCTCTTGAAATAAAAAGAGCCTGTGTGAGGTACTGGGTGATCCCCTTCCTGGTGGGGTTTGAGAGTGGTGCTTGTAGGTCCCGTGGGCAGCATGGTTGGCAGCCAGTCCCCATTCAGATACCCAGGAGTGTTTAGGTGTACAACAGGGGACAGAGGAAGAGGACATCTGTGTAACAGAACGGACATAGGCTCATATTGTGCGTGAAACGGCTTAAACTACCTGGAGGCTAGTGCGCTGGGGTTGGGGTCGGGGTCAGAGGCCACCAGTGCTTCACCGCACGCCCACTTAGAGGGCCGCCAGCCTCTTTCTGCCCCGAAGAGAAGAATCCTCTGTAGTAGAATCCAGGCCCCCGGGAGCAGCGCTCTTACTCTGTTGTGTGTGTGTTGGGATTGTGAAAAGTTCTGTAGCACAGACTCCAAGCTTGTCCCGCGGGGCCGTGGGGACAGAACCGTCCCTAAGTCTACTCTCTTGAGCTCTGGACTTGGAAGTGCTCACACGGGTGCACACAGCTCCCCGATATGCTCATCCCTGGGCTGCCCTGCCGCGGATGGACACTGCCACGTGGTCTGGCCTGCGCGCCTGGCCTGTCTTATCCTCCTCATGCTGCGGCCGTTACTAGGTTCGGGGTGACACTCAAAATGACTTGCAGGCCACGGGGATGGCTGCACGCTGCACATGTTCACAAGTGTCCTCGAGACAGGCCTCTGTACCACTGTGGGCAGGTAACCGGGGTGGGCTTCACCAGGGCATGGCGCCTACAGGTCTCCTGACGCAGAACTTCTGATCTCAGATGTGAGGCCTAGTGAGGTGATAATATGGGATCCTTGACGTGAAGTTCTAGACCTTAGATTTCAACAGTCAGACTGGAGACCCTTGGGTGTCCATGCTGTGAGTGACAACAAAGGATGGCAGGCGGCTGGGAGTGCAGACATCTCTCACTGTACGACTGGGGCCCGTGCTGCTCGGTCTGGTCACCTGAGCCACGCCCCCTTGACGGGGTGTCAGCTGCGGCACATCAGGGCTCTGCACGGACTGGCAGGCCGCAGCCCCACAGCTGCTCCTAAAAGCAGCGGGCTCAGCCATTGGACCACCAGGGAAGTCCTCACTCCATGCTTTCTGGAGCACCTGTTTCTGCCTTCTGAGCTTTTGAACCTCATGAGTCCCTAAACAAGAAAAAAGTTAAAGGGAAATAAAACAAATAGAGCAAGCACACTTATTGGCCAGGGTCCATCGTCACCCATTTAACTGCCCCAGGGGTTGGGTCCCTGTGCATGTTGAGTAGCAGTCATCCTAGGGGTTGCCTGGGCCTCCCAGACCTGACGCCTCCTCTCTTTTCCAGGGCACTGTTCTTGCTCAGCAAAGGCATGGTAAGTGGAGGCTGGAAAGGATAAGGTGTGGGGAATAAGGAGTTTGGGTTCCCAGGGTCTGCCAGGGCCTCGCCTGCTTGCCATGTCATAGCCCATCAGTTGCCCAGACCCTCATGCATGGCAGGTAGCCATGCATGGCAGACCCTGTCCCCCGCCCCCCAGCTGGATTCAGAGACAAAGCTCCGATTCCAGGCTGTGGGATTTGTGCTGACGGAGGAGCCGCCTCAGTTGAAGCTGCCTGGACTTGGGTTCCAGCCTGGCTTTGCGCCCTCCCTTTGATGTGCCAGCAGTTGCACATGGGCAGGTGGGCAGCAGCCCTGTGCACCAGGAGAGCCCCCAGCACTTACTCCTCTCCCCACAGCTGCTGCTGATGGAGCGCAAGCTGCAGGAAGTCCACCCACTGCTGACCCTCTGTGGACAGATAGTTGAGAACTGGCAAGGGAACCCCATCCAGAAAGAGTCTCTGCGTGTCTTCTTCTTGGTGCTCCAGGTGACCCACTACCTGGATGCTGGGCAGGTGTGTACTGCCTCCCACGTGATGGCTGCTGGGAGCAGGCAGGTGGTGGATGGGCCTCTGACCGAGAAATCAGTTCTGCGATTGCCTCCTGTCCCTCCCCACCGACCACACTTCCTTGGTTCCCCCACCCACACCCACCTTTGCCTGTTGGGCTGAGCACTTCACTCAATGCTTAGAAGCAGAGCAGACTCTTACAGGGTGCTGACAGCTGCGGAGATGGCCTGCAGGGCTTTGGGAGGGGGCAGGGCCGGCAGGACCTGGCAGGCTGCCACTGTGGGTGCCTGCCTCTTCAGGGTGTTGGCACCTGACGAGAGCAGATGGGCGGCCAGGTGTGCAGCGCTGTCTGCTCGCTGCAGGTAAAGAGCGTGAAGCCGTGCCTGAAGCAGCTGCAGCAGTGCATCCAGACCATCTCCACGCTGCACGACGACGAGATCCTCCCCAGCAACCCTGCTGACCTCTTCCACTGGCTGCCCAAGGAGCACATGTGCGTGCTTGTCTACCTGGTGAGTCCCCGCAGGGGCCAGAGCCTGGCGGCCCGAGTGAGAGAGGAGAAGGCTTCAGTGGCCACCACCATCTGACCTTGTCACCAGGTGACCGTGATGCACTCCATGCAAGCTGGCTACCTAGAGAAGGCGCAGAAGTACACTGACAAGGCCCTCATGCAGCTGGAGAAGCTCAAGAGTAAGTCAGGCCCTGTGGGGCTTTGGGTCGAGTAGCCCTCTGGTGGGCAGCCTGCCCATCACTGCCAGTGCTGGGCCTGGAGAATGTTGAAGGACTGCAGCATGGGTCTTGCACCTCAGTTGGCAGATAGGGATGATCAGGTTCAGGCAGAGCCATGCCAGGCCTGGACGGGATCCTTGCTCCCCAGGGAGGTTGGGTGAGTACATGGTGCATCTCTGTCCTATTGCCCTCACTGCACAGAGTCATGAGGCTTAGTGGGACTCCCCCACAACCTGCGGGGACGGCAGTGCCCAGCTGAAAGGCGGTGGTTGCTTTTGCTGTCACTTACCAGCATTGTGATGTGGATTGTGCTTAGGGTGAGATTGGAATTGGACTTGACTGACAGCAGATCCTCTGGGGGTCCTAGGTTCTTCTGGGATTCTTGACTCGTCCATCCTGGGTAATCAAGGACCTTTGACTGGTGGAAACCCAGAGCCTCACATGTCCCTGGCTGGCTTGTGTCCCGTTCACCCTATTCACTCCTTATGCCCTTGTCAGTGCTGCTGGGGAGGAGCCAGAGAGCCAAATTTCGCAGGGCCTACTGTTCTGTTCTTTCAGATGAGTTGGGAAAGTGCTGTGTGGTTCCAGCTTGAGGACAGCCGCTTGGAACAGCCAGAAGCTGTGGTCTCTCCCACTGCTGTCTGAGGCCTGTTGCATAGTCTCCTGGGCAACCTCAACCTTTCTAGAACCTGTGGTGCCCAGCGTGCCCTTGAGCACTCACCTGGGTCGGGGCAGGGGTGCAGGTTGAGGATGGAAAACAGATCCCTTTAGAATTTCTTGCTCTTAAGATACTCTGGTCACCACATCCTGGCTATGAACCTGATTCCTCGCCTGGACGGGGAGATGGACCCCCTTGCTTGAGGGTGCTGTGAACCAAGTAAGGCGACAGACTG